>CM053027.1:466775545-466842140 GCA_028564925.1 Lithobates sylvaticus
GTAATATGCACCTTACCGCTGACCGCCCTGTCCAGCGAGGCATGGACATTGCCTTCCACATGCCGGTAGAGAGACGGAATCGCCTTCCGTGAGAAAAAGTGGCGTTTGGGAACCTGCCACTGAGGAACAGCACATTGAACAAACTCATGGAAGGGGGCCGAGTCTACCAACTGAAAAGGCAGCAGTTGAAGTGCTAGCAATTTAGCCAAGCTAGCATTCAACCGCTGGGCATGTGGATGGCTGGGAGTATACTTCTTTCGACGGTCCAGTAGCTGGGGCAGGGAAATTTGCCTGCTACAATCTGACGTCGGTGTACTGCAAGTACTTGGTTGTGACACACCTAATTCTACACCTTCAGTCCTCTCAGAGCAGCTTTCAGAGAGGACTGAAGATATAGTGGGGATGGAGATCCCAGCTGATGAGGAGCAAGGAGAGGTCCGCTTTGTTCTTTGGTGTGGGTCTTTTATGTGTGCTTGCCAACGAGCTGCATGGCAGGTCGACATATGTCTGCTCATGCTTGTGGTGCCCAAGCGGCTGATGTTTTGGCCACGCGAGATACGCTTGAGACAAATATTGCAAATAGCAGTGGTGCGATCTGATGCACTTTTCTCAAAAAAGGCCCACACCAAAGAACTTTTCTGATAACGTGCAGAGGCAGCGCCCTGCACAGGCGGAGCTCTGCGGTGTGGTACAGTTGATGTGCTGGCCTCTAGCTGGCCTCCAGGGGGCATCCTGACTCGTTGGACATGTGACGCCGCCTCCTCCTCCTCCTCTCTCCCTTCAGGCACCCACGTGGAGTCAGTGACCTCATCATCCCCTCCCTCTTCACCACTAGAGCAAACCTGGCAGTAAGCTGCAGCTGGTGGAACAGTACTGCCAGATTGCTGTCCTTCAGCATCAACTCTCTCTGCGCGCACACTACTGACTTCCTCAAGCTGGGTATCATCATCCGAGCCTTCGAATCGTTGGGCATCCTCCTGGAGCATGTACCCAACACTGTGCTCAAAGAGTTCGGGGGACTCCTCAGGAGGACATGGTGGGTCTAGGGAAGGGGTGGCTGATGATGCCATTGAGTACGCATTGGCAGGTGCTCTGCCAGTACCCTGAGCCTGGGTGAGAGAGGATGAGGAGGATGAGGAGGGCTTGGTCATCCATTCTACCAAGCCTTCAGCATGATGCGGCTCCACATGTCCAGCTGCCAAAAACAAAGACAAGCGTGTCCCATGGCCACGTGCTGATGACGATGCACGACCACGTCCACGGCCAGCACTGTTGTCTCTAGAAACAGAGCCTGCCTGCCCTGTGTTCTTGCCTCGGCACGCTCTGCCTCTCCTTGGCGGTCTTCCAGCCATTGTAGTCGGTAGTGTATATAGTATAAAAAATGGGTGCTGCTGAGAAGAAAATATAGGAGCTCTGTGTGATGCCACTAACACACTAGAAGTCCTATGGGTGCTTCTGGGAAGAAAATATAGGAGCTCTGTGTGATGCCACTAACACACTAGAAGTCCTATGGGTGCTTCTGGGAAGAAAATATAGGAGCTCTGTGTGATGCCACTAACACACTAGAAGTCCTGTGGGTGCTGCTGAGAAGAAAATATAGGAGCTCTGTGTGATGCCACTAACACACTAGAAGTCCTATGGGTGCTTCTGGGAAGAAAATATAGGAGCTCTGTGTGATGCCACTAACACACTAGAAGTCCTGTGGGTGCTGCTGAGAAGAAAATATAGGAGCTCTGTGTGATGCCACTAACACACTAGAAGTCCTATGGGTGCTTCTGGGAAGAAAATATTGGAGCTCTGTGTGATGCCACTAACACACTAGAAGTCCTATGGGTGCTTCTGGGAAGAAAAATATAGGAGCTCTGTGTGATGCCACTAACACACTAGAAGTCCTATGGGTGCTTCTGGGAAGAAAATATAGGAGCTCTGTGTGATGCCACTAACACACTAGAAGTCCTGTGGGTGCTGCTGAGAAGAAAATATAGGAGCTCTGTGATGCCACTAACACACTAGAAGTCCTGTGGGTGCTTCTGGGAAGAAAATATAGGAGCTCTGTGTGATGCCACTAACACACTAGAAGTCCTGTGGGTGCTTCTGGGAAGAAAATATAGGAGCTCTGTGTGATGCCACTAACACACTAGAAGTCCTGTGGGTGCTGCTGAGAAGAAAATATAGGAGCTCTGTGTGATGCCACTAACACACTAGAAGTCCTATGGGTGCTTCTGGGAAGAAAATATAGGAGCTCTGTGTGATGCCACTAACACACTAGAAGTCCTGTGGGTGCTTCTGGGAAGAAAATATAGGTGTTCTGTCTCAAGGACATTCAGCTAAACCATTCTTATCCCATAAACATGATACCATATTTCTTCGATCGCAGTTTATTGGAACAAGCTAGGTGAAACTACAAATAACAAGAATAAACCTGGATAAGTACAATATCCCATAAATTTAGCATACATTTCAGAGACAAATATACACAGTACAATATGAGACAGTAAAACTTACTTTTTTTAAGTTCAATAAGGGATGATGGTAAGAGATTGAAACAAGACATCTTGCAGTCTTAAAAGCATGGTGAATGTGTCTCTTCCTGTGAGACTTTACCCAAAATACCTTGCCTTCCAAGTACTTCCTAGGTTATAAACTTTATTAATAACATATACACAACGGAAGCAATACCAAAAAGGGACGCTAGATGGCGTCTACGCTCTGCAAATGATTCCTATAGAAAGTAACAACATTAAATGTCATTTACAACAACACAAATGCAGATAATCGGAATATATACATCTGATGGGCAGAACACTCCCCGCCTGACGTCAAGTGACGTCACTAACAGAGTCCTCCGTAGAAAGTAACAGAACAAGTTCAGTCACTGGTCTCAAGAACACTTTGGCCTCATTCTGTTGAAAGGTCTTGACCTCGACCTTACGGACAAGATTATCTTTGCTTGGCAGTACTTTGGTGACTAGACCTAAAGGCCACATGTTCCTTAGTGTCTGGCAATCTCTCATGAGCACAACATCACCAAGTTTAAGGTTAGGTTTTTCTGAGTGCCACTTCCTCCTTAGTTGAAGAGTACATGTGTATTGCTCCCTCCACCGACTCCAGAAGGTATTGGCAAGAGTTTGAACTTGTCTCTATTGACGTTTGTAAAGGTCCTTCTCACAAAACTCTCCAGCTGGAGTACCTACAAGACCAGTCTTTTGCGTGAGCAACATGGTAGGTGTGAGAACCATAGGATCTTCAGAGTCACTTGAAATTGAAGTTAAGGGTCTGGCGTTAATGATGGCTGTAACCTCTGCCATAAATGTCACTAAACACTCATGAGTAAGCCTTGCAGTTCCTACTTGTAGGAAGATAGAGTCAAGAATTCTGCGGGCTATGCCTATCATCCTCTCCCACACACCTCCCATGTGAGAAGAGTGAGGTGGATTGAAGATCCACGTGCAGTCTTGCTTACTCAAATACCTTTTTACACTGGGGATGTCCAAGTTGGAAGGAATTTGCAGTTCTTTTACTGCTCCTACAAAGTTAGATCCTCTGTCAGAGCGAATGAGTTTCACTGGGCCTCGGATTGCAATGAAACGTCTAAGAGCATTAATGAAACTTGAAGTGTCCATTGACTCAATCACTTCAATGTGAACAGCTCGTATGGACATGCAAACGAATATGACTGCCCAGCGTTTACTGTTTGAATGTCCCCCTTTTGTGTACCGGGTGGCAACAGACCAGGGACCAAAGACATCAAGTCCAACATTAGTGAAAGGTGGATCCATGCTAAGCCTGTCAGAAGGTAGATTGGCCATCTTTTGTGTCTGTAACATTCCTCGAAGCTTTCGACAGATAACACACTTGAAGAGGAACTTACTCACACATCTTTTGGCTCCGACTATCCAAAGTCCAGCAGCTCTTAGAGCTCCTTCAGTAAACAGTCGGCCCTGGTGTTTAGTTTGATCATGGTAGTGTTGAATGAGTAAATAGGCAACCAGGGATCACTAAAGGATGTTTCTCTAAGAACTCTAACTTGCCTTCTTTTAAATGGCCTCCTACTCTCAACATGCCATTTTCATCAAGGATTGGATCAAGTTTCTTTAAAACACTGTCTTTAGGAACAGGTTTGTGATTGACAATACAATCGATCTCTTTGGCAAAGACTTCTCTCTGTACAACAGATATTAACCAGTTTTTAGACTGTTCTAGGTCAGTTGCTGAGTAGACTTTCCTACAGTGGTGCCAACTCCTGCAACCGTCATGAGTTGGTGGTTGTTTTTTGTAAGACTGAGCTATGTGGATTAAGCAAGTGATAGCTCTAACTAGTGACCTCCAGGTGGAGAACCTGCTGAAACGGTGGGTTTTAAACTGGTTGAGAGATGTTGTTGTGACTGCAGTAGAAACCTGAGGGCGAATTTCCTGATCCTTGTCTGCATCTATCAGGTCAAACGTGGTGAGGTCATTATTGTTACAGTCAGGACTGCGTAGAAAGGTGGGACCTGTGAACCACAAAGTACTTTCAAGGCGACTGGCCGCTACAGATCTGGTCGCTAGGTCTGCGGGATTATAGTCTGTAGGCACAAAATGCCATTGCTCTGGGCGGGTGGATCTCCTTATTCTCAACACTGTTTTTGACATAGACATAGAAACGCCTAGTTTCATTATGGATGTAACCCAGAACTACTTTACTGTCTGTGTAGAACTCAGCTTCCTGGATTTCTAGGTTTGTCTCTGTTGCTATTAGTTCAGCTAGCTCTGTAGCCAATACTGCAGCACAAAGTTCCAGCCTGGGTATGGTGTATTCCGGCAGTGGTGCAAGTTTTGCTTTTCCCATTACAAACCCTATGTGGCTTTGTCCTTTAGTGTCTATGGTTTTCAGGTAAGCTACAGCAGCAATTGCTTTAACAGAAGCATCCGCAAACACACAAAGTCTTTGCATCTGAACATCTGCAGATGACAGAGGTGAACATGGGCATGGAATTTTAAGATTGGATAGCGCTGTTAGTGAGTCCTTCCACTCTAGCCATAGGTTCTTCCTGTCTGTGGGGAGAGGGTGGTCCCAATCTAGCGACTCACAGGTTAATTCTCTGAGTAGTGCCTTACCCTGGATGGTGACAGGTGCTGCAAAGCCTAAAGGATCGTATAGGCTGTTTATGGTAGACAGGACACCTCTACGGGTAAAGGGTTTTTCCTCTGTGTTTACTTGAAAAGTGAAGGTGTCAGATCTTAAATCCCAAAGCAAACCAAGGCTGCGTTGCATGGGAAGTGAGTCTGTGCCTAGATCTAAGTCCTTTAACTCGTTGGAATGGTCTTGGACAGGAAAGGCTTCTAAAACTTCTCTACTGTTGGAAGCAATCTTGTGGAGCCTTAAGTTGGAACACGCAAGCATTGCCTGAGTTCTTTTGAGGAGACTGATTGCGGCTTCATTTGTGGGTAGTGATTTCAAGCAATCGTCTACATAGAAATCCTTGTCCACAAATTGTCTGACATCTGACCCATACTCTGACTCTCCCACTCTAGCAGAGTGTCTGAGGCCATATATAGCAACTGCAGGGGAAGGGCTGTTGCCAAATATGTGCACCTTCATGCGGTATTCTGTGATGTCTCCAGAGGGGTTGTTGTCCCTGAACCAGAGAAACCTCAGAAGGTTTCGGTGTTCTTCCTTAACAAGAAAGCAATAGAACATTTGTTGTATGTCTGCCATGAATGCGACTGAATCCTTGCGGAAGCGGAGAAGTACTCCCAATAGTCTGTTGTTGAGGTCAGGGCCAGAAAGAAGGACATCATTTAGAGAGACACCTTCATGCTTGGCGCTGGAATCAAACACCACTCTAATCTGCCCTGGCTTCTTAGGGTGATAGACCCCAAATATGGGTAAGTACCAACATTTTTCTGAGTCTTTGAGGTCTGGAGCTACCTCAGCATGGCCATTTTGGAATATTTTGCCCATGAAGGAAAAGAAATGTTCTCTCATCTCTGGTTTCCTTTGCAGATTGTGTCTTAAGGAAGTGAGGCGTTTATATGCTAGTTCCCTGTTGTTAGGCAAACGTTGTCTCTGTGGCCTAAAGGGAAGAGGTGCTACCCAGTTATTAGTCACGTCTTTCTCCATACTGCTTTCCATAACCTCTAGGAAGATCCTATCCTCAATGGACATTGCTACCTGGTTGTCTTCCTTTGTTCTCCTGAACACTGAGTGTCCTAAGTCGCTTTGGTCATCGTCATAGGTATTGCTGTCACAGAGGGGACTTAGGAAAGGAAGAGGTACAGGGTTGTTGTGAGGTAGCTCCTTTATGAGGATGCGATTTTGACAGGGTTGGAAAAGAGAAGGACGACCATTCTCGAGGGTACTAGTGAGCAGATTATTAACAGATGCTGGTTTGTGTGCACCTCCCAGGCAAACATCACCTATAATGACCCACCCAAGATCCAGTTTTTGGGCATATGGAGCACTTTTTGGACCGTTGATCAGTTTCCTTACTTTGTGGACTTGCAAGATATCCCTCCCTAGGAGTAAGATTATCTGAGCCTGATCATCAAGTTCTGGTATGAGATGTGCTATGTGCTTCAAGTGAGTCTGGTGAGCTGCTGCGTCTGGTGTGGGAATCTCTGATCTGTTGTCTGGCATCTGGTTGCACTCTATTATGGTCGGTAAGGGTAGGCATGTCTTACCATCCATAGATTCAATTTGTAGGCCGTAAGCTCTTCTCCCCGCCGTTTCCACTGTACCTGCACAAGTCCTAAGGGAGTAGGGGCTGCTGGGGCCTTTAAGGTTTAGAATGTCAAAAAATACAGGTCTAGCTAGTGACTTATTACTCCGATCATCCAAAATGATGTAGAGCTTGACTGCTTTGTCTCCCTGTCCCTTTGGGTAAACTTTCACTAGACAGATTTTAGAGCAGGATCTGCCACCTGTACTTCCTTTGCAGACTTCAGTGCACTGTGAAGTGATTGCTGTGGTATCTGTACTAGAGTCTTTGGTCTCCCTGCCTTGTCACCATGGACAGGTGGGAAGGTTCTTGGAGTAGGCCTTGGGTGTAAAGCTGTGTGGTGTTCTGTGCTGTCACACTCTGTGCATTTGACACTGACCTTACAGTCCTTGGCGAAGTGTGTAGACGAAGAGCAACACTTGTAACAGATGTTGTTCTCTTTGAGGAAAGCTTTGCGTTCCTGGATGGTCTTTGTCCTGAAGGCTCTGCATTTCAGAAGAGGATGTGGCATCTTATGTAGAGGGCAGAACTTCGTAGGGTCATTGTCTTGATCCTCTGGCTGAGACTCTGCAAATCTGTGGGAAGAAATGTTAGTTTTGTGCACTGCTACTGGAGCCCTGAGTTGCTTAGGGCCAGCAGAAGTGATGTAAGACACTGGAAAAATGAAGCTGGGGTTATCTTTCGTTCCTGCTTGTCTGTCTACAAAGTCCACAAACTCACTAAATGGTGGAAAGGGCACATTGTGTTTCCGTTTGTAGTTACAGCCATGAGCAATCCATCTTTCGTGTAACTCATAAGGAAGTTTTTGAGCTAAGGAGTTAATACCTCTAGCAGAGTCAAGATAAGAAAGGCCAGGTAAGTCACCTTCTGCTTTATCAACTTGTAACTCCATACATAGGTCACTGAATTCTCTGAGTCTTTGGTAACCTCTGCTAGGTATTTTTGGAAAGTCTTCTATCCTTTTAAACAGTGTACTCTCTATAGCCTCTGGTGAGCCATAACATCTATCCAGTCTGTTCCAGATGTTTGTAAGGCCTATCTCAGGGTGGTTTATATTAATGTCTCTGATCCTTTTGGCGTGTTCAGCAGAATCATCGCCAAGCCACTTTACAAGGAGTTCTATTTGTTGTCTGCAAGATAGATCTAGACCTTGGATAACACTCTGGAAAGAGGATCGCCACGCCCTGTAATGTTGAGGGCGATCACTAAATTTGGCAAGTCCTTGGGTAACTAACTTGCGTTTGGCCAGGAACTTGGCAAAGTCTACAGTAGCCTGATTGGCATTGGGGTAGGCTGCTGGTGTATTGTGGTGCGGTGTAAAGGCATACCTGATAGAAGTCTCTTCTTTAGGCTCTCTGGGCTCAAACTTGCATGCGGTTGGCAGTTCGTACCGGCTCGTTGCATACACCTTTGGAGTGAAGACAGGTGTTTGATGTTTGTATGAAGGTTGAGTACCTTGTGGAGTAGAAGGTTTGGTTGGGACTGGAACGTCTGGAACACTGTCAGATTTTTTCTTGCCTGTGGTACTGGGGTCCAAGGTAGTCTTGTTGCTGCTTGATTTGGTGTGACTCCCTGACATCATGTTTAATTTCTTGTTGTGGGATGCTGCTTGGGTCACAGTGCTGGTAGACATAATCCGACGTGCGTTGCGATGAATCTTGGAGGTCTTCCTCTAGGCCTGGTATGCTGCTACCTGCTCTTGGCTCATCGTAGATGGCTGCTTCTAGAGCTTCTGCCTCTGCAATGGTGGCGGCAGCATCTCGTTCCACTGCCAGCTTCTCCATGTTAGCTTCTAAGATACAGTGGTGTGAAAAAGTGTTTGCCCCCTTCCTCATTTCCTGTTCCTTTGCATGTTTGTCACACTTAAGTGTTTCGGAACATCAAACCAATTTAAACAATAGTCAAGGACAACACAAGTAAACACAAAATGCAATTTGTAAATGAAGGTGTTTATTATTAAAGGTGAAAAAAAATCCAAACCATCATGGCCCTGTGTGAAAAAGTGATTGCCCCCTAAACCTAATAACTGGTTGGGCCACCCTTAGCAGCAACAACTGCAACCAAGCGTTTGCGATAACGTGCAATGAGGCTTTTACAGCGTCCTGGAGGAATTTTGGCCCACTCATCTTTGCAGAATTGTCCTAATTCAGTTACATTAGAGGGTTTTCGAGCATGAACGGCCTTTTTTAAGGTCATACCACAACATCTTAATAGGATTCAGGTCAGGACTTTGGCTAGGCCACTCCAAAGTCTTCATTTTGTTTTTCTTCAGCCATTTGGTGGTGGACTTGCTGGTGTGTTTAGGATTATTGTCCTGCTGCAGAACCCAAGTTCGTTTCAGCTTGAGTACACGAAAAGATGGTCGGACATTCTCCTTCAGGATCTCTTGGTAGACAGCAGAATTCATAGTTCCTTTTATCACGGCAAGTCTTCCAGGTCCTGAAGCAGCAAAACAGCCCCAGACCATCACACTACCACCACCATATTTTACTGTTGGTATAATGTTCTTTTTCTGAAATGCAGTGTTCCTTCTACGCCAGATATACTTGGACACACACCTTCCAAAGAGTTCCACTTTTGTCTCATCGGTCCACAGAATGTTGTCCCAAAAGTCTTGGGGATCATCAAGATGTGTTGTGGAGAAATTGAGACGAGCTTTGATGTTATTTTTGCTCAGCAGTGGTTTTTCTCCTTGGAACTCTGCCATGCAGGCCATTTTTGCCCAGTCTTTTCCTGATGGTGGAGGCATGAACGCTGACCTTAACTGAGGCAAGTGAGGCCTGCAGTTCCTTGGACGTTGTTGTGGGGTCTTTTGTGACCTCTTGGATGAGTCGTCGCTGCGCTCTTGGGGTAATTTTGGGCGGCCGGCCACTCCTGGGAAGGTTCACCACTGTTCCATGTCTTCGCCATTTGTGGATAATGGCTCTCACTGTGGTTCGCTGGATTCCCAAAGCTTTGGAAATGGCTTTATAACCCTTTCCAGACTGATAGATCTCAATTACTTTCTTTCTCAATTGTTCCTGAATTTCTTTGGGTCTCGGCATGATGTGTAGCTTTTAAGGATCTTCTGGTGGACCTTACTGTGTCAAGCAGCTCCTATTTAAGTGATGCCTTGATTGTGAACAGGTGTGGCAATAATCAGGCCTGGGTGTGGCTAGAGAAATTGAACTCAGGTGTGGACAACCACAGTTATAGTATGTTTTAACAAGGGGGGCAATCACTTTTTCACACAGGGCCATGATGGTTTGGATTTTTTTTCACCTTTAATAATAAACACCTTCATTTACAAATTGCATTTTGTGTTTACTTGTGTTGTCCTTGACTATTGTTTAAATTGGTTTGATGTTCCGAAACACTTAAGTGTGACAAACATGCAAAGGAACAGGAAATGAGGAAGGGGGCAAACACTTTTTCACACCAATGTAGCTTGCTGGAGTTTCAGAGATGCCTCTTGCTGAGCTCTTTCGTCTTCCAGGCGTATTCTTTCCATCTCTCTCACTTGTTCCTGTCTCACCCTTTCTTGCTCTCTCTCTTGTTCCATGCGTACTCTTTCTTGCTCTCTCTCTTGTTCCTGTCTCACCCTTTCTGCTTCAAGGTGGGCCTTTTCTTTTTTCATCTGCAGCTCTTGGTCTGCGAATGCGGCCCTGGCTCTTGCTGCTTCAGCTTTTGAACGGGCGATAGCTGCTGCATTCGCGACAGATGACCTAGATGAGCTTGCTTGTGATCGTGTTTTGTAAGAAGATGTTTTACTGTGAGACATGGCTGCGGGGAAGAAGCTGTCTTGCTGTATAGAGACCGTTCTAGTGTCGGTACTGCTTGACTGAGCGCGTCTCTGTGTAGCGTGGCTGCTTGCTTTGCCTCCCACAGGCCTGCTTCTTTAAGGCTTCTGACTGTATGGTACTGTGTAGCCCCAAGGCTGTACAGACTTCCGAAGTCAGCTTATCTTCCCTTCAGAGGTCAGCTTAAAAATGTCACTGTTCTGTCTCAAGGACATTCAGCTAAACCATTCTTATCCCATAAACATGATACCATATTTCTTCAATTGCAGTTTATTGGAACAAGCTAGGTGAAACTACAAATAACAAGAATAAACCTTGATAAGTACAATATCCCATACATTTAGCATACATTTCAGAGACAAACATACACAGTACAATATGAGACAGTAAAACTTACTTTTTTTAAGTTCAATAAGGGATGATGGTAAGAGATTGAAACAAGACATCTTGCAGTCTGAAAAGCATGGTGAATGTGTCTCTTCCTGTGAGACTTTACCCAGAATACCTTGCCTTCCAAGTACTTCCTAGGTTATAAACTTTATTAATAACATATACACAACGGAAGCAATACCAAAAAGGGACGCTAGATGGCGCCTACGCTCTGCAAATGATTCCTATAGAAAGTAACAACATTAAATGTCATTTACAACAACACAAATGCAGATAATCAGAATATATACATCTGATGGGCAGAACAATAGGAGCTCTGTGTGATGCCACTAACACACTAGAAGTCCTGTGGGTGCTGCTGAGAAGAAAATATAGGAGCTCTGTGCGATGCCACTAACACCCTAGAAGTCCTATGGGTGCTTCTGGGAAGAAAATATAGGAGCTCTGTGTGATGCCACTAACACACTAGAAGTCCTGTGGGTGCTGCTGAGAAGAAAATATAGGAGCTCTGTGTGATGCCACTAACACACTAGAAATCCTATGGGTGCTTCTGGGAAGAAAATATAGGAGCTCTGTGTGATGCCACTAACACACTAGAAGTCCTATGGGTGCTTCTGGGAAGAAAATATGGGAGCTCTGTGTGATGCCACTAACACACTAGAAGTCCTATGGGTGCTTCTGGAAGAAAATATGGGAGCTCTGTGTGATGTCACTAACACACTAGAAGTCCTATGGGTGCTTCTGGGAAGAATATATAGGAGGTCTGTGTGATGCCACTAACACACTAGAAGTCCTATGGGTGCTTCTGGGAAGAAAATATAAGAGCTCTGTGTGATGCCACTAACACACTAGAAGTCCTATGGGTGCTTCTGGGAAGAAAATATGGGAGCTCTGTGTGATGCCACTAACACACTAGAAGTCCTATGGGTGCTTCTGGGAAGAAAATATGGGAGCTCTGTGTGATGCCACTAACACACTAGAAGTCCTATGGGTGCTTCTGGAAAGAAAATATGGGAGCTCTGTGTGATGCCACTAACACACTAGAAGTCCTATGGGTGCTTCTGGGAAGAAAATATAGGAGGTCTGTGTGATGCCACTAACACACTAGAAGTCCTATGGGTGCTTCTGGGAAGAAAATATAAGAGCTCTGTGTGATGCCGCTAACACACTAGAAGTCCTATGGGTGCTTCTGGGAAGAAAATATGGGAGCTCTGTGTGATGCCACTAACACACTAGAGGTCCTATGGGTGCTTCTGGGAAGAAAATATGGGAGCTCTGTGTGATGCCACTAACACACTAGAAGTCCTGTGGGTGCTGCTGAGAAGAAAATATAGGAGCTCTGTGTGATGCCACTAACACACTAGAAGTCCTATGGGTGCTTCTGGGAAGAAAATATAGGATCTCTGTGTGATGCCCCTAACACACTAGAAGTCCTGTGGGTGCTGCTGAGAAGAAAATATAGGAGCCCTGTGTGATGCCACTAACACACTAGAAGTCCTATGGGTGCTTCTGGGAAGAAAATATAAGAGCTCTGTGTGATGCCACTAAAACACTAGAAGTCCTATGGGTGCTTCTGGGAAGAAAATATGGGAGCTCTGTGTGATGCCACTAACACACTAGAAGTCCTATGGGTGCTTCTGGGAAGAAAATATGGGAGCTCTGTGTGATGCCACTAACACACTAGAAGTCCTATGGGTGCTTCTGGGAAGAAAATATGGGAGCTCTGTGTGATGCCACTAACACACTAGAAGTCCTATGGGTGCTTCTGGGAAGAAAATATAGGAGGTCTGCGTGATGCCACTAACACACTAGAAGTCCTATGGGTGCTTCTGGGAAGAAAATATAAGAGCTCTGTGTGATGCCACTAACACACTAGAAGTCCTATGGGTGCTTCTGGGAAGAAAATATGGGAGCTCTGTGTGATGCCACTAACACACTAGAAGTCCTATGGGTGCTTCTGGGAAGAAAATATGGGAGCTCTGTGTGATGCCACTAACACACTAGAAGCCCTATGGGTGCTTCTGGGAAGAAAATATAGGAGCTCTGTTTGCTGCCACTAACACACTAGAAGTCCTATGGGTGCTTCTGGGAAGAAAATATAGGAGCTCTGTTTGCTGCCACTAACACACTAGAAGTCCTATGGGTGCTGTTGGGGTGCAGTGCTGTGCTAACAGCACTGCGGTTGGTACTACTGAAATACTGTACTAACAGTAAAACACGCACCAGACTAATCCCCAGCAGCAGCTAATAACACACTAACTGTGCAATCAGCAGCAATGAACGATCAATGACTTAGGTAGCAATGGTTTAGAAAAGAAATAGCCAATGGTTTAGCAAAGAAGAGCAAATCTTTCTGGAGCAATGAATCAAGCTAAGACACAGAATCAGCAGACTGATCTCTCCTAAAGCCGGAACTCATGTGACCGGTGCCGACGGCGTGGCGGCCTTTTAAATGGTGGGGCGTGTACTAAAGCCCCTGAGCTTTAATTGGCTACAGGCGTCCTGCCTGTAGCCAATTATTGCTCTCCTACTTTCCGGCGCTGTGATTGGCCAAGCATGCGGGGTCACAGTGCATGCTTGGCCAATCATCAGCCAGCAATGCACTGCGCCGGCCGCGCCGGCCGCAATGCATTGCGGGGCCGCTAGCATCACACGAATGTGATGCGAATGGCCCAAATAGTTCTGGGCTCGCCGAGCGAGCGAACGCCCGTTGCTCGATGCGAACGTGGGTTCGCATCGAGCACCGGGCCCATCCCTAATTGGCACATGTTTCCCAATACGGGCAGTGCATCCCTGACAATGTTGTCAGGAACCAATCTCTTCTGCTTATTTTTGTCTCTCTGTGTGTATATTGGGCTGCATCCCTTCCCCCTTTTTAAAGCAGTGTCTTGTCACCTCTTTTTTTGTATTTTTTTATTTTTTATACTTCAATAAAATAAAAAATATCTTATATGGGCTCTGTGTGAGTTTCAAAGTACTAAGAGAGCTGAAAAAGAGTACTCTTATAGGTGACATTTAAGTTTTTAATATTTTGTGTTGCTAACATCAAATGTATAGCATTCTGCCACATAGCCAATGCTCTATTGCAGAAACCTTCAATACTTATAGACATGGATACATTGGCTGACCATGCTGGAGTATTGATTTCAGATTTAGATACCTTCTGAATGGGATGAGCCGAACACCCCCGGTTCGGTTCGCACCAGAACCTGCAAACGGACCGAAAGTTTGCGCAAACTTTAGAACCCCGTTAAAGTCTATGAAACTCGAACATTCAAAATCAAAAGTGCTAATTTTAAAGGCTAAAATGCAAATTATTGTCCTAAAAAGGGTTTGGGGACCCGGGTCCTGCCCCAGGAGACATGTATCAATGCAAAAGTGTCTATAGTATGCTTGTAAAGTGGCACATTTTTCCCGTGCTTAGAACAGTCCCTGCACAAAATTACATTTTTAAAGGAATAAAAGTCATTTAAAACTGCTTGCGGCTTTAATGTAATGTCAAAAAATCTATTTTTAAGCTTTTTGGAAAACATAGGGAAGGGTTATCACCCCTGTGACATTTGTTTTGGTGTCTGTGCACCTCTTCAGAAAATTTCACTTTCTTTCCCAATGACAAATGTTTTTTGAAAATGTGTTTTTTTTGTGAAACAAGGATTGATGATAAAGCATCAGTGCAGAGGAGACATGTTTTTCCCATATCAACTCTTACAGGAGAGAATTTCCCTTCCTAGGGGTAGATTTCATCTCCCTTCCTGTTGTCTCCTTCCGCTTGCAAGTAAGAGTCGTTTGTAAGTTGGATGTTTGAAAGTAGGGGCCTGCCCTATATGCTCTCCAGATGCCTTCAGAAATTTGGGCCTTAGGTGTTGGTGTTGCCAAAACACTGTAAGACCTCACAGTTACTCTTGGTGGGCGCTGGAACGCCCTGCTGTGAACTATTATATCAAGAATTGTAATTACATGCCATTGTTGAACAGTGGTAGAAAAATTGAGCCTTTGGTGATGCAGTTACTCTTGGTGGGCGCTGGAACGGACCCTGCTGTGAAATATTATATCATCCAAAAATGTTCTTACAAGCTATCAGCATGATCATTGAGGAGGAAGAGGATAGTCACTCAGCATAACAGGATAGTCACTCAGTATTAGCATAGGCAGTCTTGAAGAGATCTGAAATTTCAAAGAAAAAATTGCGGTTACATCAGCATCAGGTGCTTGGTAGCTGGTGGTGTTCCAAGACTGATTCATTTTTATGAAGGTCAGACGATCAACCAAGTCGGTGGACAAGCGCACCCTGTGATTGGTTACAAAGCCTCCAGCAGCACTGAATGTGCTTTTCCGAAAGAACGCTGGATGCAGGACAGGCCAGTAGCTCAATTGCATACTGTGCAAGCTCTGGCCAGTGATCCATCCTCAAGAACCAGTAACCCAGAGGATTTTTGATGGGAAAGGTGTCCAAGTCTGATCTTGCCCCTAGGTATTCCTGCACCATGTAAATCAGACGCTGGCGATGGTTGCTGGAACCGATCATACCTTGGGGCTGCGGACTAAAAAATTGTCGGTCAGACAGCCACCTCCTCCACCGCTCCTTCTGTGACTGACTGAAGCCTCAGCAACACGTTGCCCAGGACCAGGAATTTGAAACCTCCCAGTCTCTGGGAACGCATTGCACAGACCCTTCTGCAAGGCCTCCCAAAGATGTTTCATCCTCTGCTCCCCCTGCGATGGCAAGATAAGGTCAGCAACCTTACCCTTGTAACGTGGATCAAGGAAGGTTGCCAGCCAGTAATGATCCCGCTCCTTGATCCGACAAATACGAGGATCCTTTCGCAGGCTTTGCAGGATCAGGGAGGCAATGCAGCGTAGGTTAGCTGAGGCATTCTGTCCGGAGTCCTCTGGGTTACCAAGGATGACATGATCCACAGCCACCTCCTCCCAGCCATATACAAGTCCATGGTTTTCTTGGGACTGTAAATGGTCCCTTAAAGACTGCTGCTGATGCTGTGTGCTAGGCTCCACCTCCATGCTGACACAATGCTCCTCCTCCTCTTCCTGTGTGATCGGCGGGCCAGCAGGAACACTGTCTGGATAAAGGGGACCTTCAGAGGTAAGGAAGTTAGGCGGTTCTTGGGCAGGTTAAATTCCTTTTGGAGGTCAGCCAGCTGAGCACTGGCATTATATGACCGGCGAAAATGCACACAGACTTTCCTGGCCTGCCTGAAGACATCCTGTAAGCCCGTGTACCTGCCCAAGAACCTCTGCATCACCAAGTTAAGGACGTGAGCCACACAGGTCACATGGGTCAGTTGTCCCTGTCGGAGGGCGGAGAGGAGGTTGGTGCCATTGTTGCAAACCACCATTCCTGGCTTAAGCTGGCATGGCGTCAACCACCTCTCAGCCTGCCCCTGCAGAGCTGACAGAATCTCTGCCCCAGTGTGGCTCCTGTCCCCCAAGCACACCAGGTCAAGCACCGCATGGCATCTTTTTGCCTGCGTACTTGCGTAGCTCCTTGAACGCCTTGAACCTTGAACGCCTATGGAGCACCGCTGGTTCTGAGGACAAAGCACAGGAATAGGCCATGGAGGAAGAAGAAGAAGAGGAGGGGGTGGAGGAGAGAGGTGTGTCAGAATCACCAGGGGCGTGGTGGTGGAACAACCTCCAACACTACTGCACCTTGTCCTGCATCCTTGCCAGCTGCCAGCAGAGTCACCCAATGCGCCGTGAAAGATAGGTAACGTCCCCGTCTATGCCTGCTGGACCATGAGTCAGCGGTAATATGCATCTTACTGCTGACCGTCCTGTCCAGCGAGGCCAAGACATTGCCTTCCACATGCCGATAAAGAGTCGGAATCGCCTTCCGTGAGAAAAAGTGGTGCTGAGGAACCGCACATTACACAAACTCATGAAAGGGGGCAGAGTCTACCAACTGAAAAAGGCAGCAGTTGAAGTGCTAGCAATTTAGCCAAGCTAGCATTCATCTGCTGGGCATGTGGATGGCTGGGAGTGAACTTCTTTTGGCGGTGCAGCAGCTGGGGCAGGGAAATTTTCCTGGTACAATTGGACGTTGGTGTACCGATAGCAGATTGCCCGCAAGTACTTGGCTGTGACACACCTAATTCACTGAACAGCGAACAATTTGGGGTGTTCGCGGCAAATTCGAACACCCTGTAAAGGTCTATGGGAGAAATCTAAATTGCTAATTTTAAAAGCCTATATGCAAGTTATTGTCATAAAAAGTGTTTGGTGACCTGGGTCCTGCCCCAGGGGACATTTCTCCATGCAAAAAAAAGTTTTAAAAACTGCAGTTTTTTCAGGAGCAGTGATTTTAATAATGCTTAAAGTGAAACAATACAAGTGTAATATTCCTTTAAATTTCGTACCTGGGGGGGTGTGTATAGTATGCCTGTAAATGGGCGCATGTTTCCCGTGCTTATAACTGTCCCTGCACAAAGTATAATTTTTGCAGGAAAAAAATCTATTTAAAATCAGCACCCGTACATCACTGGGGAAGCCCAGCTTTTCCCTTGTGTCAGAGGGGGCGGGGTCACCCTTATATCACTGGGGAAGCCTGGGTTTCCCCAGTGACGTACGGGTGTCCCCGCCCCCTTCTGATGTAACGCAGGTTTCCATTACATCAGAGGGGGGCGGGGTCACCCTTACGTCACTGGGGAAGCCCAGCTTCCCCTTTGCGTTGCGTCAGAGGGGGGGGCGGGGTCAGGTGACGAGTGGCCCGATCCTCCTCTGCTAAGATGGGATTCCCTCAGTGTCTCCATGGAGACAGGATGCATTGCGCTGGACATCATCGGAAGAGATCACCCATCGCTGGACCCCGGAGAAGAGATCACCCATCGCTGGATACCAAGAGTGGATAACCACCACTGGAATCTTTTTTTTTTATTTTTTTTATTTTTAATAAAGGACTTTACTTTTGTACCCCTTACCATTTCAAACAGGGGGGCGGGATTTGGGGGTCCACTTGTTAAAGGGGGCTTCCAGATTCTGATAAGCCCCCCGCCCACAGACCCCCACAACCACCGGGCAAGGGTTGTGGGGATGAGGCCCTTCTCCTCATCAACATGGGGACATGGTGCTTTGAGGGGTCACAGACCCCCAAAGCATCCTCCTAATGTTGAGGGCATGTGGCTTGGTATGGGTCAGGAGGGGGGGCTGCTCTCTCGTCCCCCCTTTTTTCCTGTGGCCTGCCAGGTTGCGTGCTCAGAAAAGGGTCTGGTATGGATTTTGAGGAGGACACCCACGCCATTTTTTTTGGCGCGGGGTTCCCCTTAAAATCCATACCAGACCTGAAGGGTCTGGTATGGATATTTAGGGGGAACCCCACGTCATTTTTTTTTTAATTTTAAACGGGGGTTCCCGGTATATCCATACCAGACCTGAAGGGCCTGGTAATTGAATTTGGGGGGAACCCCACGCATATTTTTTTTTTTATCAATGACTTTCAATGACTGTTCTCTGTATTACGGGAGCCAACAATTCATTATAGCCGCGAGTGATTTTAAATGACTTTTTTTCCTGCAAAAATTACACTTTGTGCAGGGACAGTTCTAAGAACGGGAAACATGCGCCCCTTTAAGGGCATACTATACACACCCCCAGGTACGAAATTTAAAAGAATATTACACTTTTATTGTTTCACTTTAAGCATTATTAAAATCACTGCTCCTGAAAAAAAACGTCAGTTTTTTTAAGTTGTTTTTGCATTGATACATGTCCCCTGGGGCAGAACCCAGGTCCCCAAACACTTTTCATGACAATAACTTGCATATTAGCCTTTAAAATGAGCACTTTTGATTTTGAACGTTCGAGTCCCATAGACTTTAATAGGGTTCTTAAGTTCACACAAATTTTAGGTCTGTTCGCAGGTTCTGGTGCGAACCGAACAGGTGGGTGTTCGGCTCATCCCTAGGTACCATCATCAGAGCCTTCAAAACGCTGGGCATCCTCCTGGAGCATGTACCCAACACTGTGGTCAAACCGTTTGGGGGACTCCTCAGGAGGACATGGTGGGGGTAGGGAAGGAGTGACTGATGCCATTGAGGCGAGGGAAGAGGCCGCGTTGGCAGCTGCTTTGCCAGACAAAGTACCCTGAGCCTGGGTGAGAGAGGATGAGGAGGATGAGGAGGATGAGGAGGATGAGGACCGCTTGGTCATCCACTCTACCAAGTCTTCGGCATGTTGTGGCTAAACATGGCCAGCTGCCGAAAAAAAGGACAAGCGTGTCCCATGGTCACATGCCGATGAGGATGCACCGTGTCCATGACCAGAACTGTTGCCTCTAGACACAGAGCCTGCTTGCCCTCTTTTATTGGCTCGTGACTGTCTACTTCTCCTTGTTGGGCTTCCAGACATATTAATGGCCTGCAGGGAGATGTAGCTGCACAAAGCTGGGACGTATATATATATATATATATATATATATATATATATATATATATATATATATATATATATATGTATATATATGTATATATATATATATATATATATATATATATATATATATATATATATATATATATATATATATATATATACTGATTATACTGCAGCTAGCAGAATCAACTTCCTGCCTGTAGTATTATTAGTATGAGAACACCGGTATTTGTATTCAGGTAAGCTTTAGGTGCACACTGTGCAAAAGGCACTAAAACAAAATACTGCAGCTCCCTGCCTGTATTTGTATGAGAACACCAG
Organism: Lithobates sylvaticus; assembly: GCA_028564925.1. NCBI lineage: Eukaryota > Metazoa > Chordata > Amphibia > Anura > Ranidae > Lithobates > Lithobates sylvaticus. The sequence continues at coordinate 466,795,122 of CM053027.1, forward strand.
AAATTGTATTCAGGTAAAGCTTTAGGTGCACACTGTGCAAAGGACACTAAAACAAAATACTGCAGCTCCCTGCCTGTATTTGTATGAGAACACCGGCAATTGTTTTCAGGTAAAGCTTTAGGTGCACACTATGCAAAGGACACTAAAACAAAATACTGCAGCTCCCTGCCTGTATTTGTATGAGAACACTGGCAATTGTATTCAGGTAAAGCTTTAGGTGCACACTGTGCAAAGGACAATAAAACAAAATACTGCAGCTCCCTGCCTGTATTTGTATGAGAACACCGGCAATTGTTTTCAGGTAAAGCTTTAGGTGCACACTATGCAAAGGACACTAAAACAAAATACTGCAGCTCCCTGCCTGTTTTAACCACTTCAGCCCCGGACCATTTGGCAGCCAAAGGACCAGAGGTCTTTTTTCAATTTCGCACTGCACTGCTTTAACTGGTAATTGCGCGGTCATGCAATGTTGTAACCAAACGAAATTTGCGTCCTTTTCTTCCCACAAATAGAGCTTTCTTTTGATGGTATTTGATTGCCTCTGTGATTTTTATTTTTTGCGCTATAAACGGAAAAAGACCGCAAATTTTGAAAAAAAAAGATATTTTCTACTTTTTGTTATAAGAAAAATCCAATAAACTCAATTTTAGTCAAACATTTGGGCCAAAATGTATTCAGCCACATGTCATTAGTAAAAAAAATGCCAATAAGCGTATATTTATTGGTTTGCGCAAAAGTTATAGCGTCTACAAACTAGAGTACATTTTCTGGAATTTACACCGCTTTTAATTTATGACTGCCTATCTCATTTCTTGAGGTGCTAAAATGGCAGGGAAGTACAAAACCCCCCCAAATGACCCCATTTTGGAAAGTAGACACCCCAAGCTATTTGCTGAGAGGCATGTTGAGCCCATTGAATATTTTTTTTTTTAGTCCCAAGGGATTGAATAAAGAAAAAAAAAAAAAAAAATTTTTTTTTTTTTTCATAAAGTTGTCACTAAATGATATATTGCTCACACATGCCATGGTTATATGTGGAGATGCACCCCAAAATACATTTTGCTGCTTCTCCCGAGTATGGGGATACCACATGTGTGGGACTTTTTGGGAGCCTAGCCGCGCACGGGGCCCCGAAACCCAATCAACGCCTTCAGGGTTTCTAAGGGTGCAAATTTTTGATTTCACTCCTCACTACCTATCACAGTTTTGAAGGCCATAAAATGCCAAAATAGCACAAAACCCCCCCAAATGACCCCATTTTGGAAAGTAGACACCCCAAGCTATTTGCTGAGAGGCATGTTGAGTACATGGAATATTTTATATTTTGCCACAAGTTGAGGGAATATTACAAACTTTTTTTTTTTTTGCCCAAAGTTGTCACTAAATGATATATTGCCCACACATGCCATGGGCATATGTGCAATTACACCCCAAAATACATTCTGCTGCTTCTCCTGAGTACGGGGATACCACATGTGTGGGACTTTTTGGGAGCCTATCCGCATACGGGACCCCGAAAACCAAGCACCGCCTTCAGGATTTCTAAGGGCATAAATTTTTGATTTCACTCCTCACTACCTATCACTACCTATCACAGTTTTGAAGGCCATAAAATGCCAAGATGGCACAAAACCCCCCCAAATGACCCCATTTTGGAAAGTAGACACCCCAAGCTATTTGCTGAGAGGCATGTTGAGCCCATTGAATATTTTTTTTTTTTAGTCCCAAGTGATTGAATAAAGACAAAAAAAAAAAAAAAAAAAAAAATGTATTCAAAAAGTTGTCACTAAATGATATATTGCTCACACATGCCATGGTTATATGTGGAATTGCACCCCAAAATACATTTTGCCACTTCTCCTGAGTACGGGGATACCACATGTGTGGGACTTTTTGGGAGCCTAGCCGCGTACGGGGCCCCGAAACCCAAGCACCACCTTCAGCATTTCTAAGGGTGCAAATTTTTGATTTCACTCCTCACTACCTATCACAGTTTCGAAGGCCATAAAATGCCAAAATTGCACAAAACCCCCCCAAATGACCCCATTTTGGAAAGTAGACACCCCAAGCTATTTGCTGAGAGGCATGTTGAGTACATGGAATATTTTATATTTTGCCACAAGTTGCGGGAATATTACAAACTTTTTTTTTTTTGCCCAAAGTTGTCACTAAATGATATATTGCCCACACATGCCATGGGCATATGTGGAATTACACCCCAAAATAATTCTGCTGCTTCTCCTGAGTACGGGGATACCACATGTGTGGGACTTTTTGGGAGCCTATCCGCATACGGGACCCCGAAAACCAAGCACCGCCTTCAGGATTTCTAAGGGCATAAATTTTTGATTTCACTCCTCACTACCTATCACTACCTATCACAGTTTTGAAGGCCATAAAATGCCAAGATGGCACAAAACCCCCCCAAATGACCCCATTTTGGAAAGTAGACACCCCAAGCTATTTGCTGAGAGGCATGTTGAGCCCATTGAATATTTTTTTTTTTAGTCCCAAGTGATTGAATAAAGACAAAAAAAAAAAAAAAAAAAAAAATGTATTCAAAAAGTTGTCACTAAATGATATATTGCTCACACATGCCATGGTTATATGTGGAATTGCACCCCAAAATACATTTTGCCACTTCTCCTGAGTACGGGGATACCACATGTGTGGGACTTTTTGGGAGCCTAGCCGCGTACGGGGCCCCGAAACCCAAGCACCACCTTCAGCATTTCTAAGGGTGCAAATTTTTGATTTCACTCCTCACTACCTATCACAGTTTCGAAGGCCATAAAATGCCAAAATTGCACAAAACCCCCCCAAATGACCCCATTTTGGAAAGTAGACACCCCAAGCTATTTGCTGAGAGGCATGTTGAGTACATGGAATATTTTATATTTTGCCACAAGTTGCGGGAATATTACAAACTTTTTTTTTTTTGCCCAAAGTTGTCACTAAATGATATATTGCCCACACATGCCATGGGCATATGTGGAATTACACCCCAAAATACATTCTGCTGCTTCTCCTGAGTACGGGGATACCACATGTGTGGGACTTTTTGGGAGCCTATCCGCATACGGGACCCCGAAAACCAAGCACCGCTTTCAGGATTTCTAAGGGCATAAATTTTTGATTTCACTCCTCACTACCTATCACTACCTATCACAGTTTTGAAGACCATAAAATGCCAAGATGGCACAAAACCCCCCCAAATGACCCCATTTTGGAAAGTAGACACCCCAAGATATTTGCTGAGAGGCATGTTGAGCCCGTTGAATATTTTTTTTTTTTAGTCCCAAGTGATTGAATAAAGACAAAAAAAATAAATAAATAAAAAAATGTATTCAAAAAGTTGTCACTAAATGATATATTGCTCACACATGCCATGGTTATATGTGGAATTGCACCCCAAAATACATTTTGCTGCTTCTCCTGAGTATGGGGATACCACATGTGTGGGACTTTTTGGGAGCCTAGCCGCGTACGGGGCCCCGAAACCCAAGCACCGCCTTCAGGATTTCTAAGGGTGCAAATTTTTGATTTCACTCCTCACTACCTATCACAGTTTCGAAGGCCATAAAATGCCAAAATAGCACAAAACCCCCCCAAATGACCCCATTTTGGAAAGTAGACACCCCAAGCTATTTGTTGAGAGGCATGGTGAGTATTTTACAGCTCTCATGTGTTTTTGAAAATGAAGAAAGTAAAGAAAAAAAAAAATTTTTTTTTTTTTTTTTTTTTCAATTTTCAAAACATTGTGACAAAAAGCGAGATCTGCAAAATACTCACCATACCTCTCAGCAAATAGCGTGGGGTGTCTACTTTCCAAAATGGGGTCATTTGGGGGTGGTTTGTGCCATCTGGGCATTCCATGGCCTCCGAAACTGTGATTGGCAGTGAGGAGTGAAATAAAAAAATTACACCCTTAGAAAGCCTGAAAGCGGTGCTTGGATTTTGGGGTCCCGTACGCGGCTAGGCTCCCAAAAAGTCCCACACATGTGGTATCCCCGTACTCAGGAGAAGCAACAGAATGTATTTTGGGGTGTATCTCCACATATGCCCATGGCATGTTTGAGCAATATATCATTTAGTGACAACTTTTTGTAAAAAAAAAAAATATTTTTTTTTTTTTTTCATTATTCAATCTCTTTGGACAAAAAAAAAAAATATTTAATGGGCTCAACATTGCTCTAAGCAAATAGCTTGGGGTGTCTACTTTCCAAAATGGGGTCTTTTGGGGGGGGTTTGAACTGTCCTGGCATTTTATGCACAACATTTAGAAGCCTATGTCACACGTCACCCACTCTTCTAACAACTTGAAGATAAAGCCCTTTCTGACACTTTTTGTTTACATGAAAACATATTTTTTTTTTTTGCAAGAAAATTACGTTGAACCCCCAAAACACTATATATATTGTTAAAGCAAAGGCCCTACAGATTAAAATGGTGGGTGTTGCATTTTTTTTTTCCACACAGTATTTGCGCAGCGATTTTTCAAACGCATTTTTTGTGTAAAAAATACACTTTTTTTTATTTTAATGCACTTAAACACACTATATTGCTCAAATTTTTTATGAAATAAAAAATATGATCTTAGGCCGAGTACATGGATACCAAACACGACATGCTTTAAAATTGCGCACAAACACGCAGTGGCGACAAACTACATACATTTTTAAAAGCCTTTAAAAGCCTTTACAGGTTACCACATTAGATTCACGGAGGAGGTCTACTGCTAAAATTACTGCCCTCGATCTGACCTTCGCGGTGATACCTCACATGCATGGTGCAATTGCTGTTTACATATGACGCCAGACCAACGCTTGTGTTCGCCTTTGCGCAAGAGAAGGGGGGGCAGGGGTGCTTTTTTTTTATTTTTTTTTTTTTTTTTTTTTTTTTTTTTAGTTTTTCTTTTTATTTAGCTTTTTTTTATTTTATTTTTAAACTGTTCCTTCCATTTTTTTTTTCTTAGTTGTCATTTTTATTGTTATCGCAGGGAATGTAAATATCCCCTATGATAGCAATAGGCAGTGACAGGTACTCTTTTTTTGAAAAAATTGGGGTCTATTAGACCCTAGATCTTTCCTCTGCCCTCAAAGCATCTGACCACACCAAGATCGGTGTGATAAAATGCTTTCCCAATTTCCCAATGGCGCGGTGGGTATGCCCACCATTAGAATACCTCCCTTCATCCACCCACTTCTAATGATGGGCATACATGCACCATTTATATATGCCGAAGCATGGGGGCATCCTCCCGCAAAAAAAGTTATGCCACGTACACATGGTCGGACTTTTTTCGACCGTATGTACGTGGCATTAGGAGCAAAATCGCTCCTCCGCCCTCTGCTGCCCCCATGCTTCGGCATATATGCTCTTTTTTTTAACTGTGGTGGTGAAATCACCTCCTACAGCATTGGAGTCGCGGCTTTATGTATCGTGGGAGCAAACGCTGTTGCTGTCAAGATAAATAAATCCACGCTGCAACTGAATGGCGTACCTGCTAAGCAAATAATGGTTAACATTAAAACAAAGTAACATTACAGTATAACAGTAAGACCTTACCATACCATACCTGCAAAGCAAATACCAAAAAAAAAAACATAGTAAAAAATAAAACATTTTGTTAACGCAACCGGTGCCTAAAATATATATATGCCGAAGCATGGGGGCATCCTCCCGCAAAAAAGTTATGCCACGTACACATGGTCGGACTTTTTTCGACCGTATGTACGTGGCATTAGGAGCAAAATCGCTCCTCCGCCCTCTGCTGCCCCCATGCTTCGGCATATATGCTCTTTTTTTTAACTGTGGTGGTGAAATCACCTCCTACAGCGTTGGAGTCGCGGCTTTATGTATCGTGGGAGCAAACGCTGTTGCTGTCAAGATAAATAAATCCACGCTGCAACTGAATGGCGTACCTGCTAAGCAAATAATGGTTAACATTAAAACAAAGTAACATTAGAGTATAACAGTAAGACCTTACCATACCATACCTGCAAAGCAAATACCAAAAAAAAAAACATAGTAAAAAATAAAACATTTTGTTAACGCAACCGGTGCCTAAAATATATATATGCCGAAGCATGGGGGCATCCTCCCGCAAAAAAGTTATGCCACGTACACATGGTCGGACTTTTTTCGACCGTATGTACGTGGCATTAGGAGCAAAATCGCTCCTCCGCCCTCTGCTGCCCCCATGCTTCGGCATATATGCTCTTTTTTTTAACTGTGGTGGTGAAATCACCTCCTACAGTGTTGGAGTCGCGGCTTTATGTATCGTGGGAGCAAACGCTGTTGCTGTCAAGATAAATAAATCCGCGCTGCAACTGAATGGCGCACCTGAAAACAAAAAAATGGTTAACAATAAAACATACCTGAAAAGCAAGCATGATAAAACATAATAAAACATTGCAGAATAGAATAGAGTAAAAAAGAGCAACAATAGAGAGAGAACAATAAAACGACAACTATTTTTGGTTTTTTTATTTTTTTATATTTTTTTTTTTTTTTTTTTTTTTTTTTTTTGTACTTTTTTTTTTTTTTTTTTATTTTTTACACTTTTTTTTTTTTTAAACTATAACTATAATTTTAACTGTAACGGTCGGGTCTCAAAATGCGATGGCATTCTTGAGACCCTGTAACTATAATTTTAACTGCAACGGTCGGGTCTCAAAATGCGATGGCATTCTTGAGACCCTGTGAAAGTGTATCCTAGCCTGTGAAATGCTGTACCCTACGCTAAAACCTCACTAGTGAGTGGTAGCGTTCAAAGCATTCACCAACGCAGAGACCAGGATTGTCAGGACAGAGTGGACAATAATAACGGGTGTCACGCCTACATCCGCGCTTGCTACAGACACGACATCTTCTTTGGGGGGCTCGTTGGGTAGGGGTACTCGGGAGGACATAAGGATAATGCCTCTCATGCAGCCGGCTTACTGCATTTGGTAGGGGATGTTGAGGTGTGGAACCGCCTGGATACAGGAGTTCCATGACAACCGCTCCCTGGAATTCAAGAAAGGGTAACGTCCCGCCTGAAGCTCCGTATAGCACATGAGCATTCAGCAAAGCCAATTGGAACAAATAAATAGACACTTTTTTGTACCAGCGTCTAGCCTTACGGACAACTAGGTACGGCGCCAACAACTGGTCGTTGAGGTCCACCCCCCCCCCCCATATTAAGGTTGTATTCGTGGACACAGAGGGGTTTCGTCACAACACCAGCCGCCGTACGAATTTGGACTGTCGTGTCTGCATGAAGGGAGGTAAGAACGAAAACATTCCTATTATCCCTCCACTTCACAGCGAGCAAGTTATTACACTTGAAGCAGGCTCTCTCCCCCAGCCTAAGACGGGAATCTACAAGCCGCTGGGGAAAGCCCCGGCGATTAGGTCGCACGGTGCCACATGCTCCAATCTGATGATCAAACAAGTGACTAAACAGTGGCACGCTCGTGTAATAATTGTCCACGTACAAGTGGTACCCCTTTCCGAATAAGGGTGACACCAAGTTCCACACTATCTTGCCAGCGCTCCCTATGTAATCTGGACAGTTCTCCGGCTCTACGTGACTATCTTTTCCCTCATAAACCGAAAAGCTCCACGTATAGCCTGTTGCCCTGTCACAGAGCTTGTAGAGCTTGACCCCGTATCTGGCACGCTTGCTGGGAAGGAACTGTTTGAAAGACAAGCGGCCAGAAAACTTAATCAGGGACTCGTCAACGCAGACAACTTGATTGGGCGTAAACAAGGCTGCAAAATATTGGTTGAAGTGGTTTATGAGGGGCCGAATTTTGTAGAGCCGATCAAATTCAGGGTCTCCACGAGGACGACAAAGTTCATTGTCACTGAAGTGCATGAACCGCAAAATCATCTCGTATCGTGCCCTGGACATGGAGGCAGAGAACACGGGCATTTGGTGGTGCGGTGAGGTGGACCAATAAGACCTCAGAGTCGGGAATTTGTGTATGCCCATGTTGAGGGAAAGGCCCAGAAAGGTCTTAAATTCGGAAACCGTAATTGGTTTCCAATCTCTGGCAAGGGAAGGCACTTGGGGATTAGCGGCGATGTATTGACCAGCGTATATATTACTTTGGTCCACAATAGATCTATAGAGATCTTCCGTGAAAAACAGCGAATAAAAATCGGATGGCTTAAAATCAGCTGTTTCCACCTGAATACCGGGTTGGCCAGTGAATGGGGGAAGTACGGGTTCTGCAGAAGTGGTGGGCACCCAATCAGGATTGGCGAATTCTGCAGGAAGGACACTATGTGATCGACGGACCTGCCTTTGTCTTCTTCTTGGTGGCAGCGGGACACTACTTGTGCTTGCCACCTCGCCAGCTTGAACTGCACTTATGGGACTCGCCACGTCACCAAGTGTTACTGCAGTGCTGGTTTGACTACGTCCAGGGTGTACTAGGCCGCTGGTGCTTGCCAGTTCACCAGAAGGAATAGCGGCGCTAGTACTTCTCTGCTCCATACGAGAGACCTGCGGTTCCTGCACCTCAACAACATCAGAAGATCGGGATCGGGTACGCCTGACCTTAGCAGGGACCACACCTTCGTCGCCAGAGCTATCTGTCATGGAGCCTCTGTCGTCTACTGGATTGTATTCTGAGCCTGATTGTGACAGATGAGTGACCTCCTCTTCACTATCTGACATACTCAGAAACAAGTAGGCCTGTTCACTAGTGTACTTGCGATTTGCCATTTTGGGCTCTAAATTTAGTAGTACACTAGTGAGATTCACAGGAAAAAAAGCTCCTAGGCTGCTGGCAACTGAATCAAAACGCTACCAAAAAAACTGTTAGCGATCGCAGGGATCAGGCCTGACTCTGCGAACGCTGCAGTTATGTGTGCTTAGTGTTTTGGAAGTGACAGTGATCGATCGATACTGCACTTGGGTGGGCTGGGCTGGGCTGGGCGGAGGGGGGAAAACGCAGGTGCTAGCAGGTATCTGGGCTGATCCCGCTAACAATGCGTTTTTTGGAACCCTAAACTGCTGGGACGCTAGTATAGATCTGATCAGATCAGATATTGATCTGTTCAGATACTATACCACTAAGGGAGGTGTATGCTTTGCGCGTGGGTGTTTGCGGTACTGGCACTAACCTGGGGCGACGCAGACCTTATTTGACCCTAAAACCTAATTGATATCACCCGCCGGGCGATCAGGGGGTTAAACCGATAGTTGGGTAATAAATGGCGGGTGCCCTGACAGTAAAAAAAACAAACTAACTAACCAGCGTCACCCGTAACAGTTATACGGTGATCACTGGTGAAAGGGTTAACTAGGGGCAATCAGGGGGTTAAAACCTTTATTAGGTAATATATGGGGGTACCTGACGATATATAAAAACCTGACGGGGAACCTAAATAACTAAATAACTAACTGGCTAACCAGTGACACTTATACTGTGATCACTGGTGAAAGAGTTAACTCTAGGGGCAATCAAGGGGTTAAAACCTTTTTTTAGGTTGTAATATGGGGGTACCTGACCTATAAACCTATTTATAATCCTATATAAACCTGGCGGTTACCTAAAAAAAAAACTGGCTACCTAGCGGCACCAGTGACACTAATAGAGCGATCAGAAAAAAACGATCGCTTAGTGACACTGGCAAAAGGGGGTGAAAGGGTTACCTAGGGGGGCAATCAAGGGGTTAAACCTTTATTGGGGGGGGGGGGGGGCGTCGGCCCCTACCTTAGACCTAAAGGGGCCTAAAACTAACTGCCCTGACAGTTATTGCAGTCACACTGACACTAAATGCAGTGATCAGTAAAATAAATGATCACTGCAATCAGTGACACTGTGACTGGGGGGGCAGGGGGTGATCTGGGGGGTGATCAGGGGGTGACAGAGGGGTGAAATATGTGCCTATGTGTGACTGGTGTCAGTGTAGTGTTTGTGCACTAACCTGATGTCTTCTCCGCTCGGCGTCCCGGTCAGAAAGACCGGCACGAGGAGCGTGACATCACTTCCCCTTGCCTGTGTTTACAATTACACAGGAAGGGGAAGCATCTCATTGGCCAGAGCGATCGCGAGGGGGTGGCCAGAAACGACTGGCCGTCCCCTCGTCCCGCATCGCTTCTCGAGCCATCCCGACCGTCCCCGCCGGCGGAGGGGGGTCCGATCGGACCCCCCAACCGCCTGAAGAATGGCACGTACAGGTACGTGATTCTGCCTGTACGTGCCATTCTGCTGACGTATATCTACATGGGGCGGTCGGGAAGTGGTTATTGTTTTGGATCTGATAGAAGTGCATTTTCCCTAATGAGAGTAAATATAACATATAAACATGTTAGATAAATAAGCCACAAGTAGTAAGCCTATACAAAGTGTATAATAAAAAAAGATTGATTCCAAGTACAGGAATCTGGATAGTTTGATACTGCAGACCTTTTTGGGGAAAGACATTGTTAAGAATTGAAATCCAAAACATGGTTGTGCTCACCAGAGCATATCTCATGATCAGTTATTTTATAGGGTGATATTGTGTTAGCAGCGCTACTCATAGGTTTTAGATTTGTTGTTTAACTCTTTCCCACCCAGAAGATATCCTTTTAGGGGATGTGAATTTGCCAGGAGTGTCATTATCTAGTATAATATGCCATTGTTTCAAAAGATCCAGACCTTGCTTTATTATCTTGACAATAAAAAAATTTGGAATTGAAATGTTAACAAAATGTTAATCATGAATAGCTAACACATAGCCCAAATTGAGTTATCTAGAAAGATCATTTTGAGCCAAGAATAATCGGCTTTATTGTACCATGCATTTTGCCAGATTTGGCATTTCCTGGGTACACAAAATGTGTGTTGTTTTTCCCTATTATAATGGAAAAAATTAAACAGAAATATAAAACATATGATGTCAAAGTAAAAATCATCAGTGTGAATTATATTTACTGTCCAGGTAACTATTACCCTCTTTAAATGAAATGTCTCCTTGCAAAGCTATATCTATAGAAAAGCTTAAAATACAGAGCTATTGATTTTAGAAGTTAACCACATTTCTGAAAAGCAGATGATTTGAGAGTCTTGCAGAACACTGACTTAAATAACTAAGATCAGTCACAATGACAAGGATACTGATACAGAAAAGTCTATTTCCATGGGACTATGATCTGAAATATTGATTCAGTCAAATTAATTGAATTTTAACTTTGAAAAGTGATTACAAAATTGTTGCTCCAATATTAATTTGTATCTGCTTCCGATAAGATTAACATTAATTTCTTTGCGTGTCCCCATTACTCTTTTATTATTCATTAGCATCTCTCTTTGCATGTGTAAGAGACCTTGATGAAACATGTTTATTCATAGATTAACCTTTTTAAATAATTCTAACAGCTCTCTAACAGGAACCTTCCTGGCATGCAGAATATCTTGTCTTTGTTTCATTATTCAATCCTTGCACTTCATCTTCCACTTGAGATGCAGAACATGAATCATACTATTCTTCCCACTGTTCTCTTTTTTCCCAGTCAAGTGTCCTCTGCATCTTTATCCCACTGGGTAACTTTTCACAAAGTACTGCAGCACAATTGTCTACTGCAAGACTACAGGACAGAGCAATTTTCGCAAAGCTTGAGTGCAATTATTGATTTATGTCTTCTTTAGTTCATTACAGAGTTGTGACCATGTTTTTTGTTCTTTGTCCTTTAAAGCTTCCATTAGAATATTCACTTTTCAGTTTTGTCTGCAGAGACGCTGCTAAAGGTGACATTGCATATCATCCCAATTCTTGTATCTCATGAGCATATTTGTCATGCTATTTTAAGAAGTGCGGAGAGTAAAAAGTAAGGCTTTCACAGTGTGCTTTTTTATTATTATGCATTTAATCTTGAGCTACCATTTCATCTGCATTTTTATCCCTCTATTGACAGCATCAGTGTTTGAAATTTGAAATATTTTTTTTTTTTTCAAAGGGATAATTCTAATGCAGCTTAATGTGAAAATATACCATCTTTGAATACTTGGAATTATGCCACATGTAGAGTATAAGGATAAATGTTTCCTTTGGGTAAAAATAGTTTAAATAATTTTATACTGGTAAAAACAAAAGTATTAAAAGCTTACTGCCAGCCTGTTATCTTGCCAAGAATTTTACTTATGAAGAAATTATACACATAAAAGTGAATGATTTATTTTACTGTGAAGCACATTTTCATAATAATCTTAAAAATTGTCAGTGAGAACATACCTTGTCATAGATACCATTGGGCCATGAATTGTGATTCTAATCTTTACAACCTCAAACTCTTTAATCATCGAGCATGGACTGTAATTTTGGTGAATATTACAAATAATGCACCATTGGAAGCAGTATATAAGCTGTACCTTGTGTTGTAAACTGCTGCATATCAATTGCTTTAAGCCAGAGGAGTAGCAGAATTATGTTACCGGGAAGGTTTGCTGGGAGTTGATCTTGGGACAATGGGGTTTTGTAGTGCTTTGAATTTTCTTCCCTCTGCATTAGGAATACAGCCTGGAAAATTATTATTTGTTTGGCATTCTCTTTTGCTTGTTTTACAGTTGCAGCCTTGTCATTGATCCCCTTCCCAACCAAACACTCTTTTCACTATTTAAACCCTTTCCTGCTTCCTTTTTCTTGCCAAACTTTGTTTTATCCTGTATGCAGGATAAATATACACACAAACCCAGAGAAACCTGCATTGTTCTCACACACCACTCTTCCACAAAATGTCCTATTTCCTGCTACCATTTAGAATTTGGAGCTAGCTCTCACTTCCTCATTTGCACAGCTGGCCCCTGATGATTATTTCTTGATCACATACACATATTTCTGCAGGTTTTGAATGGAAAGGAAGGGTCAAAAATTTAAAACTTTGGCTCCACAGCCTCCTGGGATGTGTGATTTATATATCCTAGGAGGCTGCAGGCAGGTGAATACAACATGCTTTCCTAGAAGAGTGAGGAACATACATCTGAAAGGTATTTGCTGAACAAAAATAATAATCTACAAATGTAAAAATAAGAGGGTGAAGGGGATCAAAGGAGAGGGGGTTAGTGTAATGAGTAAAGGTTTGTTTTAACATTCTCTGCCAGCATCAGCCCCTGCCTGGACATCAAGCGTATGCCACATCTCAGCAACTGGCATCCTTTCCCCCTCTCCAAATTTCCCTAGGCTTTTTGATTTCTGGGTTGTTGAGCTGAAATGATCCACATTCTGTCTGTGTCATCTTGCTTGTCTTTTAAGTTGGTGATTTGTGTTACCTGATAGGGAGTTTGGTGATATAATAGTGCTTTTAGTTACAAGGGTGACACCAGCTGGTATAAATTATACCATATGAGAGCCAATAAATAGCTGCAGAGAGAACTATTGTCATGAAGAAACCTGTGTCAACTATGCGGGCAAAACATGTTGACTTTTGACTACAGCTTCTCTATGTCAGTATGATTTTACTGCTTCCTAGCCAGCTACCATTGGGCCAGGATCCACATTACAGTTGGACCAGAAATGAGCTGTTACTCACTACTTACCCATGACAAGTCAGTTGGACACTTCCATGTGGAACATTCCACCTGACTCAGCCAGTGCACCGCCATTTGACCATTTGCTACCCATATGAGTGTTAGCCATTTACTGCAGTATGCTCTATAACCACTATCCTGCCTCTAGCATCTAACTGTCTGTGGATATCTAGTGATTTGTTGCTGCTATTGCCTATTCCCATAAATGTAGACATAATTCAATGTGATTATTGTGGATGTATTAATTCCCTCAGTGGGGTCAGCTATTAATTATTGCTTGCCAACATGGACTTTTACAACAGTCACTTTACTTTATACATCATCTACCTGGCTTCTGAACCAACTGCGTCTGAATTTATGCCCTCTTGGTGCTTGCTGCTTAATTTGCATTAACTGCTGCTTTGCTTGTGCAGATTGTTTAACCTTAAACTACGTAGAGGGTTCTTTACTGTAAGAGCGGCAAGGATGTGGAATTCCCTTCCACAGGCAGTGGTCTCAGCAGGGAGCATCGATAGTTTAAAAAAACTATTAGATAAGCACCTGAACGACCGCAACATACAGGGGAATTCAATAAAATACTGACATATAATCACACACATAGGTTGGACTTAATGGACTTGTGTCTTTTTTCAACCTCACCTACTATGTAACTATGTATATAACTATTCTGTTTTACATGTTCATTACTGTCACGTCACATTGCAGTTTATGGTTATGTGCTTCCAGAGACTATGGAGGGCGGCCACTACTAATCGTCCAGAGTTACAGTATCTCCCCTGAATTCTCTGCTCCTTGTTTTAATGGTCATTATCCCCTGTTATTGGGGTGTTTAAGCTCTTGTGATCTCTGTACTGACAGTGCCTGGTATGCTAGGTTAAGCACTAGGCAGTAATCTCCTTTGTCCAGACTTTCTGCTTTTATCACTGACAAATTTGTCATGACCTTTTAGGGTGTATTTCTAACTGGCTTACTTTTTATATATTGCAATATGTCCTAAAAAAGTATTATACTTTTAGTCAAACTACCTGGATCAATTGTAGTACCTCTTTTGCTAGGTTTTTTCCATAGGTATTTTGTATACTGAAGGCATGTACAGCATCTCACAAAAGTGAGTACACCCCTCACATTTTTGTAAATATTTTATTATATCTTTTCATGTGACAACACTGAAGAAATGACACTTTGCTACAGTGTAAAGTAGTGTACAGCTTTGTATAATAGTGTGAATTTGCTGTCCCCTCAAAATATCTCAACACACAGCCATTAATGTCTAAACCGCTGGCAACAAAAGTGAGTGCACCCCTAAGTGAAAATGTCCAAATTGGGCTCAATTAGCCATTTTCCCTCCCTGGTGTCATGTGACTCGTTAGTGTTACAAGGTCTCAGGTGTGAATGGGGAGCAGGTGTGTTAACTTTCTCATACTGGTCCCTGGAAGTTCAACATGACACCTCATGGCAAAGAACTCTCTGAGGATCTGAAAAAAAGAATTGTTGCT
This sequence comes from Lithobates sylvaticus, assembly GCA_028564925.1. Classification (NCBI taxonomy): domain Eukaryota; kingdom Metazoa; phylum Chordata; class Amphibia; order Anura; family Ranidae; genus Lithobates; species Lithobates sylvaticus. The sequence goes on from CM053027.1 coordinate 466,810,126, forward strand.
CTACATAAAGATGGCTATAAGAAGATTGTCAAGACGCTGAAACTGAGATTCAGCACGTTGGCCAAGACCATACAGCAGTTTTTTACTTTGAATAGCTTTTTATTGAAATATACAAGGTACAAATCTTTGCAATTAGTAACATATTGTTTCACACTGGTATGTTGGCTTTCAACCAGCCTTTGAAAATTGCTTAACATTACAAAATCAACAGTTGTGTTATGAACTTACACTTTATATCCATAGTATTTGATATAGTTATGGTTGAGTAGTACCTCAGCTTCGTCCAACTTATGCAATCTCTCATTATGGTCGTGGCTCCAGAGCCGAAGTCTTACTCCTAAGTATTCACTATATCAGGTTTGGTGGTCTAGGTGCATGTGTATTCCTTTATATTACATATATGGTAGTACCTTTCATCTTTATGTAAACAAGTATTGTATGTATGAATATCAACATAGAAAAGGAAATTTAAAAAAAAACTAAATTAGAACTTAGAAATCAGTCAGTTCGTTTAACTAGCCCTGTTAGTTCTCATACTCAGGTAGGTGGATTTGTGTCATAGACATTTTCTTGAATACCATTGGTGCCATGGTGACCATAGTTCTCGTATCTTCTCATAAGACCCCTGTGTAGTTGAAGGTAGTGCTTCATATGTGCTATGTGTGTGGATGGTGGTTAGCACTTCCAACATAGATGGAGTTTCAGTATCTTGCCAGTGTTTAAGGATTATTAACCTAGTTGCGAGCAATATATGTGAGATTACCGTTCTAATAGAGGGAGGAATCAAGTCTAGGTCCAGTGATAGTAACGCCGATGCTGGGTCCAGTACCCATTGCAAACCTGTGATATTTTGTATAACTCCTTCTATCTGTGTCCAAAGTGGACTGATCATGGGGAAATTCCAGAGAATATGGCTCAAGGAGCCATACCCTCCACATCGCCTCCAGCATTCTGGGGACGCATTGTGGTATATCTTTGAGATGCGGCTAGGAGTTAAGTACCATCTGAGGGAGATCTTTTTTTGCATCTCCCGCAGATTGGTACTTTTGGTAGAAGAGTGTGTGTGATCTTAAATGCTTTTTCCCATTGCTCCACTAAGAAAACTCATCCTAGTTCGTTTTCCCATGCCAACATATCTTTTGTTTTTTCACATGTGTATTTCCCTTGGAGTCCCATATATAAGGTGGAGATCCCTTTTAATTTACTTTGTTTATGTGTGTAATATTGGAATATTTTTGCAGGAAATGTGGTTGTCAAGTTCTTATTGTTTTTAAGAAGTTGCGATATCTGTAGATATCTGTAGTATTCCTTTTCTGGTAGCCCATGTTCTTTCCGAAGAGAGGGAAAAGATTTAGGTGTTGTATCATTTAATAAATATTCTATGTGTTGGATACCTTTGTCTTCCCATGTTCTAATGTTTATATCTGGTATTAATTGCTTAAGTGCTGATAAGGGTAATTTAAGTGGTAATTGTATTCCCGACCCACTGCTGTGTATTTTAAGGTACCGCCAGGCTCTTATCACTGTTAAAATTGTTGGTGACAATTTGTTATCTAGAGTAGTTTGTATGCGAGCTGTCATTAGGAAATTCCTTTAAGAACCTTTTGTGATCTGTGATTGCTCGATCTCTAACCAAAGTGTCCTTTGTTCAGCATCTGGGGACAACCAGTGTCTTAGTTGTGCTAGTATAGTCGCAAAATAATAATCTTGGATGTGAACATGTCCTACCCCCCCAGCTCTTCTGTGTTTAACTAGTTTGCTAAATGCGCATCTGGCTTTTTTACCTTGCCATATATGTCTATTCAATATGGGTTGTAGAGAGCTGAAGTATGAGATAGGTAAGAGTATAGGTAGTGTTCTGAATATATAGAGCAGCTGGGGTAATAGCTGCATCTTGAAAGTCGCAAGCATACCCAGCCATGAGAGTTCAGATTTAGCTAAGGCTTTAAGTTTGCCCTCTAGTGATTTCAGCATAGGGTGTAATTGGCCTTTACCAGGTCTCCTGTTTTGGGGGTGAGTGTTATACCCAGATATTTGATACCTTCCTGCTTCCATATGTAAGGGAATTTTTGTTCTCGGTCGTGTTTGGTTTGTTCTGGAATTCCTAGGTTGAGTATGTATGATTTGGATTTGTGTACTTTGTAATACGATTAGAGTTGAGCGGACACCTGGATGTTCGGCTTTGAGGGGTTCGGCCGAACTTTGCAAAAAAGTTTGAGTTCGGGACCGAACTTGACCCCGAACCCCATTGAAGTCAATGGGGACCCAAACAGCTATAATAAATTGTCGGCTCCCGTCCCCGTAATACAGAGAACAGTCATTGAAAGTCATTGATTTTTAAAAAGTTATTGTCATAAAAAGTGTTTGGGGACCTGGGTCTTGCCCCAGGGACATGTATCAATGCAAAAAAAGTTTCAAAAATGGCTGTTTTTTCGGGAGCAGTGATTTTAATAATGCTTAAAGTGAAACAAATAAAAGTGTAATATTCCTTTAAATTTCGTACCTGGGTGGTGTGTATAGTATGCCTGTAAAGGGGTGCATATTTCCCGTGCATAGAACTGTCCCTGCACAAAGTGTAATTTTTGCAGGAAAAAAAGTAATTTGAAAGCACTCGCAGCTATAATGAATTGTCGGCTCCCGTAATAAAGAGAACAGTCATTGAAGGTCATTGATTAAAAAAAAAGCGTGGGGTTCCCCCAAATTCAATTACCAGGCCCTTCAGGTCTGGTATGGATATTAAGGGGTCAAATAAAAAAAAATTACGTGGGGTTCCCCCTAAATATCTATACCAAACCCTTCAGGTCTGGTATGGATTTTAAGGGGAACTCCACGCCAAATAAAAAAAAATGGCCTGGAGTTCCCCCAAAAATCCATACCAGACCCTTTATCCGAGCACACAACCTGGCAGGCCGCAGGAAAAGAGGGGGGATGATAGAGCGCCCTTACCCCCCTCCTGAACCGTACCAGGCCACATGCCCTCAACATTGGGAGGGTGCCAAAGCACCTGGTCCCCATGTTGATGAGGACAAGGGCCTCATCCCCACAACCTTTGCCCGGTGGTTGTGGGGGTCTGTGGGCGGGGGGGCTTATCGGAATCTGGAAGCCCCCTTTAACAAGGGGACCCCCAGATCCCACCCCCCTGTGTGAATTGGTAAGGGGGTACAAAAGTTCCCCCCACCATTTCACCAAAAAAAGTGACAAAAGTGTTAAAAATGACAAGAGCCAGTTATTGACAATTCCTTTATTTAAGTCTTCTTTCATCTTCTTTCTTCTGGTCTTCTTCCTTCATCCTTTCTTCATCCTTCGGTTTCTTCGTCTTCTTCCTCCAGCTTCCTCTTCCTCCATCTTCTTCTTCCTCCGATCCGCATCTTCTTGCTCCGGTGTTCTCGTCTGGCATCTTCCTCCACGGCGTCTCTTCTTCGTTCTCGGGCTGCTCCGCGCAATGTGAGGCTCCCGCTGTGTGACGCTTCTCTTCTTCTGACAGGTCTTATATAATGGAGGGCGGGGGCCACCTGGTGACCCCCGCCCCCCTCTGACATCATGGGGAAAGCCATATGGAAGTCCCCGTCAAGTCACCGTGCATCAGAGGGGGGCGGGGTCACCAGGTGGCCCCGCCCTCCGTTATATAAGACCTGTCAGAAGAAGAGAAGCGTCACACAGCGGGAGCCTCCCATTGTGCGGAGCAGGCCGAGAACGAAGAAGAGACCTGTGGAGGAAGATGCCGACAAGAACACCGGAGCAAGAAGAAGCGGATTGGAGGAAGAAGAAGATGGAGGAAGAAGATGAAGAAACCGAAGGATGAAGAAAGGAAGAAGGAAGAAGACCAGAAGATGAAAGAAGACTTAAATAAAGGAATTGTCAAAAATTGCCTCTTGTCATTTTTAACACTTTTATCACTTTTTTTGGTGAAATGGTAGGTGTACTTTTGTACCCCCTTACAATTTCACATGGGGGGCGGATCTGGGGGTCCCCTTGTTAAAGGGGGCTTCCAGATTCCGATAAGCCCCCCCCCCGCCGCAGACCCCCACAACCAACCGGCAAGGGTTGGTTGTGGGGATGAGGCCCTTGTCCTCATCAACATGGGTACAAGGTGCTTTGGAGGGGGACCCCAAAGCACCCTCCCAATCTTGAGGGCATGTGACCTGGTACGGTTCTGGGGGGGGCGCTCTCTCGTCCCCCCCTCTGCCAGGTTGCATGCTCAGATAAAGGGTCTGGTATGGATATTTATGGGGAACCCCACGTAATTTTTTTTTTTTGTTCCCCTTAATATCCATACCAGACCTGAAGGGCCTGGTAATTGAATTTGGGGGAACCCCACGCTTTTTTTAGTTTTTATCAATGACTTTCAATGAGTGTTCTCTGTATTACGGGAGCCGACAATTCATTATAGCCGCGAGTGATTTTAAATAGCTTTTTTTCCTGCAGAAATGACACTTTGTGCAGGGACAGTTCTAAGCACGGGAAACATTCGCCCCTTTACAGGCATACTATAGACACCCCCCCAGGTACGAAATTTAAAGGAATATTACACTTTTATTGTTTCACTTTAAGCATTATTAAAATCACTGCTCCCGAAAAAACGTCCGTTTTTAAAACTTTTTTTTGCATTGATACATGTACTCTGGGGCAGGACCCAGGTCCCCAAACACTTTTTATGATAATACATTTTTAAAAATCAATGACTTTCAATGACTGTTCTCTGTATTACGGGGAGCCGACAATTTATTATAGCCGCAAGTGCTTTTAAAATACTTTTTTTCCTGCAGAAATGACACTTTGTGACAAACTGACAATAACTTTTTAAAAAGCGCCATAACATTGCCGAACACCGAACTCTAACCCGAACATACAGTAAATTGTTCGGGTTCGGGACCCAAAAACCCAAAAGTCCGGTACGAACCCGAACTTTACAGTTCGGGTTGTCTCAACCCTAAATATGATATGTTGTTAAAGGTGTGTAAGGCTTGGTGTACTGTTGCTAGGGAAATGTCAACCTTAGTAAGCATCAGTATTATGTCGTCCTCGAACAGACTAATTATGTGGTCTTTTTGGCCTATGCGGACTCCATGTACATGTTGGTTTGTTCTCAAGTAGGTGGCAAGTGGTTCCATTAACAGGTTGAAGATCAGGGGGGATAAAGGACAGCCCGTCTTGTCCCATTAGTGATCTGAAATGGAGTGGATATCGCTCCTGACACAAATACCTGCGCTGAGGGGTGTGTATATAAGGCCATAATAGCTGAGTAAATTGCTCCACCAAAACCAAACTTCTCCAATACATGGGAGAGTAATTGCCAATGGATTCTATCAAACGCCTTCTCTGCATCCAAAGCTAGAAGCAGAGAAGGCGTTTTATTCCTATTAACTGTATGAATCACATTCACCAGACGTCTAGTGGCAACAGAGGTCGGCCTCCCCTTTGTAAATCCCGATTGGTCAACATCAATTATATCAGGAAGAATATTCATCAATCTGGTGGCCAGTAGCTTTGCATAGTCTTTACATCATTATTCAATAGTGATATTGGCCTAAAGTTCTGTGGAGCATCCAGGCTTTATCTGGTTTAGGCAATGCAATTATAGTAGCTTTCAACATTTCTTGAGGGAATGAGGAGGAGGCAACAGCAGAACCAAACACATCCACCATATGTGGGATTAAGATGTTTTGGAAGGATTTATAATATTCCCCTGGGAATCCATCTGGGCCTGGGGATTTGTTAAGTGGTATGTCGCATATAATTTGGGTTAGTTCTGTGTCTGTAATCGGGGCATTCAATGTGTGAAGATGTTCAGATGTGAGTTTGGGTAAGTTTATTGTCTGTAGTAATTCCGCTATACTGTCTGTGTTTGGTTGTGGTATAGTGGTATCATCTTCGAGATTGTAAAGGGAGCTATAATAGCAGCTGAAGGCATCTACTATATCTTGCGGGTGCTGGAGTTTAGCATGCGTCTTGGGGTGTAACACATGTTTAATATGGGTTTTGTACATATGCCCTCTCAACTGATTTGCTAATAGCTTTCCTGCTATGTTTCCACTGGTATAGTATGTCATCTTTAGTTTCCTGGAGGCTGTCTCGAAGTCCTCCAGAAGTGTTAACCTCAATTCTGTACGTAGTAGTGTAAGTTGTTCTGTCAGTGTTTGAGTCGTTTGAGACATATTTTGTTTTTCTAGTCCACTTATTCGTTTTATAATTTCTGTGGTTTGCTGTTGCCTCATTCTCTTAGTTCTGGCCCCTTGTTGCATCAGTACTCCCCTGGCAAATGCCTTATGAGCATTCCAAAGTATAAAAGGATCCAAGACCGACCTTTGGTTGGTACTAAAGAATTCTTTCAACTGCTGTTCAATATAATCTTTGGTCGGACCATGGCAGAAGAGTTGGGGGTTGGCTCTCCAAACAAATGTGTTCTTATTAGCTAGTTATGTTGTGAACCTTTGCAGATTTACATTTGAACAGCAGCTGTTTACCTTAAAAAATAAATCAATCCTACTGTAGGTTCTGTGACTATGGGAAAAGAAAGAGTAGTCTTTATCATTTGCGTTTAGACATCTCCAAGCATCAAATAGCGAATGTTTGCGCATAAATGGAAGAAGGGATGTCACAAGTCTCTTTGGATGCGACGTAGAGTCTAACTTGGGGTCGGGTACCATGTTGAAGTCCCCACATACCAGTAGTGACCCCTGGACTAGTTGATGTATTCTTTTCATAGTCTTGTGCAGGAATTTAGACTGACCGTTGTTGGGGGCGTATATGTTTGCCACTGTAAAGGTAGTAGAGTTTATGTCACATACCATAATTATATATCGGCCCTGTGGGTCTATTTCCATCTTGTGTAATTTAAACACAATAGTGTCCCTTACTGCCACCATCACTCCTCTCGTTTTCGTTTCTGCATTTGCGCAAAAGATATGGGGAAATTTGCGGAGACTACATTTGGGAGGTGCAGAGTTTTGAAAATGGATCTCCTGTGTGCACAAAATGTCGCAGTTCCTTTGGAGTGCCTCTTTCCACAGGGATCTACGCTTGGCTAGATGGTTAAGGCCTTTGGCATTTATTGTTAAGAATTTCACTGCCATGGGTGTGGTTTGGTGAAAGGGATGTGAGTTGCTTGAGTAGGTGCATCACTTACTGTTGTTAAGGCCTGAAGGTGAAGGTTGTTTGATGGATCTTCATTTTGCTGTTCTGATGGTGTAGACCTGGTTCTTGCTGTGGTTCTGGTTCTACCTGGGAATGGGTAAGTTCTTCTGACTGATGAGATAGGAAAATAAAGTTTGTGTAATTTAAGGTTCAACATTGTGGCTGAGTGCCACTAACAATAACGATAGGAAAATAAACAAAAAAAAAAGTTTAAATAAGAAAACCACTTAAGAAGTGGCAAAGTGTGACTTTCAGTCACTCAAGAGTTAACTTGGGGATAAAGTTTAAAAAACTTAACGGAGCAAGTTTCTTAGCGAGTTATTGGTATTATACCACCCCATTCCAGTTTAGCTGTGCTTGCAATCATTTTTGTTGTTTACAGTGCGCCATTCATATCCTGTTTGTCGTTGGAACTTCCTTGATGTGAGGATGTTTGTGCTTCTGGGATAATCCCCCAGGAGCTTAGCATGGCCATGCCTTTAAATACTGAGTCCATTATGTACTCCTTGCCTTCCCGTGTAACTATCAGTTTGGTTGGAAAGCCCCATCTGTAGCTGAGTTTGTGATTTCTGAGTGCTTTTGTTATTGTTGTCATGTTCCTGTGTTTTTGCAGCGTGTATTGTGAAAGGTCTGCATAGAATTGCAGGTTGGAGTATTCAGGTGGAATCGTATCTTTCTGTCTGGTGGCTGACATGAAGAGTAGAAGTGTAATCCTAAAATGACATCTCTTGGTATAGCATCTGAGAGGTAGCTGGGTTTTGGGAGTCTGTGTATTCTATCTACTGTGAAATCTAAAGGCGTCAGGTCAGGGAGGATTGCAGTGAAAAGCTGGACTGCTTAGTCCTTCAGATCATGCTGTTGGACAGTTTCTGGGACTCCTCTGATTTTCACATTATGTCTTCTAGACCTGTCCTCAATGTCCGCCATTTTGGCTCTGATTTTATCTATCTCATCATCTTTAGCTTAATTTGCGTCTACCAGGTCATTAATAGTTGTGGCGTATTCCCCCATTCTATGTTCTATATGGGTCACTTTGCCAGATACAGACCGGAGTTCAGTGCTGAATTTATGCATGCATGCTATCATGTCTGAGTGAAGCGATCCTCTTAGTGACACTAACATCTTCTTCAGCATTGTGTCTATAACTGGCTGACCGTTTGTGGGGAATGCATCAATGGAGTCTGGCAGCTCCCTTGTGTCATCCCCTGAATCATAGAGAGAGCTCACCTCATCATTGTCATCTACTGCATCCGGCTTGAATCTCGCCTTCTCCGGGCTTCCTGAGGATGGTGTAGCAGGGGAAGTCCCAGGTCTTTAGGTGGACTGCTTCTTTTCTGTGTCCTCTGCTCTTTTTTGTGGAGAGGAGCGGCGGATGCCGGCGTGGATGTGCGGCCGGCGCCCTTTTGCTGGGCCCCATATGAGAAGTACTCCGTCAGGCGTGCTGGCCTGTTCGCTTTGTTTTTTCTCCCCGGCATCTCCTTAGAGTGTTCCCCGGGTATTTTGCGACTGGATCGATGTGTTTGTGTCTCTATTCGAGGTCTGGGCTGGGTGCTGTTAGCCACGATGGTCCCGCTGAGTCAGGAGCTCCTCCACTAAACATCCATCTTGGACCGCCCCCGACCATACAGCAGTTTAATAGGACAGGTTCCACTCAGAACAGGCCTCGTCATGGTCGACCAAGGAGTTGAGTGCACATGCTCAGCTTCATATCCAGAGGTTGTCTTTGGGAATTAGACATATGAATGCTGCCAGCATTGCTGCAGAGGTTAAAGGGGTGGGGGGGCAGCATGTCAGTGCTAAGACCATACTCCACACACTGCATTAAATTGGTCTGCATGGCTGTTGTCCCCGAAGGAAGCCTCTTCTAAAGATAATGCACAAGAAAGCCCGCAAACAGTTTGCTGAAGACAGGCAGACTAAGGGCATGGATTACTGGAACCATGTCCTGTGGTCTGATGAGACCAAGATAAACTTATTTGGTTCAGATGGTGTCAAGCATGTGTGGCGGCAACCAGGTGAGGAGTACAAAGACAAGTGTGTCTTGCCTACAGTCAAGCATGGCGGTGGCAGTGTCATGGTCTGGGGCTGCATGAGTGCTGCTGGCACTGGGGTGCTAAAGTATTGACACTTTGGTCCCAATTTGAACATTTTCACTTAGGGGTGTATTCACATTTTTTGCCAGCGGTTTAGACATTAATGGCTGTGTGTTGAGTTATTTTGAGGGGACAGCAAATTTACACTTTTATACAAGCTGTACATTCATTACTTTACATTGTAGCAAAGTGTAATTTCTTCAGTGTTGTCACATGAAAAGATATAATAACATTTTTACAAAAATGTGAGGGGTGTACTCAATTTTGTTAGATACTGTATGTGACTCAGTTTCAGTCCCGATAATAAGCTTTAAACTCAGATTTAGAATGCATGTTACAGTTCATCAGTGGAATAGTAAGCTACCCCTGAAATGCATTGTTCTACAAAGTCTGCATTAGTGATGGACGAACATCTAACGGGACGGTTCACGAACGCGCACAAATGTTCGCGAACCGCAGGTTCGCAGCGGGTCCCATTCATTTTAATGGCAGGCGAACATTAAAAACCTCCAGGTCATGTTTGCATTCACAAAATACTTACTAGCTGTGCACACATAGTCCCACAACATGGACACTGACATACCAGAAGTATTAAGTGAATCTGGGATCGACAACAAAAAACATTATTTTTTTATCTGTGAAATGTTGTCAATTCAGGAGCGTATGAAAGCCATGGAGGAGAGGCAAGGCCAGGCCAGGCTATGAAGGGGGTGCAGGAGATGATCCTGCTTTAGGAAAAGTTGCCATAATTTTTTTTTTTTATAAGTTATTGTAGCGGGTTTCCCAAATTTAGGGGTGACCTGAGCAATAGTTGGCTCGGGTCTTCTAATTGTTTGGACTCTGCCTTGCTGCTGTTTCACCTGGCGTGCAGTTCCCCTTAGGTGTATAGATGGTACTGACACTTGTACCCGGGGTTGAACCACAGGTGATGGAGTGGCTATTGGGTGTCCTCTCTAGGCAGCCGTGCAGTGGGCGTGGTCTACCCGCTGTGCATGCCGGAAGAGGGTACAAAAGGGTCAGACGCCATTGTTCTGGGTGCGAATACCCAAGGACCTGTACCCGGAGGAGTTTATCCCCTCAAGGGGGGATACAAGCATTGACTGTGGAGTCTCGGGCACCTTCAACCCGAGGCTACGGAGTTCCAGGTAGGCCCAGTACCTTTAACTGGGTCTAAAAAGCCAGAAAGGAAACCCAGGGAGCCCAGGTGAGGGCGACCGCTCTGACTAAGAGGAAGCCAGGGGAGAATGGGTCCCATAACAGGAGGCGAGTGATAAAGATTGCTGTCTCGGGGGAGGCCTGGTGACCTGTCAGAGGGAAGGATTTCCTGCTCCGCAGACTGCCTTTGCGGAGTGCTGCTAGCCTGCAACCTAAGGAGGGATCTCCTTGACTTTGTCCTTGGAGGGGACTAAGTCACTGTTCGAGCTACATGCCGGCTGCTAATGCCATTGGGTGACTATCCAGGTGAGCTGTACCCACTCGGGACCGAGTGGCGATGAAGCCAAGAATGTGCCTGAATCAGTTCTATCTGCTAACCCCTTTTCAACTCTCCAGTTACTGAAGCATAAAAGGAAAATAAACTCGTGTTGGAGTTGAAGCGTGGTGTGGACATTGGCCTTCTTTGGGAAAGGTAAAGACTTGCCTCTAAATTCTAGAGGGGAGAACCAGGGGCGGCTCCTTTTTAGGCAAATTAGGCGATCACCTAAGGCCTCGCACACACAGGGGCCTCGTGGCAGCCTAATTTAAGAGCCACCTCTGCTCACAACAATGCTGCTGCATCGGCGGTGTGCTCCGGCCAGCAGTGGGTTAATGCTGCCTGTGAGATCCATGGCCAGGCAGTGGAGAGAGGATGGGGCCATGGCTGTGTCTTGGGAAGGAGGCGGGGCTGGCCAGCACTGTGTTGTCTGGGGGAGGAGACTCATTCCAGCAGCCAGAGCAAAATTAAACTATTCCCGCTGCTCCGGAGAAGCAGATTGCCCCCGTCACCCACAACTGGAGTGCTCTGCTAAGCGATCCCTGCACACCTTAAAAGGATTTTTCTTGGACCTAATAGCTAGTGATTACAATCTGTCCCTGAGACACACAGCAACCTCTGCCTACACTGACAAAAGAGCTGCAGAACCGCTAAGCAGTCACAATGCTGCACAGTAGAAATGCACTATACTATGCTTTCTATATTTGAAAGTATTTTATACGTGTATTACACCCCTATATACTGCACACCAAAGTATAGTACACCTATACCAGTCCTTAAAAGGACTTTTGTGGACATAATAGCTTGTGATTACAGACTGTCCCTGCTCCACACATCAACCTCTCCCTACACTGACAAAAGACAGAATGTAAAATGGCAGCCAGATCAGGTCTATTTATAAGGTAGGGGGTATGTCCATGTGCTGAAATGTCTCAATTGGCTGTCCTGTACCACATGATGGATGTGTCATGGGTCAAAGTTCTTCACAATGTAAAAGAATATGGCCGACGCGAACAGCACCATATGTCCGCCGGTTTGGCGAATTTGGCGGTTTGGCGAATAGAAAAAAGAGAAAGGAACAAAGAAAAGGAAAAAAAAAAAGGGGGGGGGAGTGGTTACACAGAGATTGTGTAAGAGGGACAACCAGAGGTGGAGCCAAACCAAAAAGAAAGAAGGGGTTTGTTCCACCTGAAAATATACAGCTGGTTGGTCAGCTAGTATCCCAAGGGGATGCTGTGTGGGTTAACGGGTACTAGTAGGGATTTAGATGGCAAAGCATCAGAGAGGACTCTGAACGCATAAGTAGTTTGAGTGGGGTGTGAGTAGTTTGAGTGGCATGTAATGTAGAGAAGTTATATAACAACAAAAGACAAACTGAAGGAGGGGGGCCCGGGCGTTGGGAGCAGAACTTATTTATCTGTCAACAAGATTTCGTAGTCTGGAACAGCTAAGTTAAGAGACTAGACTGTTATCAGGATAGTCAAAACTGTGTGTTCTAGCTAAGGCAGGTTTGACATGTTTTTGTATAAGTACATACATGTGCAGTTATCTGGGTATCTCGAGGGTTATTACAAACATAATATAAGCAGGACCATGTATTCTACGGTACCTATATTGGTATATCTAGTATGATCAGATATGGCTGATCGGAATGAGGGTAACAACAGAGCGGGGTATATATAGAGAAGGGCACGGTACCTATAAGTTATTGGGTTTTCAAGTTCACATGAGAGAGAAGTTACGCCAGTGGGGCCATCTTCAGTGGGCCCCATTCTGGCGTCAGTGTGAATTTAACCTTGTACCGGCTGCGGTCGGGAGATCTCCTATGTAATATGGTCAGGGAAGGCCGAGAATAACCAAAATATTCCAGGTCTTTCGGGGAGGCGCAGGAGGGGAGGCGGAGATGGGGAAAGAAAAAGAGAGAGAAGAGGGGGGTAGGGGAGTTAGGGGGGGGGGGAGGGGGGAGGGGTGGGTATGGGGAAGGGTGGGGGAATCAGGCATGTCGGGGGCCGTCTCCAGGTCCCAGGGAATCCCCCAGGTTTGTGGGGGGGATATCTGAGATCTTGGGGGAGCAGTCTATGAGGCCAATTCTATTGCATGGGAATTATGGATTTGTAGTTTTCTGTTGATTTGAAGTGTATCCAGCACGCCCATGTTGTGGTGAATTTGTCTACTCTCTCTTGCGAAATGTGAATCAACTCCTCCATTTCCTCTATCTTAGAGATTCTGTTTAGCCATTCTCTAATAGGAGGGGTGGTGGTGGACCGCCAGTGTGCTGGGATGCAGAGTCTAGCGGCACTAAACATGTGCATCGCTAGCGATTTATAATAGGAACGTTTGGAGAGGGAAGAGTGGTGTAATAAGTATTGTGCAGGGCTGAAGTCTAAAGTGTAAGTTGTAACTTGTTCTATCAAAGAGTGTACCTCCTTCCAAAAAGGTTGAATGAGCGTGCATTCCCACCATATGTGGAGCATCGAGCCTACAGTGGAGTTACACCTCCAGCATTTATTTGTAATTGAGGGAGAAAATTTGTGTAGGCGTTCAGGGGTCCTATACCATTTGGTGATGATTTTATAGCTATTCTCTTGGAGGGCTACATTTAGCGAGCATTTGTGTGCGTAGGTGCAGATTGCTGCCCATTCATCATCAGATAAAGATAATTGTAGGTCTCTTTCCCAGGAGATGCGTGCGATGTCAGTTTCTTGTTTGTACCCAGGCCTCCCCACGGAGACACGTCATCTCCTATCTCTACTCAATTTTGCAAGAATCACCAACCTACAAAGGGTTTCAAATTGCGTGAGACTCCTCAGGCATGCATTAGGGGGGTTTTGTGTCAGGAGGAAATTCCTTATCTGTCTGTAGGACCAAAAGGGGGATGTTTGGGTCTGTGATATAGCGGCTAAGTCCTCAAGAGGACGGATTCGGCCTCCCTTGAACAGTTGGTGAACTAGTATGTCTTCGTGTGGCCATTCATCTTGTAATAAAAGGCGTGACTCTCCCGGGGGGAAGTCCGGGTTGCCTCGCAAGGGTGTTATCGGTCCCGGGTGAGTAGTCAGGTTAGCGGGGCCCATCAAATTTTTGAATATTGTAAGGGCGGGGGATACGTTCTTAGATTCGGAGGCCAGTGAGTGGGTGAGATCCATGGTAGGACATGTAGTGGAATGCTCGAGAAGGAGTTCTTGAGAGGAACCCAGGTTTTCTCCCGCTTGTGTAACTTCCAGTCGACCACTCTGGCTAGTTGGCAGGCTAGGTAGTATTGATGGATGTCTGGTAACCCGATGCCACCCATAGACTTGGATCGAGTAAGGCGGGTATAATTTATGCGTGGGGGTTGGTTCCTCCAGACAAATATTGAGCCAGCTTTTTTATATGACTTGAAGAAAGAGGGTGGGAGATATATAGGAATGGTCTGCATAAGGTATAGCAGCTTAGGTAGTACCACCATCTTGATAAGTGCCGAACGTCCAAACCATGAGACGTTAAGGTTAGCCCATTCCTTCAAGTCAGTTTGAATTTTAGCTAGGGTCGACTGAAAGTTACGTGTGTAAAGGTCCGTTAGGTTTTTAGTGATTTGGATGCCAAGATACGTTATCTCATCAAATTTCCAAATAAAGGGGAAAGAAGATTTACAGTGGGAGACCTCTTCTGTAGGCATAGATATATTAAGAGCGTATGATTTGGAGTGATTTATTTTGAGGTTTGACAACGAGCCGTATAGTTTCATGTCTTCTATCAGGTTGGGTAAGGAAGTGCGGGGATTTCTGAGTGACAATAAAATGTCATCAGCAAAGGCCGAAACCTTGTATTCCCTGCCTGCAATTTGGATCCCATTGATGTCAGGATTTGAACGCAATCTATTGAGAAGGGGTTCGAGTGAGAGGACAAAGATGATGGGGGAGAGGGGGCAACCCTGTCGGGTTCCGTTAGATATGGAGAAGGCGTCCGACAGGTGACCGTTGACTCTTACTCTTGCTGAAGGGGAACGATAAAGAGCTTCTATGTGTGAACACATGCGAGGTGGGAGGCCCACCCCCTTCAGGACTTCTTGCATGTAGTCCCAGGCCACTCTATCGAACGCCTTCTCGCATCGAGGGAAAGTAAGAATCCCTGTGATTTCGAGGAGGTGAGCCAGTGTTGGAGATTAAGCGTTCTGGTGGTGTTATCTCGGGCTTTGCGGCCCGTGATAAAGCCGACCTGATCGGGAGAGATAAGGGTGGGTAGAAAGGGGATTATTCTATTCGCAAGGATTTTGGCATATAACTTTATGTCGACATTTAGGAGGGATATCGGTCTGTAATTGGCTACTTGGGAGGGGTCTTTACCTTCTTTGGGGATGACTGTTATATGAGCTTCCAACAGTCTGCCTGTTTGTGAGTGTGGGTCGGCTAGATGGTTAAAGGTCGTGAGCATTTTAGGGGATAGGATATCGAGAAAGTTTTTGTAGTATATGAGGGATAGTCCATCTGGACCGGGGCTTATGCCGGGCTTCATCTGTTTCACAGCTAATGCAAGTTCCCCGGCTGAGATGGCAGTGTCTAGGGATTCTGCCTGTTGAGGGGGTGATAGGTTTGGGGGAAAAGGAGCTAATGTATTCCCTTATTTTAGAGGTACGTCTTTCATGTAGGTTTGAGGGAGAATTTCCATTGGTTAAGTTGTACAATTTAGAATAGAATGATTAAAACTGTGTGGCAATGTCTTCATTTTTGGTATGGGTTGTGCCTTTATTGTCTCTGATGTGATGAACAATAGAGGATGTTTTGGCCGAATGAACAGTACGGGCCAATAATCTCCCGCTTTTATTCCCGTGTTCATAAAACACGCGTTGATGCAATACATAGCGCCTTCTAGTGCGTTTTCCCAACTCATCTAGAAGTAAGGCTCGTGTTGATGTCAGTTCTTGGAGTGTCTCCAGTGCAGTTGATTTTTTGTGTAAGGATTCTAGGCATCTAATTTTATCGACTAGAGAGTTGATAAGTGCCTGTTGTCTCTTTTTCGCTAAGGTTGCTATCTCTATGAGTTTCCCTCTTATGACACATTTATGGGCTTCCCACAGGGTCGTGGGTGTGACATCAGGGGTGGAGTTCTCATTAAAGTAGAGTTGAATGGTGTCCCTAATTTGGTTTAGTGTTTCAGGGTCTTTTAAAAGAGAGGGGTTTAAGCGCCAAGACTTCGTCCTGGTGGGGGAGTCGGGGAAAGTGAGGTCAATTTTGATAGGATGGTGGTCGGAGAGGAACATTGGTTCTATTGAGGTGTTAGTTACGAGGGATAGGTCAGACTGGGAGAGAAAGAAGTAGTCTATCCGTGAGTACTTTAGATGGGGAGAAGAGTAGAAGGTATAGTCCTTAGTGTCGGGGTGCATGGTGCGCCAAGTGTCGTGGAGAGTAAGGTTTTGCAGTTGTAGTTTAATTTGTCGTAATGCTCTAAAGGGGAGGGCAGAGGAGCCAGAGGAAGTGTCCATGGTGGGATTGAGTGGAACGTTGAAGTCCCCACCCAATAAGGTCATGCCTTCTTGGAAGTTGGACAGGAGATCACAGATTTTCCTGAAGTAGGAGACCTGGTGTTCATTGGGGCAATATACATTTGCGAGTGTAACTTGTTTGGTTTCGAAGAGGCCTTTGATAAAAATGTATCTGCCTTCTGGGTCTATTAGAGAATCCTTTAGCTTGAAGTTTGCGTGTTTGGAGATCAGGATCGATACTCCTTTGGTCTTTGCTTGGGGGTTAGGGGCATGTAATGCGGTTCTATATATTTGGTTTCGGAGATTGGGAATAGAATCTGATCTAAAGTGGGTCTCTTGTAGGAAGAGGAGGTGAGCTTTGTATTTGGTCATTTCTGTAAGTATCTGGGATCTCTTCTCGGGGATGTTTAAGCCCTTCACGTTTAGGGAGATGCATCTTAAGGAGGGGAATTGTTTGGTAGTTTGAGCTGTCTACATTTTGGGAAAGTGAGAGGGGTAGTAGGTGTTCTTGGTAGGGGCTGTGAGTCTGGTCTGGGACTGGGGACGGCCCCCGATTATGTGCGAGAGAATGCCTTAGAGGGGGGGTAGAGAAGGGGGAGGGGTTAGGGAAGGAGGAAGGTAGGGGACAAAGAGACAGGGGGGAGAGGGGATAAGAAGGGAAGGATACCCTATTGGGATTGAGGCAAGAGGGCTTTCAAGATTGACTCAGGAGGTGCGAAGTTAATTGTAGGGAGGAGAGAGAAAGGAGAAGAAAAAGAAAAAAGAGAAAGGAACAAAAAAAAAAAAAAAAAAAAGGGGGGGAGTGGTTACACAGAGATTGTGTAAGAGGGACAACCAGAGGTGGAGCCAAACCAAAAAGAAAGAAGGGGTTTGTTCCACCTGAAAATATACAGCTGGTTGGTCAGCTAGTATCCCAAGGGGATGCTGTGTGGGTTAACGGGTACTAGTAGGGATTTAGATGGCAAAGCATCAGAGAGGACTCTGAACGCATAAGTAGTTTGAGTGGGGTGTGAGTAGTTTGAGTGGCATGTAATGTAGAGAAGTTATATAACAACAAAAGACAAACTGAAGGAGGGGGGCCCGGGCGTTGGGAGCAGAACTTATTTATCTGTCAACAAGATTTCGTAGTCTGGAACAGCTAAGTTAAGAGACTAGACTGTTATCAGGATAGTCAAAACTGTGTGTTCTAGCTAAGGCAGGTAGCCTAGATTTTGCAAGTGTATCACTAATCAATGTTTGAGACAAGAAACCAGGTCTCTGAAAGCAGGCACATTTAAAACATAAACCATAACATAATGAAAATAAAGTTTCACAGACTTGTGGTCACCCCTTTTCGGTCAGAGTTCCCGTGGGTAGGTCGCTTCTACGTGGGTGGGTAAAAGTTTGTGAATTCTCTTAGTTCGAGAGCTTCCTCAGTTAGGTTGAGGCTGCTTCTGATAATTAGGTTGCGGTCGTGTCTGTTAGGGATTGTGAGAACCATTTAAGTTTGATGCGCCTAGCAATCAGATAGGTAATGTAGACTTAGTCGAGATTGTCACGTAGGTGGGTAAATTCCTGAGGTCTTGGGACCCTGTGTTCGTGCACAGGGGTGTATTGGGGAGATGATCGGATCGTAAGGAGGGGGGGTCATGAGGGGGGAGAAGGGCAGGCAACTGTCACAGCAGGGGTCATGTCTGGTGTTGGTGTTATCTACCTTAAGTTGCAAACCGGTCGGGCAAGTGACGGTTGATGGTATGCGACTCTTGGTCTCCTGGGAGGCTGGGTCGTCTCTGATAGGGTATCGTCAGGGTAGGTAGCCCGTAAGTATGGCATGTTGGTTCTGTGGAGAGCTAGAAATCATATGGTCAAACATCATGTACACATAAATTGAAGACTTATACAGTGCTATATCCTTCCCAGCTGTCACGTACCTGGTGGTTGAGCCCACGAATGCAGGGAGCGGCGTCTCGTATACCTCCGGCTCGGGAACCCCTGGTAGAATAGACAGGGGCTCGGAAGCACAAAGGGGCACAAGTGCCTGGCGGGTTACAGGTGAAGGGCTGGTCCCGACGTCTGGAGTACTGTAGGACGACCAGTAGAGGACTAGGGCAGGAACCCAGTCGTAGTAGACAGGCAGGTGGAACTTGCGGATAGCCGGAAGAGACTGGAGTCCGGAGCTGAAGCAGGTCACAGACAGGCCGGGTCAAACACGGGCAGGCAGGTGCGGTACCAAATCAGCAGGCAAGGCGTAGTCGTGAAGCAGGCCGGGTCGTTTAACAGGCGGACAGCAGAGTACCAAGGAGCAGGCAGAAGAGATGTCAGGACAAGCCGGGATCGAGGACAGGCAGCAGGTACGGGGTATCAGGAACAAGCCGGGTAGTCAGGTATCAGAAGTCAGGTAATTCACAGGTAGCTGGTAGCTGGGGGTCACGGGAACGCTGTAGACCGGACAGCAAGACAGCATGGACAGGCACTTCCTTAAATAGCGCTTCTGGCGCCAAAACGGGCTCAAACAGCGTGCGTGCGTGCGCGCGCCCGCGCGCGCGCTGAGCGGCTCTTTTGCTGGACATACCATAGCCGATTCTCCTGCTGGCAGAAAAAGGTACTGAACGCCTTTCTTGACATTGCCCCCCCCTAAGGGGCAGCCTCCGGATGCCCAACTGAACCATCTTACTTGCGTGTGCATTATTAAATGCCCGAATCAGCCTCTTTGCATGAATGTTGGATTCCGGTTCCCACGAATTTTCTTCCGGGCCGTACCCCTTCCATTTCACCAGATACTGCACACGCCCGCCTCTTCTCCTACAATCCAGGATCGACTCCACCTCGAATTCCATTTCCCCATCAATGAGTACCGGTTCAGGAGGCCCCGTATTTCGGCCAACAAAAGGATCTGGGACAGTAGGTTTGAGCAGAGCTACATGGAAGACTGGGTGGATCCGGAATGATTCGGGTAGTTTTAATTTATAAGTTACACTATTGATTTTTTTTTCCACAGGGAAAGGACCCACAAACTTAGGGCCAAGCTTCTTGGAGGGGCATGCCAATTTCAAGTTTAATGTAGACAGCCAGACTTGATCTCCTGGTTTTAAATTGAGTTCTCCCCTTCTCTTCCTGTCAAAGACCTCCTTGTAATATTCCTGAGTTCTTGTCATTGTCTCCTGGAGTAGTTTATTATTGGCACTAAAAAAATTCAGCGTTTCCTGAGCAGCAGGTACAGGACATTCCGGTATACTGTTTGATAGAAATAAAGGGTGAAAACCATAATTTGCAAAGAAAGGAGTCTGTTTTGTAGCAGAATGAATTGAATTGTTATAGGCAAATTCGGCCAGCGGCAATAGAGGAACCCAATCATCTTGTGAGAATGATGAAAAGCAACGTAAGTACTGCTCCAATGTTTGATTCGTCCTTTCTGTCTGGCCGTTTGTTTGAGGATGGTAAGCTGAAGAAAAGGACAGATTGATCTTCAGAGAGCCACATAATGCCCTCCAGAATTTTGAGGTGAATTGTACCCCACGATCTGAGGTTATGTTTGCCGGAATGCCATGAAGTCTTACGATTTCCTTAATGAAAATTCTCGCGGTTTCGGCCGCAGAAGGAGTACCCTTCATGGGAAGGAAGTGAGCCATTTTAGAGAGTCTATCCACCACTACGAAGATGGTTGAATGATCTTCTGAGGGAGGCAGCTCAACAATAAAATCCATAGAGATCATTCTCCATGGTCTCTCTGGGACAGGTAATGGTTTCAACAGCCCCCAAGCTTTTGATTTGTTGCCTTTGTTCTGGATACAGACGGTGCATGATTCCACATAATCCCTACAGTCCTTTGTTAACTGTGGCCACCAAAACATGCGTTGGAGCAATTCAGATGTCTTGTGCACCCCAAAATGACCAGCTATCTCATGGTCATGACAGAAGTTCAGAACAGCCACTCGCACCTCCTTAGGTACGAAGATCTTTTCTCCGTACCATAACAGATCGTCTCTGGTTTGTAGAGTGATATCAGGTGGGGAAGAAATTCCTACGGAAGCCTGTTTTATCTGAGCCAGCAAATCTTCTTGGAGCAAAAGAAAACTTCCAGAAGACAAGATGGTGTCCGGAGGAGAAGAAGTTTCAGGTTCACTAAACATCCTAGAGAGGGCGTCTGGTTTGGTGTTCTTCGACCCGGGCCTGTAAGTTATGTGGAGAGAAAATCGCGTAAAGAAAAGTGCCCACCTGGCCTGGCGTGGTCTCAGTCTCTTAGCGGTTTTTAAATATTCGAGATTCTTGTGATCCGTATACACAAGAATCGGATGTGTCGCTCCTTCCAAAAGATATCGCCATTCTTCAAGGGCCGCTTTGATGGCCAATAGTTCTCGGTCTCCCACGTCGTAATTTCGTTCCGCCTCAGATAGTTTGCGGGAGAAGAACGCAACTGGATGCAACAGAGCTTTAGGCCCTTGTCTCTGAGATAACACTGCCCCGACTGCTATTTCCGAGGCATCAACCTCAAGTATGTACGGTAACGCTGGGTCAGAATGCTTCAGAACTGATGCCGACGTGAATCGATCTTTCAAGTTTGCAAAGGCTGCCTGCGCTCCGGGAGACCAAGAAAACTTAGTGCTCTGCTTGGTTAGATTCGTGATGGGTGAAATGATAGTGGAGAATCCTTTGATGAATTTCCGGTAGAAATTTGCGAATCCCACAAAACGTTGAACACCCTTCCTGTCGGTAGGAGCTGGCCAATCCAGGATGGCAGAGACCTTCTGTGGGTCCATTTTGATACCTTCCACGGAAATAATCAATCCTAGGAACTGGATGCTCTGTTGCTCGAATACACATTTTTCCGGTTTCGCATACAAGCCGTGGCGTCGAAGTCTGGTTAGCACCTTTTTAACATGTTGGCGATGCTCTGTCAGGGAAGGCGAGAAGATCAGGATGTCGTCCAAATATACTATGACGAACAGGTCAAGATAGTCTCTGAAGATATCGTTCACAAAATGCTGGAACGTAGCAGGGGCGTTGCAGAGTCCGAATGGCATAACCAAATATTCAAAATGCCCGAATCGGGTGCGAAAGGCAGTCTTCCACTCGTCACCGCTCCGGATGCGAATAAGGTTGTATGCCCCGCGAAGGTCCAGTTTTGTGAACGTCGCTGCAGATCCCAGTCTTTGAAATAATTCAGGTACCAAAGGGAGAGGGTACCGATTTTTGATGGTAACTTTGTTAAGTTCCCTGTAGTCTACGCAGGGGCGTAGGGAATGGTCTTTTTTCTCTACGAAGAAAATTCCTGCCCCTGCTGGGGAAGTGGAGGGCCGAATGAACCCCTTCTCCAGATTATCATCAATATAGGCCTTCAAAGTGCCAAGTTCAAGTTCAGTTAAGGGGAAGATTCTCCCAAATGGAACTTCTGCGCCAGGAAGGATTTCAATTGGGCAGTCATAAGGCCTGTGAGGAGGAAGAGTATCTGCGCCCTTCTTGCTGAAGACGTCTAAAAACTCATGGTAGACTTCAGGCACGGCTTGACGGGTCTCTTCATCAGCTTCCATGCAGAGTAGGGGTGAAAGTGCTTGAGCCGTCTCAGGTAGGCAATATTGGTGACAATAGGAGGAGGGAAAGCTGATCTCCCCAGTGGTCCAGTCAATGAATGGGTTATGAGCCCTCAACCAGGGCATGCCTAGAATAACTGGAAACAGAGGGGATTGGATGATGTTCAGGCATAATAGTTCTTGGTGGCTACCGGCCATAGTGGTAAATATTGGCACAGTCTCTTGTGTGACAGGTCCAGATTTAAGAGCCGAGCCGTCTGCCAGATGTATAGAAAGGCCTTTTGCTTTTGGTCGAAGAGGAATATGATGCCGGGTGGCGAAAGCTGAGTCCATGAAACCGCTGCAGGCTCCGGAGTCAATGATAGCGGTTACCCGGATATTCCCTCTGGGGAGCTGAAAAAGAACGGAGACAGCCAGGTGAGACGTATTATTCGGCAGAGTGGGAGTAAGAGCAAAAGAGGTAGTGCAGGACTTACGGAGTTTAGCAGGACAGGATCTCACATAATGTCCCGATTCGCCACAGTAGAGGCACAGATTATTGGATCGCCTGCGTTGTCGCTCTTCAGGTGTCAGAGATGGGCGCAGCAATCCTAGCTGCATAGGTTCCGGAGTATCAGAGGTATAGGCCACGGGAGTTCTGGGATTCGGTGGAGGCTGACTGGGTACACGGGGAAGCATCCAGATTGGTCTGGAGGGACCGGCGGCACGTTCAGACCTCCGTTGTCGTAGTCGCCTGTCAATCTGTATGGACAGGTTAATGAGTGCGTCTAAAGTCTCAGGTGTATCCACTCTGGCCAGTTCGTCCTTCAATGATTCAGAGAGGCCCATGCGGAATTGGTACCGCAGAGCGGAGTCATTCCAGTTAGTATCGGAACTCCAGCGCCTGAATTCGGACGCATAATCTTCCGCTGGTCTGCGACCTTGCTGTAGGGAATGCAGGGCCGTTTCTGCAGTTGCTGTTAGTTGCGGGTCCTCGTAGAGCTGGGACATAGCATGAAAGAAAGAGTTCAAATTGTCAAGGGCGGCATCCTTCTGTTCCAAAAGCCGATGGGCCCAAGCTTGTGGATCTCCTGACAGCAGGGAAATGACAAAGCCTACTTTGGTGGCGTCAAGCGAAAAAGTCCTAGGCTGCAGAGCAAAGAAAAGTTCACAAGCATTGTGGAAAGCTCGAAATTTGCTACGGTCCCCAGAAAACCGCTCAGGAGTGGGAACCTTAGGTTCAGGTGGCATCATCACTACTGAAGGAGCAGCAGGAATCGCAGGTGAAGGTGACGTAACTGTGGATAGGATCTGAACACGTTCCTCGAGCCGGGTATAGCCTTCCTGAAGACTCTTCACTGCCTGGGTTAGGCCAGCCAGGTGGCGACACAGATCATCCACTGGAGCAGCTCCCTGCGTGGGCTCGGACATGGCTGTCCGGTACTGTCACGTACCTGGTGGTTGAGCCCACGAATGCAGGGAGCGGCGTCTCGTATACCTCCGGCTCGGGAACCCCTGGTAGAATAGACAGGGGCTCGGAAGCACAAAGGGGCACAAGTGCCTGGCGGGTTACAGGTGAAGGGCTGGTCCCGACGTCTGGAGTACTGTAGGACGACCAGTAGAGGACTAGGGCAGGAACCCAGTCGTAGTAGACAGGCAGGTGGAACTTGCGGATAGCCGGAAGAGACTGGAGTCCGGAGCTGAAGCAGGTCACAGACAGGCCGGGTCAAACACGGGCAGGCAGGTGCGGTACCAAATCAGCAGGCAAGGCGTAGTCGTGAAGCAGGCCGGGTCGTTTAACAGGCGGACAGCAGAGTACCAAGGAGCAGGCAGAAGAGATGTCAGGACAAGCCGGGATCGAGGACAGGCAGCAGGTACGGGGTATCAGGAACAAGCCGGGTAGTCAGGTATCAGAAGTCAGGTAATTCACAGGTAGCTGGTAGCTGGGGGTCACGGGAACGCTGTAGACCGGACAGCAAGACAGCATGGACAGGCACTTCCTTAAATAGCGCTTCTGGCGCCAAAACGGGCTCAAACAGCGTGCGTGCGCGCTCCCACGCGTGCGTGCGCGCGCCCGCACGCGCGCGCTCCCGTGCGCGCGCGCCCGCCCGCGTGCGCGCGCTGAGCGGCTCTTTTGCTGGACATACCATAGCCGATTCTCCTGCTGGCAGAAAAAGGTACTGAACTATTCCAGTTCGATGCGCCTAGCAATCAAATAAGTAATGTAGACTAAGTCGAGGTTGTGACGAAGGTGGGTAAGTTTGTGGGGTCTTGGGACCCTGTTTTCGTGCACAGGGGGGTGTTGGGGGGATGGTCAGGGCGTAGGGGGAGGTCCAGGAGGGGGGATGGGCAGGCAGCTGCCATCGATGGGGTCATGTCTGGGGTCGGTGTAGTCTACCTTAAGTTACATACCAGTCAGGCACGTGGCAGTTGATGGTCTGCGACTCTTGGTCACCTGGTAAGCTGGGTCAACACTGATAGGGTATCGTCAGGGTAGGTGGTCCGTGAGTATGGCATGGTGGTTCTGTGGAGAGCTAGAAATTATAAATTATAAAGTCAAACAACATATAAACATGAATTGAAGACTTATACATTGCTACATCCTTCCCAGCGTAGCCAGCCGTTGAGGGGAGTGGCATTGCTTAAGGTTTTGGCACTCTTGAGCATAGTGAGATAGGATGCGGGATTAGTGAGTTTGCTGCGTGTGGTAGTGGTAGAGACCTTTGAAAACAGGGGGCCATGTCACATTTACGCAGCCACGGTAATCTGGAGGGCAGGGGTGGTTAGCGTTCTCCTGTAATCTCCCCTTGGTGTATAAGCTGCTAGGTCAGGCTTTGTTGGTTGTGCGCTGGAAAGGGATTAGGGTTTAAGTTATAGCCCCCACCTCTACCCCTCCCGTGCACAAGAGCCCAGACCCATTTTACAACATATCGGTGCTGAGAAGTGGTCGCAAGTGCTGGAGCAAGACGAAATGGTTGTCACTTGTACAGTGCGTGTGGTTCGACTGGGAGGGGAACCTGGGCTGAGTGTTTCTGTTTGGCCTGAGTTAAAAGGGGTGACCAAAGTCCGCTTGCTTGGGTAACTGTGGGGAAAGTAGGAAGGGCATCGGGGGAGACCGGTTTGGTGGAGCACATACATACCGCTGTGAAGAGAGTAGGTTGCGCTTTGACTACCGACCGTTATGCATCTTGACGGTCCCGTCTCGGCGTGGCTTAGTTCGGGCTGCGCAACGGCTGGTCACAGCGTGAAAGACGATTCTCCGGTGGTGACGTGTCTAAGCGGCGACGTCTGGATCTTTGTCTTTGCGACTTCGGAGATGTGTTGAGGGTCACCTGCTTCCAAGGCTCCGACGGGAAGTAGAATGCGCACCAATCCGGAAGTTCCATCCTCGGGATGTCGAGTTGGTCGCAGAAGATAGGAAGGTCATCAGGTGTTCGGAGCATGGCAGTGCGTCCCCTGGCGGTGGCCGAAAGGCAGAACGGGAATTTCCATCTGTATGGTATGTTGCGGGAATGGAGTACATCCAACAGAGGGCGCATGGATCTTCTATTTTGCAAAGTTATTTGTGAAAGATCCTGGAACAGTTTAATTTCTGTTCCGTTGAACAGAATGCGGCCCCTCAGCCTGGCTTTGCGCAGTATTTCCTCCTTCAGAGGAAAGTTCACAATGCAGCACACAATATCTCTGGGTGGCTCCGTATCTCGGGGTTGGGGCCTCAGTGCACGGTGGAATCGTTCCATCCCAATTGGGGTATCAAGCGGACGATCCAATAAATCATTAAAAATAGCACATACCGCTTGTAGTAGGCCTGGTGTTTCAATGCTTTCCGGAACCCCTCTCACCCGCACGTTATGGCGGCGGCCCCTGTTATCGAGGTCTTCCACTTCACGGTGGAGCTCGAAGATGTGTGGTAGCTGGGTGTCATAGGCTTGCTGGACTTGCCTGTTAGCCGATGCTTGTGTGTGCGTTGTTTGTTCAATGTCTGTGATCCTGTGGGCCATGCTATGGATGTCTGCCTTTATGTCGGAGATTGTCTGCAGTTATTGTATGCCTTATGTCTAGGGTCACCTTCTGTAGGTCGTTTTGTAGGTCTAGGAGGCTTGGGGGGTGTAATAGGTTGTCGGAACCCTCCATCGGTACTGCGGGGCCACTGCTTCTGCTGGAGAGCGGGGATGAGGCCTGTGAGGCCTGTGCGGCCTGGGGCGCTTGTGAAGCCTCGTGTTTTCCTGCCTTCTGGGAGTGAAAGAGCTCCGGTATGTTTTTTCCGGGCTGGGTTCTGGGATCAGTCAACGATCTGGGGGTTGAGGTGCTCCTATTAGTTCTGCCCATCGTTGATGGGGCGAATATTCCCCACTTTATCGGCTTTTTGAGTCCTCTCTGTGCGGGAGCTCTCACCTCAAGCTGCCATCTCGGATCCCGGCCAGGCCACACCCCCTGCATGTCATTTTTAGTTTAATACAAAAAGGGTCTTCTCAAAGGCCATGCTCTGTAACTTAAAAATCCAAATGCTTATGCTTGACAATCTGTCAGTATTATGTCAAGTATAGGGATGGGCAAATGGTTTAGCCCGAGCATGAGTTCTGGCAGGAACATTTGCCTGTTCGGCCATTCGCCAAAAACCCAAATTTGCAGGGTGTTAGCCAGGTGTTTGCCCTGATGAACACCCTGCAATACACTGAGTGCTGCACAATGCATTCTGCACCCTGATTGGGTAAATCTTTACCCAATCAGGGTGCAGTGTGCCGCAGCGTCCTTAACCACTTCAGCCCCAGAAGAATGTACCCCCTTTCTGACCAGAGCGTTTTTTTGCGTCACTGCATCGCTTTAACTGACAATTGCGTGGGACAGTGCAGGCTTTGTTTGCAGGTAAGTGTAACATAATGTGTTAGTATGTGATGCATACTAGCACATTATGCTTTTACTTTGCAGGGTAAAAGGAAGGAAGTAAAACCCATCAGGGTTTACTTCCTCTTTAAAATCCCCGCTTCTGAAAAAACATTTTTTTTTGTATTGATACATATCCCCCAGGGCAGTACCCATACCCTGATACCCCTTTTATGGCCAATTACTTGTATATAAGCCTTCAAAATGGGCTCCCTTTGCCTCCCATAGACTTCAATGGGGTTTGCCTGTTTGGGAGTTCTGTTGCAAACTGAACAGGGGGGTGTTCGGCCCATCCCTAGTCAAGTGTTCTTTTACACAAATTTAATTAAACAAAATCAGGAGACCCCCAATTTCATAGGGCTGTACACTGAAGAAAATATATATATACAAAGAAGTATACTTAGTTTGTAGGGGAAACTATAGAAATTTATTCAAACAGGGAAAAAAAAATGTTTAGATATTCATTTGTTTCTGGTACACCTGCTTCATTTTTTATATTGCAC
Organism: Lithobates sylvaticus; assembly: GCA_028564925.1. NCBI lineage: Eukaryota > Metazoa > Chordata > Amphibia > Anura > Ranidae > Lithobates > Lithobates sylvaticus. The sequence continues at coordinate 466,837,155 of CM053027.1, forward strand.
TCAAGATCTTGGCAAAGGCCAATTGATGCAGATGCTGCTGATGGGATGTGGGAGCTGACAGCCCTGGGTGCCGAAGACTAAAACATTTTTGAAATGCATCACTGAGGAGGCTCCCTTCTCCACGGCTCCTCCTTTGACCAACATAAGCCCTTAAAACTATATTTTCAATGAGACTGCAACATACCAGAGTCTGGAAACTCCTCTTAAAGATGTCCTCAACATATTTCATCCTCTGCTTTCTCTGTGGGGACAGGGTGAATTCCAAGACTTCCCCTTGTAACGGTGGTCAAGGAGGTTTACCAACCAATAATGATGCTTCTCCTTGATGCCATAAATTCTTGGGTCTTTTCACAGGCTTTGAAGAATAAGGGAGGCCATGCACCACAAGTTTGTGGAGGCATGAGAAGCAGAGTCCTGGTGGTCACTGAGGATTACAGTATCTGGAACTGTCTCCTCCCAGCCACGTACTACTTCCAAGGGTTCTGGGGATGGAAAACCATCTCTTAAGGTTTGACGTATGTCTTCTTCTGCTTCAATGCCTCCAAAACTGCCAGAACATTCCTCCTCCTCCTCCTCCTCTTCCTCCCTCTCCTCTTGTCTGTTCTGTGGTGTCACAAGAATGGAGTCTGCATAAAACGGGTCTTGATAGGTAAGGAAGACTCGAGTGCCCTGTCTATAATGCCATGCAAAGTGTGCTCCATCAGGAACACAAGAGGGGCTGTGTCATTGATGCATGCAAATGGTGATAGTACAGTGCATGCATCCTTTATTATGAGGAAAAAAGACAAGCTGCCCTAAGCCTGTCCTTATGCAATACTCACACTCATGCTCCAGTGTGGCTCCTTTCCCCTAGACAGACCAGCTGAAGCACTGCATGGCATCTTTTAGTCTGACTCATTGAATGGACCCTTGAATGCTTAGGGGGTACTGGTGGTTTATAGGACAATCCAGCAGAGTAGGGCATGGAGGAGGAGGGGTGAAGCTGACAGATCTCGCATCATCTCCACCGGCAGTATGGAGACGTGGAAGCAAAACAAGCTCCAGCACTGAGCCCTGCCCTGCATCATTCCTAGTATCAAGGAGAGTTACCCAGTGTGTTGTGAACTAAATATATTGTCCCTGACCATGCTTGCTGGACCACCTGTCAGCAGTGATGTAGACCTTGTGGCTGACTGCCTTGTCCAATGATGCCAAAACATTGCCTTCCACGTGATGGTACAGAACTGGAATGGCCTTATGTGCAAGGAAATACTGACTGGGAACCTGCCATTGTGATACAGCACATTCTGCAAATTCACAGAAAGGGGCAGAATCCACCAGACGTAAAGGCAGATGTTGTAAAGCCAGAAATTTGGACAAGCTGGAATTCAGACGATGGGCACGTGGGGGGCAGGGAGTGTATTCTCTTTTCAATGCAGCAGCTGGGGCAGGGAAATTTGCCTGCTATACTCTACAGCTGGTGGTGTGCTTCTGGCAGATGTGTTGTAAAGACCTGTTACACCCTTTGCTATATCATCATCCCTACAGTGGAGGCTGCTGAGAGGTCATGAGATATAGTGGGGGTAGACATGAAAGGTGAGGGGTGAGGAGGAGAAGAATAGTGTCCCTTTTGTGTGGCTCTCAGGTGCTTTTACCAATGGGCTGAGTGGTGGGAGGTTAAATGCCTTGTCAAGCATGTGGTACCCAAATGGCTGGTGTTTTTTGCCATGCTTGATCTGCTTGCAGCAGAGATTTCAAATTGCAACAGTGCGGTTGGCTGCACATGTGCTAAAAAGGCCCACACAGCTGAGCTGTGGGAAGTGGGCCAGAAAATAACAGCTCCACAATCTATTTTCCTCTTACTCTTCCATGATGGCTGCCTCTGGAGGACATCCTGCCTCGTTTGGGTTGTTTCTCCCCCTAACTTTCCTCCTCTGCTCTATTTGGCACCCAAGTCACATCAGTGACCACATTATCATCATCCCCTCCATCTTCATCATCCCGGTAGCCAACTTGGAAATACGCTGCGGCTGGGGAAACATGACTGCCAATTTGTTGTTTATCAGTGTTCTCCCCTCTCTGTAGGCTTATGCTACTCCCTTCCTCAACTTCAGAACCAACATCAGAATACTGTCTGTGCATCCTCAAGAAGCAAGTGACTGATGCTGTGTTCACATAATTCAGCTTACTCCTCCATGCATTAAGCTGGGGCTATGGTAGGAGTAGCTGTGGAAAAGAGGGTAGAATAAGCCACTCTGGTAGCTGTGGTGGACTATGCACTGGTGTCAGCTTGGGTCATAGAGGATGAGGAGGATGAGAATGGTTTAGTAAGCCAGTCCCCCACCTCCTCTGCATGCTGTGCTGGATAGCACAGGCAACTTCACTAAACCGAGACAAATGTGCCCTGCCTGAAGGCAGACCACGTCCACCTTTGCCTGTGGACACAGACGCTGCTGGCCCCCTCATAGTGGTATGGGAACATCTGCCTCTCCTTGTTGGCCTCCCAGACATGATGGGGAAGCTTATTACCAAAAGTTAATAGAAACTGGTAAATGTGTGATTGGATGCACTTTATTGAATGAAAATGGGTGTTTGGTGCACTTAAATTTGAGTACTGATGCTGACAGAAATGTAAAAACAAATTATAAATATATATATATATATATATATATATATATATATATATATATATATATATATATATATATATATATATATATATATACTAGTAATATAAAAAAAATAAAAAGGGGGATCACCAGCGTTGCAGTTAGAAAAACTGCGGCTAACAATTAAAAAAGAAGGGGGCTTCACTCCAATAAACTGCAAAAGCTTCCTATTGGAAGGAACCTTTTATACTGTGGGGTGGGACTATGAGCACTGAGCCATAAAAGGTGACAGTCATCATCAGGGCTCTGACATCCACCAGCGGTCAGGCGCAAGGCTTCATGTAATTAGGGCCCTAGAATGCACTGTAAAGCACGCAGTGCATTGTGGGGTGTTCGGCAGGGCATCTCGTCGAGCACTTATCAAATTCGGTGTTTGCCATATGGACAAACAGGTGATGTTCGGGCCAAACTTTTGCTCAGCTCGAACTGTTTGCCCAACACTAAACTATGCTGAATGGAAAAATGTGCTTCTTTTCGGATAGATTCCATGTTACTAATTTAATTTTGTTGATTTCAGATTTTTTTAGTTTCCTTTAATTTCGTTTCAATGATTCATTTTCTAACTAATTCCAAATTTTCGGAATGATTCAAATTCAGTGTGAAGAATAGCTGGTTGTTATGGAGCATACCAGAAAGCCGGCCTCCGTGTTATTAATGACTCGTCAGCTGTCAGTGGACTTCAGATGAGGTTTCCGTTTTGCTCACAGTATAGATACTGCTCTCGTCAGAGTTACAAACGACCTACTTATATCATCTGATAGTGATGGACGAACTTCCGACGGGATGTTTTGCGAATGCGATCCGCGAACTTGCCCAAGTGTTCGCGAACCACGGGTTTGCGGCGGGCACCATTGACTTTAATGGCAGGCAAACCTTAAAACCCTCCAGGTCATATTTGCAGCCACAAAATACTTACTAGCTGTGCACACATAGTCCCACAACATGGACACTGACATACCAGAATTATTAAGTGAATCTGGGATCGACAATGACAAGCATTCTTTTTTTATCTGTGAAATTTTGTCAATTGAAGGCCATGGAGGAGAGGCAAGGTCAGGCCAGGCTATGAAGGGGGTACAGGAGATGATCAGTACCACAGTCAGGGCAGCGCAGTCCTGTGCCAGTGTGCCAACCTGTGCTTGAGCTCCTGACCCCTCCCTCTGCCCGGCCCTTACCCGCACCTATGCAGGGCTCCACTGCGGTGGTCCAGAGGTGCCAGTCCAGTGCTGATCCTCAGCCATGGTGCTGGCACTGCCTGCTGATTGGCTTCTCCACTGCTATCTCCCTCATTGACACCAGCACTGAGATAGAACACTGACACCAGCACCACAATAGAGACTGAGCACTGACACCAGCACTGAGATAGAGAGCACTGACACCAGCACCGAGATAGAGAGCACTGACACCAGCACCGTGATAGAGAGAACTGACACCAACACTGAGATGGAGAGCACTGACACCAGCACTTACACCAGCAACTCGCTGCGGGACCCAAAAATATGACACCGCTCAACCTCTTCAAACAGGAGGGTACGGGCATATAGTATGGTGTGCTTTTTTTGTACAAGTAAGCCAAAGGTAGAAAAAAGGTCTGTGTACTAGATTATATAAATCGTTTATAGAGTTATGCATATACATGGTCTACTGGTCACATGTGTTGAATTCCTCTGAGATCCATGCCTCATTCGTTTTTAGAAATGTGAGGTAGTCAACACTGTCGTGAGCTAGGCTAGTGCGCTTATCGGTCACTATCCCCCCGGCTGTGCTGAACGTCCTTTCGGACAGGACACTGGACGAGGGGCAAGCCAACAGTTCCAATGCAAATTGTGCAAGCTCTGGCCAGAGGTCAAGCCTGCCCACCCAGTAGTCCAGGGGTTCATCACTTCTCAGAGAGTCCACATCGGCCATTAACCCGATGTAAACGGACACCTGTCGGTCTAGGCGTTCCCTGATGCTGGATCCGGATGACACCTGTCGATGGGTCGGCTGAAAGAATGATCTCATATCAGAAGTGACCAACACATCTTCAAACCGCCCTCTTCTTGCAGGCGCTGTTGGATTGGTACCCGCAACTCTTTCTCCGGGAGTGGGAATTCCTCTGCCAGCGCACGCAAATGCAGAATGCAGCATTTCTCTAAGCAAGGCCTGTAAGTGCTTCATTCTGACAGCCCTCTGTGATGGTAGTAACATTTTCACCATTTTGTGTTTGTACCGGGGGTCTAAGTATGTTGCCACCCAGTACTGGTCCTTGACATTTATGCTTTTTATACGGGGGTCCCTGTTAAAACACTGGAGCATGAAGGCCCCATTTGCACTAAACTGGAAGCGGTGTGGTGGC
>CM053027.1:466842623-467283565 GCA_028564925.1 Lithobates sylvaticus
ACTTACTTGCTAACCAACAAAGTTTAACTAGGTCTCAGCTGTACTGGCATTGGAATGACCTGAAAAGTCAGTTTAAAGTTTTTGCTGAACGTATTTCAAACTTTTTAAAATTGTATTTCTCTCTTTAGAACTAACTGTTTTTCACCGGCATGTGCAGTAAGTTAATTTAATTTTGTGTGTGTTTGATTTAAGTGATTTTGACCATGGGATGGTTGTTGGTGCCAGGATTAATGATTGCACATTTCCTAAAATTGATGATCCTCTGGAATTTAATGCACAGCAAAATCTAGAGTTTAACCCCTTGCCTACATGCCACTTATACCCCCTTCCTAACCAGACACATTTTCAGCATTCAGTGCTTTCACACTTTGAATGACAATTAATCAGTCATGCAACACTGTACCCATATGAATATGGTGTCCTATTTTCTCACAAATAGAGCTTTTTTTTGATGGTATTTAATCACTACTGTTTTTTTTTTTTGTGCCGAAAAAGCCCGAAAATTATGTAAAAAAACTTGATTTTCTTTGTTTCTGTTATACAAATTTGCAAATTAGTAATTTTTCTTCATAAATTTTGGGAAAAAGTTATATTGCTACATATCTTTGGTAAAACTAACCCAATTCAGTGTATATTATTTGGTCTTTGTGAAAGTTATAGAGTCTACAAGCTATGGTGCCAATCATTAAAAATTGATCACACCTGATGTACTGATGGCCTATCTCATTTCTTGAGACACAAACAAGCCAGCGAAGTACACATACCCCCCAAATGACCCTTTTTTGGAAAGTAGACATTCCAAGCTATTTATTAAGATGCATGGCAAGTTTTTTGATGTTGTCATTTTTCCCACAATTTTTTGTAAATAAAGATTTTTTTTTCACAAAATTGTCATATTAACAGGTTATTTCTGTCACATGGCATATGCATACTTGCAACTACACCCCAAAATACATTCTGCAACTCCTCCTGAGTATGGTGATATCTCATGTGTGAGAAGCCCAACATTCTTGACTATCTATTACACTTTTGAAGTATCTGGAGCACCAGGACGATGGAAACGCCCACAAAATGACCCCATTTTGGAAATCAAACACCCCAAAGTATCATTCATTTCATTTAATTTTTTCCACAAGTTTTATGAAAATGTGGAGAGAGAATGAAAACCCATTTTTTTTTACACAAAATTGTCCATTTATAAGATATTTCTAACACATAGCATGTAGACTTGTGCACAACGGAAAATTTTATTTCATTTGGTTTTGTTTTCATTCGTAAAATACATAATTTAATTGTATTATATTCGTTATCTTATGTTAATTTGTTTTCGGATAATTTATTATTTCTGTAGTGTCAATATTCATTATACTGAATGGATTTGTTTTGTATGTATATCAATTTGATTTGATATTTATGTATGTATATATATATATTCATATTAACGATTCGTAGTTTGGAAAGTTGTTTGTTTATTGAATCCTTTAACACACACAATGACAATAGCTCTTCTCCTCTGCTCAAATACATACAACACAACACTCTTCTCACTTACTTTTCAGGAATGCACTAAATTAATCAGCTGATTGGACTGTAAGTGCCGGTACATACAGTCTGACTCTGAAGCCGCCCCGTACAGCATGGTTTGCAAAACCACTTCTGTATAGAGGTCAATGCAAGCCACTCCGAAGTTGCCCCAAGGAAGTACACAAACCTTTTTGAGTCGCTCCTATTAGAGTGGTTCCATTGCAATGCATGGAACGCGACTTGTCAGGCAGCTAAGTCGCCTGACAGGTCGCCCTTGTGTGAACTGGCACTAAGATTCACTCTGGAGTTGACCTTTTGTTTCATTAGACCTTTAACAAATAAACAATTCATGTCAAATTCATTTGTTATTTTCACTATAATTTCTTTTGTATGAGTTGCAATTTGTTATTTTTTTCTTCGGACATTTGAATGCTCCGAATGTCCGAAAGATGCAAAATTCGTCCAAATTTTGATTGGTTATGAAATTAATTGCACATGTTTATTAGCATGTACATAGCAAAAATTACACCCCAAAATACATTCTGTTACTCCTCCTAAGTATGGCAATACCACATGTGTGAGACTTTTACACAGCCTGGCCACATAGAGAGGCCCAACATGCAAAGAGCATCATCAGGTGTTCTAGGGACATAAATTACACATTTAATTTCCTGGCAACCTATCATTTTTGAAGGCCCTTCATATTTCTAACACATGCACATACCAATAATTACACCCCAAAATACATTCTGCTGAGCAAAGAGTAAACAAAGGATTACCTGTACTTTTAGTAGTGCAGTTGTCCACAGAGGAGAGAGCCCTTGTAAGGAAAGCTCTGCTGGGCTTAGTAGTTCCTCGCTGGTGCGAATGAGTGCGCGGGCTCGAGCGGGTGCGCGAGCTAGTGCGCATGCGCGGGCACGTGCGGGTGCGCGCACGGTCACTGGCGCTGGGTGGGCTATGTAAACTGGACATCTCCACACAGTTCTTGCTGCCTGATCTACAGCGTTCCGCATGTCCCTCCTGAACCTCTCTGTCTCTGTGTTTGTGACCCGGCCTGCTCCTCAACCTGCTCTGCTGTCTGCCTGCCCCCGACCTCGGCTTGTCCATGACCATCCACCTGCTCATCCCTCTGGCTTGTCTGCATTGTGCTCCACAGTTACCAAACCCGGCTTGTCTGACCATTCCGTGCACCTGTCCCGGTGTGACCTGTTGTCTGCTGGTTCCTGTTGTCCGCTGCCTGCTGGTTCCTGTGACCACTTACCTGCCAGTTCCTGTGACCTGTTGTCTGCTGGTTCCTGTTGTCCGCTGCCTGCTGGTTCCTGTGACCACTTACCTGCCAGTTCCTGTGGCCTGTTGCCTGCTGGTTCCTGTTGTCCGCTGCCTGCTGGTTCCTGTGACCACTTACCTGCCAGTTCCTGTGACCTGTTGCCTGCTGGTTCCTGTTGTCCGCTGCTTGCTGGTTCCTGTGACCAAGTACCTGCCAGTTTCTGTGACCTGCTGTCTGCTGGTTCCTGTTGTCTGCTGCTTGCTGGTTCCTGTGACCAAGTACCTGCCAGTTCCTGTGACCCGCTGTCTGCTGGTTCCTGTTGTCTGCTGCTTGCTGGTTCCTGTGACCTAGTACCTGCCAGTTCCTGTGACCTGCTGTCTGCTGGTTCCTGTTGTCTGCTGCTTGCTGGTTCCTGTGACCACTCACCTGCCAGTTCCTGTGACCTGCTGTCTGCTGGTTCCTGTCACCTGGTGTTTGCTGGTTCCTGTTGCCTGCTGCCCGCTGGTTCCTGTCATTAACACACACAATGACAATAGCTCTTCTCCTCTGCTCAAATACATACAACACAACACTCTTCTCACTTACTTTTCAGGAATGCACTAAATTAATCAGCTGATTGGACTGTAAGTGCCGGTACATACAGTCTGACTCTGAAGCCGCCCCGTACAGCATGGTTTGCAAAACCACTTCTGTATAGAGGTCAATGCAAGCCACTCCGAAGTTGCCCCAAGGAAGTACACAAACCTTTTTGAGTCGCTCCTATTAGAGTGGTTCCATTGCAATGCATGGAACGCGACTTGTCAGGCAGCTAAGTCGCCTGACAGGTCGCCCTTGTGTGAACTGGCACTAAGATTCACTCTGGAGTTGACCTTTTGTTTCATTAGACCTTTAACAAATAAACAATTCATGTCAAATTCATTTGTTATTTTCACTATAATTTCTTTTGTATGAGTTGCAATTTGTTATTTTTTTCTTCGGACATTTGAATGCTCCGAATGTCCGAAAGATGCAAAATTCGTCCAAATTTTGATTGGTTATGAAATTAATTGCACATGTTTATTAGCATGTACATAGCAAAAATTACACCCCAAAATACATTCTGTTACTCCTCCTAAGTATGGCAATACCACATGTGTGAGACTTTTACACAGCCTGGCCACATAGAGAGGCCCAACATGCAAAGAGCATCATCAGGTGTTCTAGGGACATAAATTACACATTTAATTTCCTGGCAACCTATCATTTTTGAAGGCCCTTCATATTTCTAACACATGCACATACCAATAATTACACCCCAAAATACATTCTGCTGAGCAAAGAGTAAACAAAGGATTACCTGTACTTTTAGTAGTGCAGTTGTCCACAGAGGAGAGAGCCCTTGTAAGGAAAGCTCTGCTGGGCTTAGTAGTTCCTCGCTGGTGCGAATGAGTGCGCGGGCTCGAGCGGGTGCGCGAGCTAGTGCGCATGCGCGGGCACGTGCGGGTGCGCGCACGGTCACTGGCGCTGGGTGGGCTATGTAAACTGGACATCTCCACACAGTTCTTGCTGCCTGATCTACAGCGTTCCGCATGTCCCTCCTGAACCTCTCTGTCTCTGTGTTTGTGACCCGGCCTGCTCCTCAACCTGCTCTGCTGTCTGCCTGCCCCCGACCTCGGCTTGTCCATGACCATCCACCTGCTCATCCCTCTGGCTTGTCTGCATTGTGCTCCACAGTTACCAAACCCGGCTTGTCTGACCATTCCGTGCACCTGTCCCGGTGTGACCTGTTGTCTGCTGGTTCCTGTTGTCCGCTGCCTGCTGGTTCCTGTGACCACTTACCTGCCAGTTCCTGTGACCTGTTGTCTGCTGGTTCCTGTTGTCCGCTGCCTGCTGGTTCCTGTGACCACTTACCTGCCAGTTCCTGTGGCCTGTTGCCTGCTGGTTCCTGTTGTCCGCTGCCTGCTGGTTCCTGTGACCACTTACCTGCCAGTTCCTGTGACCTGTTGCCTGCTGGTTCCTGTTGTCCGCTGCTTGCTGGTTCCTGTGACCAAGTACCTGCCAGTTTCTGTGACCTGCTGTCTGCTGGTTCCTGTTGTCTGCTGCTTGCTGGTTCCTGTGACCAAGTACCTGCCAGTTCCTGTGACCCGCTGTCTGCTGGTTCCTGTTGTCTGCTGCTTGCTGGTTCCTGTGACCTAGTACCTGCCAGTTCCTGTGACCTGCTGTCTGCTGGTTCCTGTTGTCTGCTGCTTGCTGGTTCCTGTGACCACTCACCTGCCAGTTCCTGTGACCTGCTGTCTGCTGGTTCCTGTCACCTGGTGTTTGCTGGTTCCTGTTGCCTGCTGCCCGCTGGTTCCTGTCATCTCCTGTCAAGGTCTGCTGAGCCTCACACAGCCTTCTCTGCATCACCTGACCCACCTGCAGCTGTTTGATCCTGCCAGACACTCGTGCTCCCTTCGACTCCTGCGCCCCCTGTCTCCACTATCAGGGGCCGCAAGTCTGGGAAGTAAGAGAGGTCTCCTACTGCAATCCGGGCTCGCCACTAGGTACGTGACAGCCCTGGTCCAGGCAGTAGGCAGGGACATGCTTAGTGCCAAATTAATTAATTGTAAAGGCAGCAGGCAGGAATATTGTCTATAGTCAATACAGGGATATTGTCAACACAGCCAAAGCATTAGTCCAGGCAACAGGCAGAGATGTGGTTAGCAACAGCCAGAGGAATTGTTCAGGTAGAGACATGGTCAGCACAGCCAAAATATTGGTCCTGCTACACTGTTACCGGCAGACACTCATTCTGATTATTGTACTGCTCTTCAACCCTTCATACGCATACTGTCTGATGAAGGAGCACGCATTCTCTGGATGTGAACTCCTCCCCACTCTCTCCATCCGGAAGTGACATGCACCAGTGCCACTGATTGGATACACCAGCTGCCTCTCCAACTGCAAGCAGACCATCTTCCCCAGGAGTGGAAGAACATCTTTAATTATACCACATGCACTGACATCTCATTGATCCTGTGAGTTCTTTCTTGGAATAAAATGTTTACCTATTGCTGCACTTAGATGGCAAAGCTGCTCTCTTTGTGTTTTTTATTTCTTCATATTAATAATATCTACTAAATGAGTTAAATCAAACAATATATAATGAATATATGTTGAATATTGTAAAATTACATAAACAAAAATATGTGACATTATTCATTTAAGTAGGCATATAAATGTTCCATATAATGTAATAATCATACAATAGAAATTATTGTTAATATAATTACTTGCAATTAAGAATATTTTTTCATAAGGCAACTTTTAAATAAGCCCCCTTTTTTTTCTTTTAGTAATAAAAAAAAGCAAAGCCTGTATTCATTGTTCAGTTGAGACATAAGTCATTAGTCTCATTATAGCACACTCTGGCCCCATGGCCAGTCCTTATCTAGTTTGGTTGTCAGGGATCCTCATGATTTACAACCTAATGCCGTGTACACACGGTCGGACTTTCCGACGGCAAATGTGCGACCAGAGCTTGTTGGCAGAAATTCCGACCGTGTGTAGGCTCCATCGGACAGTTTCCATCGGAATTTCCATCGCACAAAATTTGAGATCAGGTTCTCAAATTTTCCGACAACAAAATCCATTTGCGTAAATTCCGATCGTGTGTAGACAATTCTGATACACAAAGTGCCACGCATGCTCAGAATCAAGCAGAAGAGCAGCACTGGCTATTGAACTTAATTTTTCTTGACTCGTTGCACATGTTGTACGTCACTGTGTTCTTGAAGTTCGGAATTTCCGACCAACTTTTTGCGACCGTGTATATGCAAGACAAGTTTAAGCCAACATCCATCGGAAAAAAACATGGGATTTTGTTGTCAGATTGTCCGATCGTGTGTACGCGGCATAAGAGAAAATGCAATTAGGCTCTTAAAATCTTCTTGTAAGAGTCTTTGTCCAAAAGCAATGAACTTGTATTCACCTTTTAACAAGCAGAACAAGATGGCTTCCATGAAACCATATATAAAATACTATGTATAGGCTTGATAAACTGATTCTTTTTAACCTCAATAGTTCTAATAAGTCCAAGCGGTAGGCAGAGGCATAGTAGATAAACAGGCCAGGGTCAGTTCACATGGAAAGCAGAAACATGGTGGACCAACAATCCAGACAGTAGGTAGAGCATAGTCGTTAAACAGGCCAAGGTCAGATTACGTGGAAGGCAGTGGCATGGTTATTTGAGGAAGCAAATAAAATGGGGAAATGGTTAAAAATATGGGCTAATATTTATAGATGTGAGAAAACGTTGGAAACATTTTACAATGCATAGGCCGGGTTGGGAGGGACACTGGGGACAATGGTAGCTGGTATCTCCTCTAACTCCTCCTTTGCATGCTTAGACAACATTTTTTTTGACATCTTAGGCCTGCTTTAGATGGTGGAATGCTGTCCGGGAAGTGACGCTCATGAAGTTGCCTAACAGCATCAGAGCAAAGGTTTTCTGTAGGGGGGTCTTTGCTGGTAGGGAGGGATGTGACTATTTCTTCTATGAATTTTAGGAAGGTGGTGGCTCCTACCGTGGATTTGGTGTAGGTAACAATGAATAAGATAAATGAATAAGATAAATCACAACTTTCTTATATCAGAAATGGGACCTCCTTGTTGCCAAATAGGCCTGAAACATTTGAACATTGACATCCACCCCCATGTAAAGATTATTTCTTGGACGCATGCAAGTTTTTGAATGGGACCATGTCTTCCGGGAATCTCGACTGAGGTGTCATTATGGATGGTGAATGAAATGTATACATCCCTCTTATCCTTTCACTTCAAGGCCAGCACTTTGTCACTTCTCAGACTTGCTAAATACCCCCCTTCATCATTTTTTGTTTACTAAAGTTTGTAGGAAGCCCTTTCTGTTCTTTCTGGAGGTTCTGCCAGCCAGGGTTTTTGCAAAGTATAGGTGTTGGAAATTGGAACAGGCTGATATAAAAGTTATCGAGGTAGAAGCAGAAGCCAGGTCTCATACAATTTTTCCAGTTGTGCCAATGTAGGTCGGTTACTCAGGGCGCTGGAGCTGGGAATCGCTTCCTTCATACTGTATAAATGTTAGCCTGTTTATTAATCAGGTTTTCGCAAAAACAGGCTCCTGCATTTCAAACAACATTTCCAGGCTTGTGAACAATGACATTTACTATAGTACTTCAGAAAAAATACCCGAAGGAAGGCATGGGGTAGGTTTGTTGGTCTCGGCATACTCAGTTGCATCACTACTGAGATGTTTGAACTAGGAGAAGTCAATGTCTGTTTGGATTTTTGAAATATATCACATTAACAAGGCAAATTTAGAATTATTTTAACCACTTCTGCCCCGGAAGATTTGGCTGCTCAATGACTAGCCCATTTTTTGTGATAGGGCACTGCATTGCTTTAACTGACAATTGCGTGGCATGCGAAACTGTACCCAAACATAATTGAAGTCCTCTTTTTCCAACAAATAGAGCTTTCTTTTGGTGGTAGTTGATCATCTCTGCGGTTTTTATTTTTTGCGCTATAACCAAAAAAAGAGCATCAATTTTGAAAAAAATATTTTGTACTTTTTTCTATAATAAATATCCCCATTTTTTTTTTTTTTAAAAAGCAATTTTTTTCCTCAGTTATATTCCTATATGTATTCCTCTACATATTTTTGGTTATAAAAATCGCAATAAGCGTATATTGATTGGTTTGCACAAAAGTTATAGCGTCTACAAAATAAGGGATAGATTTATGGCATTTTTATTATTTTTGTTTATTTTACTAGTAATGGCTGTGATCTGCGATTTTTATTGGGACTGTGACATTATGGCAGACAGATTGGACACGTTTGACACTATTTTGGGACCATTGACAATTATACAGCGATCAGTGCTATAAAAATGCACTGCTTACTGTGTAAATGTCACTGGCAGGGAAGGGGTTAACACTAGGGGGTGATCAAGGGGTTAATTGTGTTCCCTAGTGTGTGTTCTAACTGTGGGGGGAGGGGACTGACTATAGGAGATGACAGATCGTGGTTCCTAGCTAGTAGAAACTCAGAACCGGCCTCTCCTTTCCTCATAGAACAGGGATTTGTGTGTTTACACATACACATGCCTGTTCTGCCTTTCGTGCCCACGATCACGTGTGGCCGGTGGTCATCGCGACTGCTGTCCATGAGCATCGGCATTCCCCGCAGTGCAGCGGGTGCACACGCCTGCTATCCCGCTTAAAGGAGCCGACGTGCAGCTACGATGGCTTGCGGGATCGTGCCAACCTGCCACAGTATAATAGAGAAAGGGATTGTCACCACTCCAGGAAGATCATCTGATAACAAGGCTCTTCACCTAGTTAAAGAAGCCACAGTAGATGGCAATGCATATAGCAATGAATAGAAAATGGTTCTGGACAGCCGCACTCTGAAAAAAGCCTTTTATTCAAAAAAACACAAAATCCAAAAATACATGTCACAGCAGAACAGGAAACTGACGTGCTTCACACTACAGCTTATGATTCAGCACTGTGTGTAGTGTGAAACGTGTCAGATTTTCTTGGTTAACCACTTCAGCCCCAGAAGGATTTACCCCCTTCCTGACAAGAGCATATTTTGCGATACGGCACTGCATCGCTTTAACTGAGAATTGCGTGGTCGCGCAACGTTTCCCACAAATAGAGCTTTATTTTGATGGTATTTGATCACCTCTGCGGTTTTAATTTTTTGCTATAATAAATATCCCCCAAAAATATATACAAAAAATAATTTCTTCCTCAGTTTAGGCCAATATGTATTCTACATATTTTTGGTAAATAAAATCGCAATAAGTGTATATTGATCGGTTTGCACAAAAGTTATAGCGTCTACAAAATAGGGGATAGATTTATGGAATTTTTATTAGAATTTATTTTTTATTAGTAATGGCGGCGAGCTGAGATTTTTTATCTTGATTGCAACATTGCGGTGGACAGATCGGACACCTTTGACACTATTTTGGGACCAGTGACATTTAAACAGCGATCAGTGCTATAAAAATGCACTGATTAAATGTCACTGGCAGGGAAGGAGTTAAACACTAGGGGGTGATCAAGGTGTTAAATGTGTTCCTTCAGTGTGTTCTAACTGTTGGGGGGATGGTCTCACTAGAATATGACAGAGATCCCTGCTCCTGATGACAGAGAGTAGTAGATCTCTGTCATGTTGCTAGGCAGAACAGGTGAATGCTTTGTTTACATAGGCATCTCCCCGTTCTGCCTCTCCATGTCATGATCGTGGGCAACCGGTGGACATGGAGTCAGCGGGACATGCGGGCACACTCACATGGCGTGCGCGCCAGATAGCCCACAATTTAAAGGGGACATGCAGGTACGCACATTTGCACAGCCACGCCATTGTGCCAACGTATATCATCGTGTGCTGGATGGCAAGTGGTTAATCAATCAGATGCTTCATCCCAGATCAGGTTGGCCTTATTGGCTCCCACGTGGCCCATAACATTACAAGAAATATTGTCACCCTGATCTCTATGGCTCATAAACTGTGAATCCCTTCCTTTCTGCTAACAGTTGATCCTGAGAAGGTGTTTGATGGTCTTAACTGGAAATGTTTGTTCCACTTTCTTCATCAAATCAGTCTCTGTGAGAAATTGCTTCACAAAATAATGGCCCTATATACCTCACCCTCTGCTTAGATTCATACCAACGACCCCCTGCCCTCTCCCATTAGAATATACAATGGGACAACCCAGGGTTGCTGTTTACCTCCACTTCTATATGTGATCAGTATGGAACACCTAGTGTGGGCTATATGTAAAAAGTCATCCATTCACGTCATTACTCTCCAAGTGTGGAGTGAAAAACTGCACTCTACGCAGGTGACATTTTGCTTTTTATCACTTCACCTAAGATTAGCATCCCTTACATCCTTTAACAACTTATCGCCCGGCCTATAACAGAATGACGGACGGGTGGTGGTTCTGTTTTCCTGACTGGACGTAATATGACGTCTTTCAGGATAACATGCTGACGCGCACCCATGGGGGGCACGGTGATCGGTGGTGCTATATGTCTCTCTGACACACTGCACCTCCTGTTGTGGTAAGGAGCCTCTGACGGAGGCTCCTTACCACGTGATCAGCTGTGACTAATCACAGCTGATCACAGCATGAACCAGGAAGTGCCGGTAAACTGCTTTCCTCGGTTTGCGCTGACAGGGAGAGCTGATCGGTGGCTCTCCCTGTCAGAGAGGGTGGCAGAAGGTGGGCACTGATTGGCAGCTGATGGGGACCTCTCATGGGGATGTGCTGATAATCAACGTGCTGATTATCAGCACATCCCCCATGAGAGGTCCCCATCAGCTGCCAATCAGTGCCCACCTTCTGCCAGTCTGTGCCCCATCAGTAAAGCCTGTCAGTGCCCATCAAAGTGTCAATCAGTGCCCATAAATGTGCCAATCAATGCCCCATCAGTAATGCCTGTCGGTGCCCTTAAGATGCCAATCAGTAATGCCTGTCAGTAGCTCCTCATCAGTGCTGCCTATCCAGTGCCATCTATCAGTGCCCATCAGTGCCACCTATCAGTGCCCATCAGTTGTGAAGTATGAGAACTGAAAAGGCTGGGAGAAAGGACAGATCCCAAAGTGGGAGATCTCCTACTTGAGAAACTGCATCCCTGTTGGAGAACAACATATAATGCTTTGTCAGCATACAGGATGGAAAGACACGGTTTAACAATTTTATACTTTATAATTTTAATATACTGATACTGCATGGAATAAGCAGTGACAAAATGAGCCGCTCTGGAATTACGATAAAAGCAATTAATTGTCTCACTGTTTGTTCCAATGCTAATGAGGTTGTTGCGATCTCTCCTCTCCACCAGTCTCCTACCCCTCTCAATCAAAAAAATCATTGTAGCCCCGCTGTCTAAGTCTATCAGTTACCATATTACATTCATGGTCAAAATCTGATTGTGAAGAGAAATTGCTCTCACAAATTCCCTTTGATTGTATGTGATAATCAGCACATTGATTATCAGCGCAGCCCCCATGAGAAGTGCCCATCATCTGCCAGTCTGTGCCCCATGAGCAACACCTGTCAGTGCCCTTTTATTACTTTTCACTGTGCATTCAAACAGGTAAGGTCATATGGTGATATTATGACCATGCCCAATAAAAGTGTGCCAACGTCCCGCAGGTAATTGTAAGTGGAGACTAACTAAAGAAAGTGGACTTTATAGGCACAAAAATACATATACTACAAAAAAAAGGGTATTTTATTAAAAATATATGTATATAGATCGAATCGCGAGAAATCAGCGATTACATATGCTCAAAATATATTTAGTAACGTAGTAAACAACATCAGACCTTCTTATCAGCAAAATAACACCCAAACAGTGAGATGTATTGATCTTGATAATATCATAAGTAGACACATGTAAGAAGTATACAAAACCAGATATTCTATACTGATCACTGGCATAAATAGTGTATATAGAAAATAGAACTAGGTCCTGTAGATCTGGGGTGATGCTGATGCGGAGGTCCGTTTTTTCTTGTCAAAGGATTTAGCTCGACATGTTCCGCTGAGGAAGCGCTAACTTTAAAAGCGCGGAACATGTCGAGCTAAATCCTTTGACAAGAAAAAACGGACCTTCGCATCAGCATCACCCCAGATCTACAGGACCTAGTTCTATTTTCTATATACACTATTTATGCCAGTGATCAGTATAGAATATCTGGTTTTGTATACTTCTTACATGTGTCTACTTATGATATTATCAAGATCAATACATCTCACTGTTTGGGTGTTATTTTGCTGATAAGAAGGTCTGATGTTGTTTACTATGTTACTAAATATAATTCGAGCATATGTAATCGCTGATTTATCGCGATTCGATCTATATACATATATTTTTAATAAAATACCCTTTTTTTTATATTTTGTAGTATATGTATTTTTGTGCCTATAAAGTCCACTTTCTTTAGTTAGTCTCCACCTGTCAGTGCCCATCAAAGTGCCAATCAGTGCCCATAAATGTGCCAATCAATGCCCCATCAGTAATGCCTGTCAGTGCCCTTCAGATGCCAATCAGTAATGCCTGTCAGTAGCTCCTCATCAGTGCTACCTATCCAGTGCCATCTATCAGTGCCCATCAGTGCCGCCTATCAGTGCCACCTGCCATCAGTGCCATCTGTAGAGAAAGAAGACACTGTTTTGCTCTTATTATGTCTACAACACTATCTACATGTGCCGTAGCCACATGGATATGATCCTGTGACACTCAGCCATGTATGAGAGGGTTGTGAAGTATGGGAACTGAAAAGGCTGGGAGAACGGACCGATCTCAAAGTGGGAGATCTCCTACTTGAGAAACTGCATCCCTGTTGGAGAACAACATATAATGCTTTGTCAGCATACAGGATGGAAAGACACAGTTTAACAATTTTTACAATATACTGATACTGCATGGAATAAGCCGTGACAAAATGAGCAGCTCGGGAATTACGATGAAAACGCTTAATTGTCTTACTGCTTGTTCCAATGCCAATGAGGTCGCTGCAATCTCTCCTCTCTGCCAGTCTCCTACCCCCCTCAATCAAAAAATCATTGTAGCCCTGTTGTTTAAGTCTATCAGTGACCATATTACATTCATGGTCAAAATCTGATTGTGAAGAGCAATTGCTCTCACAAATTCCCCAATGGGGAGGGCTTTGATTGTATGTGGTGGATGACAACTTGTGGTAAATATAAGGGCTTATCTCCTAAATGTACCTCATAAAGGTACATATAGGAGGCATTGTAATTGGTTGGTTCCGTCACATGGACAGCGCCGACCAATCAGTACCCCCCTAGCCCATCCTTTCAGGGCTAAAGAAGAGGAGAGAAAGTTGCGTGGATTTCCACAGAGATTTCAATTCCCTGACCGGTAAAGCGGTCACCTGATGTGTCACAGCGAGTGATCAAGTGACTCCAGGTCAGCGGGAAAGGGGGGGTGGGGAGGGGGTCCAGTGTAAGTTCACCTTACAGATTTTCTGTAAAGGTGAACTTACACTTGAAAGAATTCACCACTTTTGGCCAACTTAGCAATGTTAAAGTTAACGTGATGAAATTGGAAATTTTAGATATTTTCTTACCTCACTTGGAAGTTTAATCTCTAGGAATGGGTCGAACACCCCCCCCCCCCTGTTCGGTTCGCAGCAGAGGTCCCGAACAGGGGACATGTTCTAACCTGAACAGCAAACCCCATTGTAGTCTATGGGAGCCAAACATAAAAAAACAATTGTGCCCATTTTGAAGGCTTATATGCAAGTTTTTATATGCAAGTTATTGGGAATAAAAGGGATATGGGGGCCTGGGTACTGCCCTGGGGGCCATGTATCTATCTATCTATATATATATATATATATATATATATATATATATATATATATATATATATATATATATATATATGTATATATATATATATATATATATATATATATATATATATATATTTTTTTTTTTTTTTAAACAATAGTTTTTTTCAGGAGCAGTGATTTTATTGATGCTTAAAGTGCACCAATGAAAGTTAAAAATTCCTTTAAATATAATGCTTGGGGAGCCCCTTAATGTGTATGTGTATTTGTAGAATATACAGAATATGCTACAGCAAAACTGACATTTCTAAAGAAAAAAATCCCATTTAAAATGACTTGCGGTTACAATTGCCGGCACACAGCTATTAAAAAATAATGTTGTGGGGTCCCCCAAAAATCCATACCAGACCCTTATCCGGGCATGCAGTCTGGAAGGTCAGGATGGGGGGGACAAGTGAGCGCCCCCCCCTCCTGAACCATACCAGGCCACATTCCCTCAACAACATGGGGGGGGGTGCTTTGGGAAAGGGTGGGTTCCGAACCCCCCACCACAAAGCACCTTGTCCCCATGTTGATGAGGACCAGGGCCTCTTCCCACACAACCCTGGGCTGTGGTTGTTAGGATCCGTGGATGAGGGGCCTATCGAAATCTGGAAGCCCCTTTTAACAAGGGACTCCCCCAGATCCCGCCCCCCCCCCATGTGAATGAGTATCAGGTAGATCATACCCTACCCATTCACCAAAAAAGTGTCAAAAAGTTAAAACCACAAGAGACAGTTTTTTTACAAATCCTTTATTAAAAAATAAAAAGTGTAAAAAAGTGTCCCACGTTGTAATCCACCTTCAATTACACCGCCTTTTTTTGAGCTGAGGCAGATCCTTCTGGCTGCAAATCCGACATGTCCTTGATACTTGCTCCCTACTCTTATTTTCACAACTCTAAGCTAAACGTGGCACCCATAGAGGCCTCTGGTTCACATTCCTTCAACTGCAGAGCTTTTACTGATCCATTCTACCAAAAATTGCCATGCACCAATCTCTCATACTGTTTCAGCAGTTGTGTATCTCTTCTTTGCCCTTGACTCATACTATTTCTAAGATATATACTTTTTTTTTTTTAAGTTAACTTTGTTGTATGACAAACAGAAATACCAAGGATATTATCTGTAACACAGGACAAGTTATATATGATTATGCAATAAACAAAGTAAATCACTTTGGTGATCAAATGAACATCATATGTAGATGAAGGAACATTGTTTGTCATAAGAAAATTTCAGAAGAAAAATGGGGAAGCAAACAAGGATAGAACTGGGTGGATCATTGTGATGGATTGGAAAGAAAGTGGCAAAGAAAGGGAATGGGAAAAGGCGAGGGATGGGAAAAGGGAGGGGGGTAGAAAAGTAAGGTTAGACAAGGAAAGTGGTATAGAAGTAAGGAATATGAAAAGGAGAATAATGTATACTTTTTAAAATAGCCATGTCACTTAAGGTCTCTGTCCTTCCCCTCTGCCTGGAGGACAAGTGTACTTTTGAGCTTGATCAATCCATTTCTTGAGATGTGGGGACAGATTTCCGTTAACCCTTATAAACTCTATGGCTCGTAATGGATCCTAATTTCAATTTACTTTCCAAATGTTATCTCTCCCCCTCTAAACTACATTGAATTTTTCCATCCCAATCTGATTCCTGCTGGCATTGCCACACATCTCCCAGAACTCTTCATAATGTCTGGTGGGTGTGCTCATAGTCCAGAAACCTAGGATTCTGTATTACGCTCAGGAATTAATTCTCAACTATACTGAACTAGCCCTCTTAACCCTTCTATCCCAGTCACTGTTTTAAGCCAAGCACTCTATTCTCCAGTTCTTTATCTTTTCAGTCAGACAATTGATACCTAAATATTGGAAAACTTCCAATAGTCCTTTGTTTGTAAAATGGCTAAAGACTCTTAATGACATAATGCATATGAAGCAAATGGTAGCTGAACACAGTGATACTTATAAGAAGTTTAAAAAGGTTTGGCTGGCATAGATAATGTTCAACGACTCTCCTCAATTCCATACCTTCCTGATTGACCTTTGCTAATGCTCATTGCTTTAACCTCATTCACGTTGCCACCTATACCATATCTACCACTTTTCAAGTGTTAGATGATACATTTCAGGGGTTCTCCCCCTGTCACCTTCACACAGTGTGAGACTCACTGCCACTCTTGTATTCTGCCCACTATCCTTACTTTTCTTGCAATTCTTTCTCTCCTTTCTCCCTTCTTTTCCTTTTTCTATAGCGTTATTTCCAGAATCCCATTGCCTAGACTAACTAACAAGTGAAGATCTTAATATGTTCATGTTCCTTTACTCTCTTGGATAGCTAACTTGTACTTCCATATATACTGAATGCCATATTTTCTTCTTACACAATGTTTCTGTTTCTTTGTACTAATAAACTTTGTACATTGTTTGCACTTTGTCTGTTCACTATGGAGATATGATGTTTACTTCAATATATTTTTGCTATGTTTCTTCTTTAGTTTGATAAAGCAATAAACATACATTTGTTGAAAAAACTGAAACTCATATCCAATTGACATGTATAGCATACTCATAAATAATATCAATAAAAATCTCCCAATTCATAAAACTTAAAAATAAAAAATTAATAAGATAGAAATGGAGCGAATCCCTACTAGCATTCTGGAAATCCAATCTAAAAATGTATAAAAAAGGTTTAAAGATCACTGATAAAACAATGAATATCAAGCTCTACATTGAGGCCCTTCAGTTTTAAAGTTTATAAGGAATAAATCCATCGTGCTTCCTTCTGAAAGTTGTCCCCAATTCTATTTATACCCCTCCAGTGGGGTTTTCCTACCTCAATATCCCAAAACTGCAAGGAGGAGGGGTCCCATATTATACATTTCTCTAGTATGCTGGGCTACGCTGTAATTTTTAAAACCAACCTTAATGCTGTGTATGTGCTCAGATATTATTTGTGTAAAGGTCTTTTTGTACACCCCACATACTGCAATTTGCACAGGGACTCAAGCACATACACAACATGTGTGGAGATACAGGAAATAAAGTCCTGAATGTCATTAACTGGCCCGGCACATTATGACTGTAGTTCCTGACTTTCAAGTACTTATCAGTTCATTTGACAACATCCATGGGAGAAAACACTATACTCCAGTAAGGTCCAAACTTTAAATTCAAGATTCTCTGGCCCTTCAAGACATCTAGAGTTTCTCAATGGCTCCTCAATCCCCAGGTTACACAAGCTAGGTGTCAGGAAACAATCCGCATAAGAACTGGCATAGCTGGTAAAGCTCAGCGGAATCGCAGATTGGCGAACAGAAATTTGTGAATATGAATGCGCATGTGCACACGGTCACAAACAGTCAAGAATCTTCACGGCCTATTTGAAGCATCAACCACTAGTTGCCAGGTGATATTCAGCTCCCCATGTGTACCTGAGCTTCAGTTCCTGTTGTTATTTGAATTTTCTGTTATCGATCTGGCTTGTCTTTGACCTGTTTTATCTCCACTCCTGGCTTTGACCCTTGGCTTGTTCCTGTGACCCGGTCCCTGCCTGTTGATGCGTGTATGACCTCTGTCTTGCACTTCTGACTTGGCTTTCTGACTACTAGTGTATGACCTCAGCTGATTCCTCACTCTGCTTGCTGCTTTACTCCTGGCTAATATGCTGTGCATAATTTCTGGCCCTGCTCCTGACTCTGCTCCTAGCACTCCCTGCTGCTAAGTCTCACCTTGCACTCCTGAGAGCCCTTTCCCCAGCAGCGCATCCTGCTCATCAGCCACCATCCAGTAGTAATTGCC
Organism: Lithobates sylvaticus; assembly: GCA_028564925.1. Classification (NCBI taxonomy): domain Eukaryota; kingdom Metazoa; phylum Chordata; class Amphibia; order Anura; family Ranidae; genus Lithobates; species Lithobates sylvaticus. Next base: position 466,860,594 of record CM053027.1, read on the forward strand.
TCATCACCTCAGCCTATCGCAGCTGGCAACCTCTGCTTTTCTAAGCATAGCACTCCCTGTTGCTACTTTCAGGGGCATTCTGCACTTAGCCTCTCAGCACTTTGGCCTCTGACCAGGTACGTAACACTAGGCATCAAACCCAGGCCTTTTCCCAGTCACGTGGACACCCTCCTCAGGTAGCAGGCCTAAGAGGATTTAACAGCCAAGACACATTCCACCCCTAGTTAGGAGACCCAGAGCAAAACTTACCTTCAAATTTCACTTTATGAAAACTTACAATCTCTCACAGCCTTCACCACTGGCAATAAACCTCCTAGTGGTTGGCCATGGAAAGATAAATACCCATAGCTCTGATTAGTGCAGCATTTTAAGCTATTGCCAGAGGCACCAGTAATGCCTGCTGACAGCAGACATAAACTAACAGTAACCAGAACCAAGGAGAAACTCAATTATGCTGAACTATCAATTTAGACAAGCTGACTGCAGCTTAACACCACTAAATTAAAATAGACATACCTGCTGAGGACAGGGTGGTTTTCTGTTCATGCATGATTATTTTATGTAGTTGTAATCACATAATCAGCAGATTAACATGTATTTTTGGCCATTGCAAGCAAATATAACCAAATGCCCCCATTGTATATTTAATACACCTAAATGTAGCAAATAAAATAAGTTCATTATTAGGGCTTACATACCATACATCTTAATTCTGTTAGTTAACCCTATTCTTGCAACCAATGACTTTACTATAATTTCTCACTTAATGCTGGATACCATCTATTATTTAATAAATACAATAGGGCAAATCAGATTACCCCCCTAGTGTACACAGAAAGCGGCTGTATGTGGGTTGGGGGTTTAAGTATAGCAGACCATATAACAAAACTTTTGTTTTGTATTATTTCACTTTCATGCTAGTGACAGAAATAATTTAGATTTTTTTGTGTTCCTGAAACATTACCATTCAAAGGAATTTTCTCATCTCTAAACAAATATGCTGGATGATTTTTAATTAATCTCAATATAATCAGTTTCAGAATAGTTTAGATGTAAATCAGGCATTTTATTAACTCCGTTTTAATACCACATCCAATTAATACCCATATATGTAAATATAGAACATTTTACCAGTCGCATCATCATATTTATTTGGCTGTAAGATAATTATTGGAACCTTTTCTCTCACAGGGATATTGTTATAACAAAGTGACTTACAGTAATTTGATTATCTCGTGTAGTTATTCATGCCAAATTTTCAATTAAATTTCTTTTGCTCACCTTGATGAAAAATGAACAAGCATCCTCAAAAAGCTCTGAAAACTTTATGCTTTCAAATGTTCTTATAATAAACAATAAGCTAACATATACAGCTCATCGTGTTTTAATTTCATGAACAAATAAACTAGTTTATCCTAAAACAATTCTCTGTTTCAAAATAAAGTAATATATTTTTAAAATAAATAATTAGCATGCATTACTTCGATAATGTCCAATAATAGTAAGTTTATAACTCAATAAATACAGTCAATTAAAATAGGTTTGCCCTTTAATGCTGCAAGGAGGAGAAAGTAGTAACTGAGGCTAATTATTAACCCATCTCTTCTACCTCTAGCACACCCTGACTAGAAGGATCTATTGTGACCTCAATTGTGGAAAGGAGAAATTGCAGACCTGCCATCCCAAAACATGGGCATGCGTTTCCCTGGTTTGAGGTCCTGGGCCACATCAGAGGGCTCTGTGGACCACATGTGCCCTGCTGGCCACAGTTTGAACACCCCTGCTATAGACTCTAAAAAATCTGAGTACCAATCTTTCATCCATGTGGAACATTGGTATAGCGGGAATATTACAAGGCATTTGCTCTACAACTAAGCCCAGTCAGGGTGAAAAGAGGGCATGGCCAAGATGTGGGGACTATAGCTGTAGCCTCAATGGTATACCTGTGGATGTGGCTGAATATGATGGAGTTTGCCCCAAAGCTTGCTATTGTGGTTGTCTTGTGAAGTGAAACATGCTCCTGGAGGGGTTGGCTCCCACTGTGGAAGGAGAACTGATGAAATGACAAGTGGGAGGCCTTTGAGCAACATTGCCTTTTGTGTGTGATCACAATGAGACATTTGCTGTTTGATTTTAAAGGTCTTGTATGTTTTCATATAAAAATTGTGGTCCAAATAAAACTGGATATAGCGAATATTTAATAGATTAGTGACAAAGCCTCTTTGCTCACCAATCTTCTTTCCTAGCTGTACCTTGTGATTTTCATCTGCAAGAGATGTGCATTCTTCCTGTATTTTCATGGTGTAATATATTGCCTTGTACACGCAGCCTTGTATACACTGCAAAATCCCCAACTGCAGTGGGAACATGGATTGAAAAGGGAGGTTTTAGAGAACAGCAAAATCAACCAGGTTTTTTGCAGAATACAGAAAACAAATCCAATAGTGACTGAATGAGTATGAACAGCATATAATACAGCATTTATTGATATTTTTTTTTGTTATTTCTTTTAGAAATTTTGAAAAATGACAACACAAATAATAGGATAAATTCATGCAATATCAACAGCATGTATAACGAGAGAGCAAACAAAGTTTTGGGATTCAATGCATTACAACATGTATAGTGCTTAACCTCCCTGGCGGTATGATTCTGGCTGGAATTTTGTGCTGAAAGCGGTACAATTATTTTGCATGGAAATTTGGCGTTTTTATATTGTAGGCATGCAATTCTTATGAATAACTCACTTAAATCTGTCCGAACCAGAGTCTAGTAGACATCCCGGGTATGATAAAGTTTGAAACACAAAATAATAAATTATAATATAATAAAAATATTTATAAAAATGATTCAATAATGTAATCAAATCAAAAACACTGAAATTTGCTCAGTTGCAGAATAGTCGCTGTCATTAAATTTATTGTTTGATGATAAATTGTGATTTTAATTTTTTATCTGTGTTTTCTAGCTGGTCTAAAACCACTTTTGACATAAAGGGACACTTTTTGGTTGCTATGGACAATCTCCAGTTTCCAGGCAGAAAAAAAATCTTTTTATTATATAAAATGACATGCAGGGCACTGGGCAGACCACTAGGGACAAAGGGGGTGTGTATTTTTTGTATACAGTACTGTAATCTGTAAGATTACAGTACTGTATGTGTTTTGTGTTTTTAAACTTTTTTAAATTTGGCGCCGATCTCCGCTCCCGTGCGTCGTAACGTCGCAGGGAACGGAGACCAGCGGCACTCGGCACTGTGTGAATCGAGCGAGCGGACGGCTCGCTCACACAGCGGGGAGACATCGCAGGATCCAGGGGAAAAGGTAAGTAACTTCCCCCCTGCATCCTGCACGCAAGCCCGAGTCTGGCTCGGGGTTACCGCTCCCAGCAGAAAAAGCTGGACCCGAGCCAGGCTCGGGGTTACCGCTAGGGAGGTTAATGAAGCAAATGTGGTATTACCTACAGGAATATTGTTACTGAGAATCCTAGGGGTTTATAGTAATAGAAAATCAAATTGCCAGGTGGCACTTGGTCTCCTCTAAAGCCCCATACATACAGTGGTGTGATAAAAGTGTTTGCCCCCTTCCTCATTTCCTGTTCCTTTGCATGTTTGTCACACTTAAGTGTTTCGGGACACATCAAACCAATTTAAACAATATTCAAGGACAACACAAGTAAACACAAAATGCAATTTGTAAATGAAGGTGTTTATTATTAAAGGTTAAAAAAAAATCCAAACCATCATGGCCCTGTGTGAAAAAGTGATTGCCCCCTAAACCTAATAACTGGTTGGGCCACCCTTAGCAGCAACAACTGCAACCAAGCGTTTGCGATAACGTGCAATGAGGCTTTTACAGCGTCCTGGAGGAATTTTGGCCCACTCATCTTTGCAGAATTGTCCTAATTCAGTTACATTAGAGGGTTTTCGAGCATGAACGGCCTTTTTAAGGTCATACCACAACATCTCAATAGGATTCAGGTCAGGACTTTAGCTAGGCCACTCCAAAGTCTTCATTTTGTTTTTCTTCAGCCATTCGGTGGTGGACTTGCTGGTGTGTTTAGGATCATTGTCCTGCTGCAGAACCCAAGTTCGTTTCAGCTTGAGTACACGAACAGATGGTCGGACATTCTCCTTCAGGATCTCTTGGTAGACAGCAGAATTCATAGTTCCTTTTATCACGGCAAGTCTTCCAGGTCCTGAAGCAGCAAAACAGCCCCAGACCATCACACTACCACCACCATATCTTACTGTTGGTATAATGTTCTTTTTCTGAAATGCAGTGTTCCTTCTACGCCAGATATACTTGGACACACACCTTCCAAAGAGTTCCACTTTTGTCTCATCGGTCCACAGAATGTTGTCCCAAAAGTCTTGGGGATCATCAAGATGTGTTGTGGAGAAATTGAGACGAGCTTTGATGTTCTTTTTGCTCAGCAGTGGTTTTCTCCTTGGAACTCTGCCATGCAGGCCATTTTTGCCCAGTCTTTTCCTGATGGTGGAGGCATGAACGCTGACCTTAACTGAGGCAAGTGAGGCCTGCAGTTCCTTGGACGTTGTTGTGGGGTCTTTTGTGACCTCTTGGATGAGTCGTCGCTGCGCTCTTGGGGTAATTTTGGGTGGCCGGCCACTCCTGGGAAGGTTCACCACTGTTCCATGTCTTCGCCATTTGTGGATAATGGCTCTCACTGTGGTTCGCTGGATTCCCAAAGCTTTGGAAATGGCTTTATAACCCTTTCCAGACTGATAGATCTCAATTACTTTCTTTCTCAATTGTTCCTGAATTTCTTTGGGTCTCGGCATGATGTGTAGCTTTTAAGGATCTTCTGGTGGACCTTACTGTGTCAAGCAGCTCCTATTTAAGTGATGCCTTGATTGTGAACAGGTGTGGCAATAATCAGGCCTGGGTGTGGCTAGAGAAATTGAACTCAGGTGTGGACAACCACAGTTATAGTATGTTTTAACAAGGGGGGCAATCACTTTTTCACACAGGGCCATGATGGTTTGGATTTTTTTTCACCTTTAATAATAAACACCTTCATTTACAAATTGCATTTTGTGTTTACTTGTGTTGTCCTTGACTATTGTTTAAATTGGTTTGATGTTCCGAAACACTTAAGTGTGACAAACATGCAAAGGAACAGGAAATGAGGAAGGGGGCAAACACTTTTTCACACCACTGTATATACTATGATATCTTAGTTGGACTATAGATGAACAGAGGAGAAACAAGGTGATTAGGCACTAAGATTATTGGGTGCTCTTAAGAGGTCTAATCTATTTTTTATGAAGGGGATATAGATCTATGATCTTGCAGCCAGGGGGACCATTGCCTCCAAAATGCTCACTTTGTAATGTGCTTTGGCAAAAAAAAATTCTTGTAGAGCATTATTATTCATCATAGAAATTGCCGTTGCTAGGAGAGGGGGTTTTGTTTTTTTCCAGGATTTTGCTAGGGACAGTCTGGCTGAAATGAATGTGTAAGTAATAGATGTTTGAAATTGAGTGGGCCAATATTCAATGCCTACACCTAAAAGGGCCAGTTGCGTTGCGTGAACAGGCAATAAGGGTAACAGAGGATATAAGATTAAATATTTGCGACCAAAAATGAGTTAGCTGCGGACAATGCCACCAAATATGCACTAAAGTTCTGTTCTGTTCACGTTGTCTCCAGCAGAGTGGGGAATGATCTGAGTAGATAGCGGATAATCTATGAGAAGTATAGTACCACTTGTGTAGTAACTTTTGCGCCGATTCCCAGTTTGATATACATCTGGAAAATTGAAGAGGTTTTTCAGTTGAGGAGCACCAATTTGACACAGATTTTAATTTTAATTCTCACTCCAAAAAAATCCATAGTGGGTGTTTTACTTTGTCTCCTCGGTTTTTGGAGCAAGGTGTAGAAAGCAGATAGACAAAAGGTTTTTGGAAGTTGGTTGTCGAGAAGTTGAAGTAGGTCTCCAGTGGTAGCATTGCTGGTTCACTTCACTGTGGAAAAAATGTGACAAACTCTTAGATATTTGTAAAAGTCTGTGTGACTTAGATGGTAGGTATGGCAAATGTCCTGGAAGGATTTTAAATCAGTATCCGAGAAGAGGTCACTAAGGTCTTGAATGCCACTTGAGTTCCAAGAATTAAGGTCTAAGTCTGGTGATATCAGGTGAAGAGATAGTAGTGGTATGTGCTGTAATGCAGATTGGGGAGTGAAAGGAAATACTGTATATACTCGAATATAAGCCGAGCATTTCAGCCCTTTTTTTAGGGCTGAAAGTCCCCCCCTCGGCTTATATTCGAGTCACCGCCGTCTGCCTACATGAACTAGCGAACATGTTGGTCTTATGGCAGCACCATCTTGAATTTAAACGCATTGGTGAGTGCTTCTGAAATATGTTTTTGCCTACATGAACAGCGTGTCATGCAGACAGACGGCAGTGTTCAAAAGCCGCGCCTCCTCCTCCTCCCCGTCCGTGATAGGAGGAACACTTACTTTCCCAGCAGTAAGTCAGTGTGCAGTGTTCCGCCTATCACGGACGTCCTGTCATTCTCATCTCATGGAGGATGAGAGGATGTCCGTGATAGGCGGAACACTGCACACTGACTGCTGGGAAAACAGTGTTCTTCCTATCACAGACGAGGAGGAGGCGCGGCTTTTGGATCTTGACTTGAATGGCGCCCTACACGCTGTGGGGGTTAGATCGCACAGGGAGGGAGGCACATAAAGGCTGCAATGGTGGCAATAAGATCGCACAGGGAGGGATACAACCCCGGACCCAGGACCCCGAACCCAGGACATGCAGATCGGCACAGGTAGGCTGCAATGGGGACACAGGGGGGTATGTACAGGACACAGGGGACATGCAGCTGCAGATGGGCATTTGCTGACCCTCTTTTTCACTTACAGTAGCTGCTGCATTTTTCACCCTCGGCCTATACTCAGGTCAATAAGTTTTTCCCATTTTTTTGTGGTAAATTAGGGGCCTCGGCTTATATTCGGGTCGGCCTATACTCGAGTATATACGGTAGTAAGTATTCTGGATAACCACCCCTTCTATAGGTACACCAACAGGACCCTCAGATATCTGGAGACACCAAATGAAACTAGAGGCAGGTTGTGCATTTGTAAAATGCCTTTATTAGGTGCATATACAGCTTATATATGGTTCAACTTATCAATCAAAAGAGGGGAAAGGGGAGTGGTTAGTAAATGATGTATTTGTATAAAATATATGGTTATACAAGTCAGTGACCCATAAGATTTATCATGAGTTCACAGGAGTCAACAGACCATCTGGTTATGAGTCATGCATCTTGTCCTATGGCCTACATAACAGGGAACAGGAAAGGACAAACCAACCCACAATGATATATATAGAGTACAGTGCTTGTGCAAGCATTCTTTCATAGTTGCCGATTTAAGCTAAAATTACAAGATCTTGTATACTGAAATGGCAAAGCACATCAAAATGGAGTCCCAATGGTTTGGGCATATTATTAAAATCCTCTCTTTATTCACGAACGTGACAATCACAAACCATGTTGCCCCCAATATGCCCCGACATTCACCTGGACTACTTTCCCACAAATTCACCACTATCCTAAGCATGTAAAAATAGAGAACAATAAACACATAATCTCAGCTGCATAGCAATTGTCCCTGCAATACAAAGGGGGAAGGGGCGTGACGGTCCATAAAAGCAAGTGAGAGGGGCATGACAGCCTTTTGGCCAAATAAAAAATAGTCCAAAAGAAAAGCACAAAAAAAGTCTCTTGTATGGCTTCTGAATGTCCATTAAATTCATAAAAAAAAGGAGGGGAAAAGGAAATGTCCACATTATAATTCTCATTCTCCTAAACTTATCCCAAAACATTTGGTTCAATTCTGTGCTCATTCATATTTTACAGAGATCCTCTACCCCAAAAACCCAGCCTCTTTGTAAGGATAGAACTTGATATCCACAGACAGACTTGAACTGATGCATTGGGCTAGATTTGGGTTTTCGGGCTTGCACATCTGGATCTCTCTCTCGTGACGCTCACTGGAATTTCGTAGACCTTGGGTGTGCGTCATTTGGCTAACCTTCAACCTTTTTTTTTTCTTCAAATCCAGTATTACAGCAGGATTTCAACAAAACTTAAACACCTTTAGTTCCTTCTATACCCGGGACCCAAGTGGACCCGAGGGTCTCCGAACAGAACATTTTACCCAAACACATATTCTGACTCAGAAGTCAGCCTCACAACTTTGCAAATATATCTGATCATCAGTAACAAACAAAACATTGATGGATAAACAACATTACATCATTAACACGTCACGATTGACACCCTGGGAATGCAAAAGGTAAATATATCCAGAATAGTCACTCTGACTGTTATCCAAACAAACTTTCCCCTCTATACTTTAGTATCTCATGGACTCAATACATGCAGCAATTTATTTTGGTCCTGATTACTTAATTTCAGTAACTCTTCAAACATTTATAGTTTCACCCTTTTTTTTTACTAACCACATATCCTCTGGTGTAGCACCTGGAATACACAATGTCCTTATTCTTTCCATATCATAGATATATACTTCTTAATTATAATATTCTTAAACTTGTATTTACCCAAAAAAATATAAAATCAAACACAGCTTAAACACAATAAAAACCATTTGCACAAAAAAACATTCCCTTGTCTTTTAACAGGCAATGTCCTTATACAATGCAAAGCTCCCATTTTTTTCCTCAACATCAACAAAAAAATAATTTCCTACATAAAACACCACTCTGGGTTCTTCTATAACACAGTGACATTTACTGAACTCTTCCGAGCCAAGGCAATTCTATCAATTGGAAATATAGCACATTTGCTGATATTGAAAAAAATAAAATAAAAATTTTAACTTCAATAATGTAAGGATCGGCAATTACAATTAAAACAGCCCTTAAAGTCAGACTCTAACTGAAATAATCAAAATACCCTATACATAAATTGAAATGCTACTCTTAAAAATTTGTATCTGATCAGATTCCTCAAAAAAAACATTTGGTACCAGCACATACATGTAATTTATCAGTGATGTGTCACATTCCCCTTTTAATGTTCCCAATTAACTATGCACTGGGCATGGGCTTAATATGTGCCCAACACATTTCATGAATAGACTGAGAGTAGTTGCAACATTTTAACAATAAACATGTATTTTATATAGATAACTTTTCTGAATTAAATCCTTCTTTAAAGCCCCATACACACTATCAGATTTTCTGCAGATTTTTGTCTTCAGATTAACCAAAACCATGTAGTGCAAGGGCCTGCCTGATTGCATGCAAATTGAAACTCCTAAGGTTTGACCAGCAGAAAATATGATAGTGTTTATGGGGCTTAACATTCACTATCCACCTGAGCAAGTCTCTCGGACTCGCTGAATATGGAATGCATAGATATCAGTATGCTTTGCGCAAAAGCTGTGGTGAAGGAATGGTCGGCGATTTGATCCCCTTTTTTCACTTGAAGCAACATAGCAGATCTATGCAAGCGGATATCTACCTCTGTGAATTGTGCTAAACAATACTTTGGATAGGAGGAATCACTCAAATAGTAACTTGTCCTTGACCAAATCTGCAATTCAATTCTCTTAAAGCACCACACACAGATGAGTACCCTACTCTGTCCCTCTCACCTGCCCACTTTAGCAACGCTCTACATCATGGCAGAATCATAGGACATATATCAACAATCCATTTGCATTCAGAAGAAAAAAAAACTTATACTCTAAATTGGAATCCCAAGACAAGACAAAAATTCACATGCACATAAAATTAAGCATTTCTCTCTGAGCAGGTGGGAGAGAATTCCCTATACTAACAACAACTTTCCCTTGCCTAATAACCAGTAATCCACATTTTAATCATTTAACACTACCAACAATTATTATGCTGAATGGCAAGTTCCCCCTTTCTTAGTTTAATACTAATATATATACATATATATATATATATATATATATATATATATATATATATATATATATATATATATATATATATATATACATAGGCCTACACAGATCTCAAAACTTCTCAATATCTACTACTGAATTAAACTGTCTGAAAAAATGTAACTTTTCTTCTGCCCCGTACACACGATCGGACATTGATCGCACATACCGACAACAAAATCCATGGATTTTTTTCTGACGGATGTTGGCTCAAACTTGTCTTGCATACGCACGGTCACACAAAGTTGGTCGGAAATTGCGAACGTCAAGAACGTGGTGACGTACAACACGTACGACGAGCCGAGAAAAATTAAGTTCAATAGCCAGTGTGGCTCTTCTGCTTGATTCCGAGCATGCATGGAACTTTGTGCATCGGAATTGTGTACACACGATCGGAATTTCCGACAACAGATTTTGTTGCCGGAAAATTTGAGATCCAGATCTCAAATTTTGTGTGACGGAAATTCCGATGGAAAATCTAACATTTTCCGTTGGAAAATCCAACCGTGTGCACGGGGCATAATTCCCTTAACTGCTTAAAACTTTGGATCTTGACTGTCCTTGATCCCTGATCATACCTTAAATATACTTCATAATCAATAAATACATGAAAATGAATATTCCTGCGTTGCTACAGCAAACATGGACATACACCAGGCTTCGTATGCATCGCCATTGATGTGGTCCAATGTTCAACGTCCCCTTTAAATCTCAAACAGCTCCCAATGGCACTTCCCGTTTTAAAAACAATTTTATTTCTGCGTGTCATTTATCTCTAAACTGCATTGAATCGACTTGTACAATGGAAACCTTCATAAGATATATCAGTAGCTACCTTTGATAATGGACCTTAACTGGGGATCTTAAGACCCCTTTCACACCGATCCGCCTATAGCGTCGACGGTAAAACGCTGCTATTTTAAGCGGCATTTTACCGTCGGATTTTCGGCGCATTTCGGCCACTAGTGGGGAGCTTTTATCCCCCGCTGGCAGCCGAGAAAGGGTTAAAACCCCCGGCAAAACGCTGCAATAGCGGCATTTTGCCGGCGGTATTACAGCGCTGCCCCATTGATTTTAATGGGGAGCAGTGCTGGAGGAGCGGTGGAGGAGCGGTGAGTTCACCACTCCTTCACCGCTCCAAAGAAGCTGCTGGTAGGACTTTTTGTGACGCCCTGCCAGCGCACCACTGCAGTGTGAAAGCCCTCATGCTTTCACACTGCAGACAATGAAGCAGCAGTTTGAGGGCGGATTGCAGGCGCTATTTCTAACGCTATAGCGCCTGCAATACGCCCTCGGTGTGAAAGGGGTCTAACTGACACAGTGTTCCCAAGCTTCTAGATGTGAGCTCCACCTGGCCCTAGGAGTGGTAAGTTCTATTAACTTTTCCACTGCAATCCCTAGACCTTAAAACTTCAAGTTTTTCTTTGTTGTTCTCTTTTTTTCCTAATTTCATTTAACTTTCATTCATAAATAACTCCTCTCTTCCTCTTCACCTTCAAAACCTAACTTGCTTTATAATATACAATGTAGGATTTTTTCATTAAAAACACCTTTTAAGTCACTTACTTTATCCTCATCACAAAGTAGGGTGTTCTCAGAACATTCCCTTTCCTTACACAAACCCCCAGCACACCTAAACCATTCTGCATTTGCATCCTTCAAAAAACTATTCTTTTTACCTTCAAAGAGTCATCAAAACATGTACTTCAAACAATTACACATCTTATGAACTTATAATTACAATTCTATAAACAAATATTGGTAAAGGAGAGACCTCATATAACTCATATACTATTTTACTTTTACTGTACTGACTGGCCATTTAATATTCATTCTCTTTATACACTGTATGTTTATTTTGTTCTCTTAAGGTATTTGTTGACACTTAAAAAAATAAATATCCGTTCTAAATTGAAATCGCATAGCCAAAACCCCTTTTTCCCATATGCACCACAGCAACAACATTTATTAATGTCTTTAGTCTATTTAACACCGTAAAGTGGTGTTACACACACAAAAAAAAAAATTATTAAAATTCCTAAAAAAAATAAAAACATTTTGAATTTTTTTTTAACTCACCTCTAAATGCCTGTTGCTAGGGGGTCCCTCGTAGTCTGCCTCCTTCAGTGCCTTGGCTGGTGACATCACTTCCTCTCAGCGCAGGAAGGGCTCAGCTCTGCCCCCTTCCTCCTGTCAGTCACCTGGGACACGTGATAGGCCAATCACGGCGTGCGGCGCTACTCGCGCATTTGCAGTGGGTGCCCGGCTGTGAAGACACAGCCAGGTGCCCACAGTTGAAATGCCGGCGTCGCTGAGCAGAGGGGGGGACGAGCGGAGCTTCAACCCCCCTCATCGCTGGACCCTGGAACAGGTAAGTGTCCGATTATTAAAAGTCAGCAGCTGCAGTATTTGTAGCTGCTGACACATTTTTTTTTTTTTTTTTCAAATGGAAACTCCTCTTTAAGTAATGACAAAACAACATTTGACATTTTCCCCATACCTTCTTTCATTTTTTAAAGAAAACTTAGCAGATTATATGAACATACATACACCCATAATGCAAAATACTGTAGACTGTAATACTGTACTGTAAGTCAGCAGCTGCAGTATTTGTAGCTGCTGACTTTTATCCCCCGCTGGCAGCCGAGAAAGGGTTAAAACCCCCGGCAAAACGCTGCAATAGCGGCATTTTGCCGGCGGTATTACAGCGCTGCCCCATTGATTTTAATGGGGAGCAGTGCTGGAGGAGCGGTGGAGGAGCGGTGAGTTCACCACTCCTTCACCGCTCCAAAGAAGCTGCTGGTAGGACTTTTTGTGACGCCCTGCCAGCGCACCACTGCAGTGTGAAAGCCCTCATGCTTTCACACTGCAGACAATGAAGCAGCAGTTTGAGGGCGGATTGCAGGCGCTATTTCTAACGCTATAGCGCCTGCAATACGCCCTCGGTGTGAAAGGGGTCTAACTGACACAGTGTTCCCAAGCTTCTAGATGTGAGCTCCACCTGGCCCTAGGAGTGGTAAGTTCTATTAACTTTTCCACTGCAATCCCTAGACCTTAATACTTCAAGTTTTTCTTTGTTGTTCTCTTTTTTTCCTAATTTCATTTAACTTTCATTCATAAATAACTCCTCTCTTCCTCTTCACCTTCAAAACCTAACTTGCTTTATAATATACAATGTAGGATGTTTTCATTAAAAACACCTTTTAAGTCACTTACTTTATCCTCATCACAAAGTAGGGTGTTCTCAGAACATTCCCTTTCCTTACACAAACCCCCAGCACACCTAAACCATTCTGCATTTGCATCCTTCAAAAAACTATTCTTTTTACCTTCAAAGAGTCATCAAAACATGTACTTCAAACAATTACACATCTTATGAACTTATAATTACAATTCTATAAACAAATATTGGTAAAGGAGAGACCTCATATAACTCATATACTATTTTACTTTTACTGTACTGACTGGCCATTTAATATTCATTCTCTTTATACACTGTATGTTTATTTTGTTCTCTTAAGGTATTTGTTGACACTTAAAAAAATAAATATCCGTTCTAAATTGAAATCGCATAGCCAAAACCCCTTTTTCCCATATGCACCACAGCAACAACATTTATTAATGTCTTTAGTCTATTTAACACCGTAAAGTGGTGTTACACACACAAAAAAAAAAATTATTAAAATTCCTAAAAAAAATAAAAACATTTTGAATTTTTTTTTAACTCACCTCTAAATGCCTGTTGCTAGGGGGTCCCTCGTAGTCTGCCTCCTTCAGTGCCTTGGCTGGTGACATCACTTCCTCTCAGCGCAGGAAGGGCTCAGCTCTGCCCCCTTCCTCCTGTCAGTCACCTGGGACACGTGATAGGCCAATCACGGCGTGCGGCGCTACTCGCGCATTTGCAGTGGGTGCCCGGCTGTGAAGACACAGCCAGGTGCCCACAGTTGAAATGCCGGCGTCGCTGAGCAGAGGGGGGGACGAGCGGAGCTTCAACCCCCCTCATCGCTGGACCCTGGAACAGGTAAGTGTCCGATTATTAAAAGTCAGCAGCTGCAGTATTTGTAGCTGCTGACTTTTTTTTTTTTTTCAAATGGAAACTCCTCTTTAAGTAATGACAAAACAACATTTGACATTTTCCCCATACCTTCTTTCATTTTTTAAAGAAAACTTAGCAGATTATATGAACATACATACACCCATAATGCAAAATACTGTAGACTGTAATACTGTACTGTAAGTCAGCAGCTGCAGTATTTGTAGCTGCTGACTTTTATTTTTTTTTTTCAAATGGAAACTCCTCTTTAACCACTTGCTTACCAGGCACTTAAACCCCACTCCTATCCAGACCAATTTTCAGCTTTCGGTGCTCTCACGCTTTGACTGACAATTACTCAGTCATGCAACATTGTACCCAAATGATTTTTTTGTTCTTTTTTTTTCCCACAAATAGAGCTTTCTTTTGGTGATATTTGATCACCTCTGGGTTTTTTATTTTTTGTGCTATAAATTAAAAAAGACCGAAAATTTTGAAAAAAAAAAAACGCATTTTCTTTGTTTCTGTGATAAAATTTAGGAGATTATTAATTTTTCTTCATAAATTTTGGCCACAATTTATACTGCCACATATCTTTGGTAAAAATAACCCAAATTAGTGGATATTATTTGGTCTTTGTGAAAGTTATAGAGTCTACAAGCGGTGGTGCAAATTATACAAAATTGATCACACCTGATACACTGGTGGCCTATCTCATTTCTTGTGACCCGAATAAGCCAGGAAAGTACAAATACCCCCCAAATGACCCCTTTTTTGAAAGTAGACATTCCAAGGTATTTAGTAAGAGGCATGGTGAGCTTTTTGATGTTGTCATTTATTCCCACAATTCTTTGCAAAATTAATTATTTTTTTATTTTTATTTTTTTTCCACAAAATTGTCATTGTAATTATTATTATTGTTATTTCTCTCACATGGCATGTGTATACCACAAATGACACCCCAAAATAAATTCTGCTACTCCTCCTGAGTATTACGATACCACATGTGTGGGACTTTTTCACAGCCTGGCCACTTAGAGAGGCCCAACATGAAGGGGGGGGTGGGGGCAATCACGTGTCCTAGGAGCATAAATTACACATCTAACTTGTTGACTACCTATTACACTTTTGAAGGCCCTGGAGCACCAGGACAATGACACGTGACACTGACGTGGCACTGATGACACGTGACACTGATGTGGCACTGATGACAGATGGTACTAATACGGGGCACTGATGACACGTGACACTGATGACAGATGGCACTAATATGTGGCACTGATGAGAGATGGCACTTATATGTGGCACTGATATCACGTGGGCACTAATATGTGGCACTGATGAGAGATGGCACTAATACGTGGCACTGATGACAGATGGCACTAATACGTGGCACTGATGACACGTGACACTGATGACAGATGGCAATGATACGTGGCATTGATGACAGGTGACACTGATAACAGATGGCACATGACACTGACAGGTGGCACTGATGACAGATGGCACTAATACGTGACACTGATGACAGATGGCACTAATATGTGGCACTGATGACACGTGACACTGAAATGGCACTGATGACAGATGGCACTGATGACAGATGGCACTATGTGGCACTGATGACATGTGGCACTATGTGGCACTGATGACATGTGGCACTGATGACAGGTGGCACTGGGGACAGGTGGCACTGACAGATGGCACTGACTACAGATGGCACTGGCAGATGGCACTGGGGACAGATGGTACTGGCAGATGGCACTGGGGACAGATGGCATTGGGGACAGATGGCACTGGCAGATGGCATTGGGGACATATGGCACTGGCAGATGGCATTGGGGACAGATGGCAGTGATGGCAGTGGGCACAGATGGCACATTTCGTTTTTTTTTTTTTTTTTTTTTTACACTTAGGGCGCTGCAGCCGTTCATCTCCCCCTCCTCACATGCTGTCTCTGTGTGAGGAGGGGGAGCGGCGCTGAGAGATGATCTCATATGTTTACATATGAAATCATCTCCCATTGGACACGCCGATCGCGCTGTAAACGCCCGCTGTGATTGGCCGTTTACAGCGATCTGCTATTGGCTGTGTCTGAGGGACACGGCCAACACAGAATTTCCCTGCTGCGCGCTCGTGAGCGCGAACGAGGAAAGGGGAGGCCGTCATATGACGGCCTCCCGGGAATTGACATCCGCGCCGAGGCCGTCATTCGGCTACGGCCGGATGTGAAGTGGTTAAGTAATGACAAAACAACATTTGAAATTTTCCCCATACCTTCTTTCATTCTTTAAAGAAAACTTAGCAGATTATATGAACATACATACACCCATAATGCAAAATACTGTAGACCACTTTGACTGTCCTACCTTACAGTCAGTGTATCTACATAACAAGTTATCTTATTACTTCTATGCAACAGAAAGAGAAGCAAAGATTTAGCGGGTGCTGTTGGTTACCTAAATACCCTTCCCAAAAGGATACTGAACTGCAGTTTCTAATATATGGACTCTTAAATAAAGACTCGGGTCTCCCACAGACCCTACAATGTTACACTCCCCGTGAGTGTGTCTATTAAGGTGTGGTCCATCCTTCCTTTCTCTTTAAATTTAAAAGGCTAAGACTTTATCAGAGCCAGGGTAAGGAAGAACTCATCAAAATAGACAAAGGTCTACCCACCATGGATGATTGTCTTATGCGGGATGAGCCCCCATTTGAAAGGAAATAGTAGGTATTCTGGATGACCACCCCTTCTCTAGGTCCACCAACAGGGCCCTCAAATATCTGGAGACACTGAATGAAACAAGAGCCAGGTTGTGCATTCGTAAGATGTCTGCTTTTATTAGGTGCGTATACAGCTTATATATGGTTCAACTTACCAATCAAAAGAGGGGAAAGGGGAGTGGTTAGTAAATTATGTATTTGTATAAAATATATGGTTATACTAGTCAGCCACCCCAGGAACAGGAAAGGACAAACCAACCCACAATGATATATATAGAGTACAGTGCTTGTGCAAGCATTTTTCTAAGCATTCTTTCATAGTTGCAGATTTAAGCTAAAATGACAAGATCTTGTATACTGAAATGGCAAAGCATATCAAAATGGAGTCACAATGGTTTGGGCATATTATTACAGGGAGTACCTTTTGAAGGTTGCATAACTGAGTTCCAAACTCTGGATGTTGCTATTAAGGTATCCAAAGTACATATGTCGTGATGCTGACCTAGGACGTAGAGGCTTAATAGACATTTAGGATCTGAACCCAGTATGCAGGTCTCAATTTGTTTACAGGTGGTACAAGATGAGGGGGACCAGAGCTGTTTAGCCTGTGCTAGGATAGATGCTTTATAGTATATTTTCATATTAGGTGCTCCCATACCCAAAGACTTTCTTGGTGCAGAAAGAATGGAGGAGTGAATATGAGGTTTCCCTCCCCCCATATGAAGGTAAATGGGAAAGGTAGTGTTCTAAACATGTATTATACATGAGGGAGTAAAAACATCTTACATAGTGCTATACGGCCTGCCCAGGATGCTTAAAGTTTTCACAAACCCAATACAGATAATTCCCTATGGTCCAACTTCAGGCCCATTTCCCTACTCAATCTGGACATCAAACTCCTAGCTAAAATCATGGCACTACGCCTTAATCCCCTTATTGGAAGACCAATAAATAAAGATCAGGTAGGTTTCATGCCTCGACAGCAAGCTATTGATAATATAAGATGGGTTTTATTACTCCAACACATAGCCAGAACTTGTAACATTCCAATTATCTCTTGATATTAGGAAAGTGTTTGACACAGTGTCATGGCCTTATCTAAATTATATTCCGAGTCATTGGGGCTTTGGCCCGCATTTTCTACAATGGGTAAGCTCCCTATATAAATCACCCACAAGCCTATATCAAGTACTCAGGATTCTGCTCAGACAGCTTTCTCATAGAAAGAGGGACTAGACAGGGATGCCCTTTTTCTCCCTTCATTTTTGCTCTGGCTATCGAGCCCCTGGCAACCCTGATTAGGACAAGCCCAGATATAAAAAGACTAGAGATGGCATCCACCTCCCATAAAATCGTCCTATTTGGAGACAATGCACTCCTCTTTGTAACTTCTCCCCGTACAACCCTTCCAAACCTTATCCAGATTCTAAAAAAATTTGCAAACATATCAGGCCTAGAAGTTAATCAGTTGAAATCCAGAGCTCTCAACATGTTTCTCCCACATCATGAATTTGTCCATTTACAAAGTTACTTCCTCTTTATTTGGTCCACCAACTCTCTGCCATAGTTAGGTATAAAACTAACCCGGAGACCCAGCTTCTCTCTACCAAGCCAATTACCTCCCCATGCTAACACATCTGATCTCTCTTTTATACACCTGGAGACCTCTCTGTGTCTCTTGGTTAGGTTGGGTAGCTGTCAAAATGTCCCTACTCCCTAAACTCTTATATTTATACAGAGTCCTCTCGATCGCTGTCCCCTCATACTTCAATCGAATTATCCAATCTCGGGTATTCAAATACATATGGGGACCAACCAAACCTAGAGTACAGAGATCCATTCTTCTCCCTAATAAACTTAATGGTGGTCTTGGTATTCCAAATCTTGTCCGATATAACCATGCCGCCCAGCTGGGCCAGATCACTAAGTTTCATGCATCTACTGAAATCCCAACGTGGGTCAGCCTGGAGGCGATAGATCTCTATCCCTTAATGGTATCCAACGTACTATGGTTGCCCCCATCATCCCAAGGTCCCATAACCAACCCGGTCACATGGCACTCGCTGAAATTATGAGACAGATTACGTGGTCCCTTTAAGCTGGTTTCTCCACACACCCCATTACTCTCCTTCATAGGCCGCCCATTATTCTACCCTGCCTTTACTGAATCTGGTTCCTTTCGTCTTTGGTCCCAGGCTGGACTGCACAGAATATGTGACCTTGTTACCGAAACCACACTGAAAACATTCCCAGACCTCCAAACCCAAACTGAATTACTCTCTACTGAATCTTTCCGCTATCTCCAAATAGCTCACTTCGTTAGGACAATGATTGGTTCCTGTTCCTCCCTGGACAGTCTATTCGTCTATGAAAATATCTGTAATTCAGATCCTCATGCCCCAGGTATTATATCACGTATATATAACCATTTTATTTCCCCACCAGCTGACCTTCCTCTTTATGCTGCACAGTGGTCCAAAGACCTGCAATTAACGCTTGATGTAGAGGACTAGAGAGAGTACTAAATCCTCCACCCAAAACTTAGTGGCACTGGAGGCTAACTATAAGGTGCTCATGCAGTGGTACCTTGTCCCGGCAAGGATCGCAAAATTCCTACCAACCTATTCACCAGCATGTTTCCGAGGCTGTGGAAAGAGGGGTACCCATGCCCACATCTGGTGGTCATGCCCGATTGTACAACAATTTTGGACGGCAGTATTTCAAATAGCCTCCACTTTACTTCATGATACCTTAACCCCTGACCCTGCCCTGGCTCTCCTAAACCATATACAAGGTGATTATACTAGAGCCCAAACCCACCTCCTTCTCCAATTAACTACGGCTGCTAAACAGACAATAGCCAGAGCCTGGAAAACCCCAAAACTTCACATAACAGAAATTAAAAATAGAGTAACCCAAGCCATGATTCAAAGCAAAATTGAGGCAACGATCTTAGATCGCATCCCACAGCATTCTAAAATTTGGACACCCTGGGCAGATAACTTCCTTCCTGCAGAATTCATAGGGCCTTCCTTCCTGCAATTCACTTCGACACAAGTCTGCTTATGCCATGAATCTCAGTACAAATACTACTAAGTGATCCAGTAGTCTTCTGGGGTCCCGTTTGGTCCTGCCGACACTGCTATATTCTTTCTCACTCTACTCTTCTCTCTCTATACACTTCTATTTGCTTCCTCTTTTTTTTCATTCTCCCTTTCCTTTCTCTACCCTCTGACCAAAAATTATATATACATACTCCCTATAACAAGTAGACATGTGCACACTGAAATATTTTGTTTCGGAATTTAGTTTTCGTCCGAAAAATAAATTTATTTAGTTACTCCCGAAATTAGTTTTTATTTATTTAGTTTTTCGTTAAAAATTGCATTTGTCCGAAAATCCAAATTAATTAAGGTTCGAATCTGTCATTGAAGGCTTATGGTGTCTGTCGAATGTTCAAAGAAGATTCGACGGAGCAGCTAAACTGTATGATGCCGTATAGTTTAGCTGCTCCGTGGAATCTTCTTAGAACTTTCGACAGACACCATAAGCGAAAGATTTGACGTTTGTATGTTTTTCGCTGCTTTGTCGAATCTTTGTCGTTTATGTTGAATGTATATAGTTCAAACAGAAAATGGACTGGTGATAGTGATCACTGATCAGACAGGTAACAAGATAGGGTATATAGAATCTCAATCTATAATATAGAATCTATAATAATAACCCCCCCCCCCCATAACACGGGCAGCCTCTGAGGCTATCGCAACACTAGTATCATTATCAAGTTCACAACACTAACAGCAGCAGATTATTATGAAAAAGTTAGGTTGAACTGTAGCTTGCTTCACTATTGTTCTGCTGCTGTGCTTATGCTTAATTGCTAAATAATTCAGGTTCTCTGACAAACGGACCACCTAAGATTGACTGTCTTCTGAAATGATTCAGTGTGTGTGTCTCTCTCTGCTAGCAATCGTAAGTTAAAGTAAGTTGGCTGTACGTGTGTACTTAGTTCTAGCTATTTTACTGCTCCTCCTCTTTGGTTACAATTCATCATCATCATTATTTTTATTTTACTTCCCCCACCCAATTCCAGCAGCGATCTTTTCTCTCTATGTCGAATCTTTTCTCTCTATGTCGAATCTTTTCTCTCTACGTCAAATATTTTCTCTCTACTTCAAATCTTTTCACTCTATGTCGAATCTTTTCTCTCTATGTAGAATAATCTTGGACTAATAGAGTTAAGGTTAGGCACATTCGACCACAGGTTCGATAGACACAGATTGTTATTGTCAGTGTCGTGTCGAATCTCTTATCTATATCGAACTGTTGTCACAACGAAAACGAAAATAAAGCATTTGTTTATGTCGGATCTTTTGTTTTTCAGCCTCTGCACTTTCGTTATCGTTTGTTAAAACAATAACGAAAATACCCGAAATTCGGACGAAAATGCATTTGGACAAAAACGAATGCACATGTCTAATAACAAGAACAAGGCCCATAGCCTAAACATCTCTCATGACCAATATCCCCCTGACCTGATAATGTTTGGTTTGTGTTATATATTGTTATTGATTCAGGGGTTGACACTTCATTGACACTTGATATTTTCTTTACAGTTGTACAACTACTATTAATAATAAAAAAGTTTGAAACCAAAAGTTTGCAGTTTCGCATTAACTGAATCCCTCAAATAAGATGAAAATAATAATGGGTTAAGTAAATACGGGCACATATTCTGAAGCCTATGAACATATCCATATCAAATTTTTTTTTAAAACTTTTATCTAATTTACACTTGTGGTTTACTTAGTAAGTTACTTTCTAATTATTCACTAGTTTAATCTGTCTCAGATCTGCTTCTTACAGAGGGGCCGTACGCTTTCTCACTCAGTTCAGTGGTTTATTGTACACTGGTTCTCATGTATACAATGTTATCCTTCTAAAGTGCCTTTCACACTGACGGAACAATCAGGTCTTCCTGTCAGTTTTTCAGGCGGACCAGATCAGACTATCCATTGCTCTTTGGAGCGGCGGATGTCAATTGACATGTGCCACCCATTGACACCTGCTGGCATCCGATCCTGTCTGTTAAAAACAGATGCATGGGGATCCGTTCCCCATACATCTTTCGGATCGGATGACAGTTGGATGGAAACGGACAGGCGGTCTGTTTCCATTCAACTGAACCATAGAGAACAGAGCTGTGTCCATTTCCGCTCTGCATCAGCGGAATGGACACAGACCCATCACCCACCTGGTCAGCGGGGATAAGTGGAGAGTTTGCCTGCTGAGCGGGGGGATCCGCTGGGAGACTCTGCCAGTATGAAAGGGGCCTAAATAGTATCCTATCCTTTCTTTCTTCTGCAATAATCAAATTTTATGTTTTATTGACAGGAAAACAAATGATTGGATAGATAGGTTTTGGTATAAAATTGTATTTTAAGATTTAACTTTTATCTAATTTACACTTGTGGTTTACTTTGTAGGTTAATTCCTAATTATTCACTAGTTTAGTCTGTCTCAGATCTGTTTCTTACAAAGGGACTGTAAGCTCTTTCGGTCAGTTCAGTGGTTTATTGTACACTGGTAACAGTTATTATCTATAAAATGTATCCCTCTAAATAGTATCCCATCCTTTCTTTCCTCTCAAATGAAAGGATTTTATGTTTTATTGACGGGAAGATAAATGCTTGGATAGAATTTGGCTTCTGTGGTAGTTAAATACAATATTTTTAGGCTGCAGCAGGTGTTTTTAATTTCTCTGCACCATAACTTTAGGTTCATGCTTCACTTCTCTAGCATTTTACAGCACAGATTTGATCTTCAATAAACACACATCATACTTTTTCTCACTTGTGATAAAGATGCCCTTTAGATAATGTCAGCATAAGAAACTGTTTGAGCAAACAACTTTTTTTTTTATCAAAAGCATGTTTTAGCAGTTTAAGTCATTAAGAAGAGGTGCAATCGGCTATTGTGAAACAAATAAACAAACCAAAAATGTATGAATATAAATACAGACTATCCTACAACCTAATAAAATGTATATTTTTATTCCATTACCATTATTGCCAATGAAACAAACCTGCAGGAATTTCTCAAAACATATACAATCCCCTAATCTATCTGTCCCTCTTCTCTACTACTAAGGTATTCCATTTTACAAATATAGTCTATTCTTTCGAACCATTCTTTTATGTTTGGTTTTCCTGTGTCTAACCATTTTTTTGGTATTTGTCCTTTTGCTGCATTTATTAACCACTTCAGCCCCGGAAGGATTTTCCCCCTTCCTGACCAGAGCGTTCCCCTTAATATCCATACAAGACCCAAAGGGGCTGGTAATGGGCTGGGGTGAGGGGGGGGGGGGGGGGGGTGATGGGGTAGCCATGACATTTTTCTCAAAGATTTTCATCCATATTGCCAGGACAAGACATTACATTAACCACTTTCAGACCGGACCAATTTGCTGCCAAAGGACCAGGCCCCTTTTTGCGATTCGGCACTGCGTCGCTTTAACTGACAATTGCGCGGTCGTGTGACGTGGCTCCCAAACAAAATTGACGTCCTTTTTTCCCCACAAATAGAGCTTTCTTTTGGTAGTATTTTATCACCTCTGCATTTTTTATTTTTTGTGCATTAACACTGCATTATAATATTTTTTAAGGTCTGGTACTTTTAGCCTGCCTTTCGCTTTATCTCTCATTAATACCGAGAATGAGATTCTCGGTTTGCTATTCTGCCAAATGAACTTTAGTTATTATATTTTTTAATGTTTTAAATTATGTCTGAGGTAGGGGAATAGGCAACATTTGAAATTTGTACATAACTTTCGGTACTATTACCATCTTTATGGTATTTATTCTTCCTATCCATGAGAGGGACCTTATTGCTATTTTTCTTATCTCCGTTTTTTTGTAATTTAATAGTGGGATATAATTTACCTGGTATAATTTCCCTGGGGATGATGTTAATCTTATTCCTAAATATTTTAATTCTGTCTTTTAAGTAAATTGAAATTCTGGCTGTAGACCGCTATAACTGTTTATTTACATTTATGTTTAAAATCTCTGATTTAGAAAGATTTATTTTTAAGTTTGATAATTCTCCGTAATGTTTCAGAGACTTCATTAGATTTATTTTTCCAACCCTGGGATTACAATGCCCAAACAGTACATCATCGGCAGAAGATGCTATTTTATGTTTCTCCTCTCCAATCTTAATCTCTCTTATATCTGGGTTATTCCTTATTGTTGCCAGCAGGGGTTCTAATGATAATACAAATAGTAGGGGTGTTAAGGGACACCCCTGTCTCATATCGTTATACATTTCAAAGGGGGACAATGGAGTCCCATTGACCTTCACATTTGCAGTGGGATGCTTATATAACACTTCAATCCAATGGACTATCCTTGGGCCCACCCCCATAGCTTTCAATGTGTTCATCAGGAATTCCCTGTCTACCCTGTTAACCACCTTTTCTGCGTCGATCGACAGGAGTAGACCTGGGGTATTTTCCTCTCTAATTATTTGAAGCAAGAGCAATGTTCTCACCCCATTGTCTCTCCCTTCTCTGCCGAGAATGAACCCCACTTGGTCCGCATGTACCAAATTGGTCATCAGGTCTTTCATTTTGGTAGCTAATACTTTTGCGAATAATTTTGTATCTGCGTTCAACAGAGATACTGGTCTGTAACTTGAACTTAAGGTACTGTCTTTTCCCTCCTTTGGAATGATTGAGTTTGAGGCCAACAGGGCTTCTCTTCCCATTTCGTAATTTGTTCCCAATGTATGAACATAATTTAGGTAATACATTTTCTTAAAATGTTTTGTAATAATAAATAGTGAACCCATCAGGACCTGAACTTTTTCCCAATGCCCATTCTTTTAAAGGTGTATTGATCTCCTTTTCTGTTATGGGTTTTTCTAATGTGATTAGCTTGTTCTCGGTTACTTGAGGTAATCTGGCACTTTTTAAGAACTCTTTTATCTTTTCCAGTCTTGCTATTTCTTGTTGACCCTTTTGTTTTATTTAATATAGAGACCCATAATAATTCTGGAACACTTTCACTATTTCTATTGAAAATACCAAACCCCCAGTACTATTCTGTACTTTTTCTATATAGTTTAATGATTTTTTCTTCTTCAATATTCTTGCCAGATATTTCCCCGTTTTATTTCTCCATAAATATCTTACTTTTGCAATTCTATTGAAGTCCTTCCTTGTCTCCTGATCCAGTAGGTCTTTTAGTTTGTTCCTTTTTATCACCAGTGCCTGAAGCCACTCCCCTTCTCCCTTTTTGTTATGCCTCTGTTCTAGTTCATGGATTTCTTTTAATAATACTTCCATCTTTTTTTTTCCATTCATTTTTTTTTCTTGATCCTATCTCTATCAGGATGCCTCGAATGTCGGCCTTATGGGCCTCACAGCAGGTGGTCTCCGTTATCTCCTTTGTATCATTTATTTTGAAATATTGTTATATTTCCTCTTTTATGTTCTCTTCCTCTTCAATATTCTGTATTAGTTCTTTGTTTAATCTCCATGAATTTAGTTGTCTTTGGGCACCTGGTATCTTCAATTCCATGCTCACCCGGGAATGATCTGACAATGTTGTTATTTCAATATTCGTTTTAGTCACCCACCCAAGTTTTTATGCTACTTATTGTCTGTTATGCAATTTACATTGTCATCATTATCTTCGCACATTGGCGACTGCTTGACTAATATCTTGATTCAACTGTAAAACTTTCTAAGCTGTTTTCCACAAATACACCAACTGTGAAAATATGTGACTATATTATGGTCATATTCATACTGCATGTACTGAAAAACTTTCTTTTCAATAAACTTTGGAAAAAACTGATGAGTTTTGCAAATATATCAATATTGACCTTTCAAGATAATTTATCACCTAAATGTAGTAGTATAAATGAAGGATCATGTTGTAATAAATGTAGAAACCCTGTTTTTCTGTAGTTTATGTGGCCTGGATTACCTAAATTGTGAAGCCAGATAAAGTGAAGTTAAATGCACACGTGTACTTCCTAATATCTAATCACATGCTAGAGAATGGCAAATGATAGATTCTCCTACACATTATTGAATATTTTAAACATTACATTAGGTAAGTCAGGAATGGGATTATTTGAGAGTATGTCACAGGCAACTTCCAGTCGTGACTAAAGCCCCGTACACATGGGCAGATTGTTGGGACACATTTGCTGGTTCAAAAAAAAAAACGTTGACATTCTGCCCATGTGTGTGTCAGTCTGTCCAACAGAAGTCAGCCATTCAGCCAGCTTCTGTCAGACGTGCATGCAGGAATACCAGCAGCCGACCAACTCCCAATCAGTGCTCTCAGCCAATGGCACAGAAAGCTGATCAGAGTGTTCTGGCAGTGGGCCCACCCCCCTGTCAGAACACAATAGCTCAGTGGGGGAGATTGCTGGACTAACTTCAAATCCTTAGTACAGTGTCTCTGACCAGAGCTGACAGTTTTTTTTTTCATTCAACCCGCTGAGTGTGTACCCGGATTAAGGATCATGAACCAATAAGTGTGGTTCCTAATCATGTGATCAGAATGACAGTCAAGCATAGTGTAAACAAACCTCTTGGCTACCAGTGCACAGTATTTGTCTCTGTGTGCTCCCTGTGGACAGAAAAAGACGTACAGCAATTCCAAAGAAAATGTGAGTAAACAATAAAAGTTTACAGAAGATATTTAAAAATGTAAACATAATAAAGAAAAACATGAACAAGGTATTTATTACCACTTGAGTATGTTTTATGTGTAGGTGTGCCCTAAAAAAACTTCAAAGTTTCTAGGGTATATCTCCTACATTCAGCTTCTCTTCCCTTGCTGCTGTTTCCTCCACCACCATAACAGCAATTACAATCTGATTAAAGTAACAGCCAGTCAATTATTAATATTACTGCAGGCAATACACTAAGATTTTTGAATGACTGTTAAACATTCATATGAACATTTGAGTAAAAATTTTAAGTACATTCGATGGTTTGACAGATTTAATTTGAAAGTACTTCAAAATTGCATTTTAATTTACATTAGACTTTAAAATGAAGATCATTTTGAAAAGAATATTCTATCCTACTCCTTCTAATTTTCTCATCACAGTGGTTGAAAACATATGCCAATTTGACCAGACTAACAATTCAAAAATGTTTATTTTTATATTTTATCTACTACTTAATTCATATGCAGATAAAAGGTGTGATCAGTTGAAGAAACCTTACGAATGAAAATTTTCTAAATTCTAAATGAATAAATACTACATATTCCTATTTAATCTCATTATTAACTTTTAAATACCCCCTACCTCTAAATAACTCTTTCCTCCCTTTATCCTTTAAGCTATCCTTTGTTTTCCCTTGTTGTTATTTATATTATTTGTGTAATTTGCATTAAAAAAATACACAAAATTGTATTATATAATTGTGCAATTTCAAATGGAAACATTAAAATCAAATGCATACTTTTTATTTAACTAACACTGGTTGAATATAAAAAAAAATGATACACAGTTGATTGTAGATTCCATAGGAAATAACATAATATTTGTAAAACAATATTGCTAAAAGAAAGCCAAGTTTGTTCCAGAGAAAAGCAATGTATTTATTATTTTGTTATGACACAGGGGGTTGATTTACTAAAACTGGATATTGCAAAATCTAATGCAGCTCTGCATTTTTGTGAAAGCTTAATTGAATAAGTTGAAGGTAGAAGCTGATTGCCAACCATGCACAGCTGCCCCAGATTTTGCATTCTCAAGGTTTTAGTAAATCAATCCCAGTATGTTATGTTAAAGTAGCTGTGAACACACTGCTTCAAACGATTATTGTAATGCAGCATATGGAATTGCATGTCTCAATACACCTTTATTTTCTTAACAAAACTCTTTTTCTTTTCTGTTTTAATCTTTCATGTGGTTGGCATGTGACATCACAATCTCATCAATGATCAATCCCCCTTACTATAGCAGGAGGGCATGTCTGTTTAGAAGAGGCAGGTTTAATTGCACACACAGTAGAGAAGCCCCCCATCTGTTGCTTATGTCACACGTGCTGGAAGGTGGACAGAATAAGGTGACAGCGGGTGAATGGGCTAACTTCATACACACAGCAGGGAATTAACTTTATAAGATGTGGTAACTTAAGCGCTAATATGAAATTGATAAATGTATAATTAAATGAAAAACAGCTGCAACTATTCAAATGTGTTCTGAAACCACATAAAAGATATATAATAACAGATAATAGTACGCTAAATTTCAGAATGACTAATTAACATTAGCCTCCAGTAAATATGTGACAGACTGTAATAAACATGCACAATAAAAAACAAACAAACTCTTGACTGCTGAAAAAATTCAATCCAAAACAATACATGCTCCGTGACAGTCTTTACGGAAAAAATGTGCAGACAGATGATCACCACCACCTCAGTGTGCAATGCCTGCTCACCTCACTGCAAGACCCGCTTGGGTCTAATGACACTTTTCAATAATTAGGCTCAGTTTGTGATCAACTCGCGAATAATCAGGTTCCAGCTAATGGCTCCAGGTTTGAAAAACTTCTCCACAGCCAGATGATCCCTTCAGGTTCAGTTTCTTTACCACCTCAGTGCAAAATTTCCCTTGAGAAAGTCACCTGGCCTGTGACGCAATGCGTCAGGATAAATCAGTGACAACACTTCCGGCATCTCGTTACCCTGCATGTGTAGTGAGGAGGAAAGCTGTTTCAATGCTAACTGATTTTTTTAATGTGTTTCTTTACTGCGCAAATTTGAATGCACATTTTTTATCTATAAAAGCAAGTATTTCTTAGCAATCTTGCGCGATAATGTTGTTTTCAGGTTCAGTTTGAGAAACTGAACCTGAAGGAATCAGCTGGCTGTGGAGAAGTTTTTCTGATCTAATTTCTTGAGGCCCAAAGATACCAGGACAGTACAAAAATCCTGCACCTCCGCTGAACCCATGTGACATCTGCATTTCACTCTGTTTTCCTGAGAAAACAGAGCTTTGACCTCTACATTTTAGTCTTTACCAAGTTGGTGGTGGCCCATGGAGGGGAAATGCCATGCATAGCAGCAGCAAGTGCTCGCTGGAATGTATTTCGGTCCCCACTTCTGGGTTTTTTGGTAAGGCGTGTGCTCCACACAGCAGAACCTCACTGTGTTATTCCAGCGAACATCCCAGTGAGCCTTTGCTATTTAAATAAGAAGTCCAGCCAAAGCTCATTTGGCTGTATTTCTCCCATGGATCACAGGAGTGCAGTTCGTTTTGCACTCCTGTGACCCATTTTCAGCAGAGAGTGGGCTGAAGTCCACTCTCTGCTGAAGTCACGGATGCCAGTCCAGTCACCATGTTTTTCCAGTCACCATGTTTTTGCAACAATAAAGTCTAGATCTGCCAGGTGCTTGGACTGACACCTGGCTCAGCCTCTCAGCGAGCCGCTGAGAGACTGAGCTGGCGACCCTCGTCCCCTCCACAGCCCAGCACTCCAATGAGTGAGGAGGGGGAAGAGCAGAAAGCTGTGTCTGACCATCTGCAGCTCTCTGCTCACGGAGCTCTGAAAACTAGGCGAGTGGGGATGTTGGATCGCTCGGTTCTCAGTGTAGAGGCACCGAGGGACAGATGCAGCATTGAACCAATGCTGCATCCACCAAGGTAACTGATTCAGAATTATTATTTTTTTATTAACTTCTCTTTTAATGATGTAGTCACTAGTGTTTGGAGTGTAGTACAGATGTGGTGATTTTGACTGCTGGAGGTCCTGTGTCATAATGCAGCATGTGCATTTGTCCTTCACCTGGTAGCTGCATATCTGCCTTGTGTGTGTTTTTGCATTTTTGTGGTGTTCATGTGGTTTGTGCATTGTGCGCTTCCCTTTAACTCTTAGCCCTCCCTCATTCCCTCCCATGGGAGGGGCCATGGCTTTTATGTCATGGGTGTGTCTGTAGGGTGTGTCTTTAGGATATAAGCACTGTGAATTATGCCATTTCAAGCTAGGCTCTGAAAAAGAAGGCTAGTCCTTCGAAATGCATCAGCCTGAGGGGTCTTATCCAGGACTCTGTGATTCCAGCAACCGCTGAGAGATAGCCACACATGTAGTCTGACGAGTGTGTTGTTAACTCATATTTATGAGTAGACATCTTCATGATTTTATTCATATATTTTAATAAATCTGTTGGATAATGCACTAGGCCAGTGCACCCTCTTTTCTTTTTCTATTCTCACAGCACTGTCAGGACGACCCCAGTCCTAGAGGGCAGAAAGGCATCTATGAGATTATCCATGATTTGACCAGGCACATGTGATACTACACAGTCAGCTGACTCTAGTGCAGGAGTGTGTTGTTCTTTCCAGCCAATGCATACTGACATTAGTCATGAAATGGTTGAAAAAGCCATGAACTTAAACCTTTCACATCTTCTATAGTTTTTGGTTCAAAAATGTTCTGAAATGCTAGTCTTTTGCTTGCTTTTGTTAGACCCAATACTTTTTTGTTCAAACATAACACAACATACTGCAGTTGTACATTCTATAATTGGAAATCAGGTTTCCTGAGAAGAGATTTTTACATTGAAAAAAAGAGGAAAATTACCTTTAACTTAACTTTAAGTCAGAAGCATACATAGCATACTTGTCTTGAATAAAAATGAATTTTTGAGTAAATAACTGTCTATCACTAGTCTTTGCGCAAGTTAGTGTACAAAGGTAGTCTTGTAGGGGCTGAGAGTGCAAAGGCCACAATTTTAACAAGGCCTCAAGAGAACAGGCTTTAAAGTTTCCACATTCACAGCATTTTAAAAAGAAACTATAGTGGGGTTGGTCAGTTTTATTTAAGCATTTTTAAAGCTTAGAGACTGGTAAGATTCATTCTACTGATACCTTCAAATTAGACACGCTTTAAATGCTCATTTTAAAACTCAAACAGTGGAATGGTGTAAAGCCCCTCTTATCCAAAAAATAGACAAAACAGGATCGTCCAAGGGTTTGATGTCTGAGATATATGAACAGATTTGTAGCAAAACTATCACTGGGGAAAGACTGGTCAAAAATAAAAACAGATGGGAAGAGGACTTGGGGGAAATAATAACAGAAGAGCAGTGGAGGAGGATATTGGAACAGAGCCCCCAAGTGTCAGTCTCCCCTACAGAAAATGTTGCAGTTATTTTTGTTACATAGAGTTTATTACACCCTGTAGAAGCTTTTTTTTTCGGTTCGGCTATAGAGCTGATGCTAAATGCCCAATGTGTCAAGAAGCAGGTGATCTGATCCATATGATGTGGAGGTATCCAAAGCTATTTAGGTACTGGACAGGGAAACTGGAAGACATTAATAGTACTTTTAGGATTGAGCTGGATGGAGCGGTATGTCTGTTGGGAAAAATAGAGGAAATTACTGTGTCTGTAAATATTAAAATATTTTTTTAAGTGGAGTAAATATGAATGGTGCTTAATAAGTCTATATAAAGTTATCTAAGTTTGATAATAGGCATGACATTGAAAAATGAATGATGCTACAGTAATATACCCCTGGATCTCGATGTTTCTTGTATGTGGTGTGTGTTTATTTAAAAATTATAATAAAATAATGTATTGAATTAAAAAAGAGACTGGTGAAGCCCCATACACACACGCGGATTATCCGAGGACCAGGTCCGTCGGATCATGTCCGTCGTACTTTGTCCGATGTTGGTGTTGCGTACACACGGTCGGACAACGTTGTCGGAATTTCCGGTCTGCAAGAACGTCATGACGTACAAAATGTTCTAATGCAATTTAGTTCTGTCTCGTACTATAAAGTTAACGAAAGTAAATCCTATATATTAGACCTGGGCATGGATGCAATCACCAGCAATATCTTACGCAACCAATACGCATATCCTTGGGCGGATAATGGCATATCGTACCTAGGCATAACACTCACAAAATCAACCTCTGGCTTATTCAAAAACAACTACTCTGCGGCCAAACAAATGCTATCCACAGAAACAACCAAACTAGCCAAATATGAACTATCCTGGTCAGGAAGGCTGGCGGCCTTCAAAATGCTTATTTTGCCTAGAATGCTTTATATATTTCGCACTCTTCCCATCCCCTTATCCACCTCCTACCTTAAATCGCTACAAACTATTCTTACTACTTATATATGGCAAGGTAAAAAGCCTAGTCGAAGTTTGGGGCACTTAAGATTTGCGCTTCTCAACTCTTATCCCCGGATCTTACCCTCCCCAAGTGGCGAGTTAGTCGAAGTTTGGGGCCTATCCACATACACGTGCATTGAAGGGGCTTTACCTACCAAGCTATGGAAATTTTATTTCTCCCAAAACTCTAATACAAAAGGTATCTCAATTGTATACTCTTCACTACAGGAGAAAAATACATTTTACAAGTCCAAACCATTCACAGATTGGGAATCGGACACACAAATGCAGTACTGCTCTTCAGTACTTACCTCACTCCTCACAGACTATCTAAGTTCCAATCTAACACCTCTCCGCTTTGCTGGAGAAACTGCAACCACACTGGCGACTTAATTCACATCCTATGGCAATGCCCGAAAATACAGACCCTCTGGATAGCTGTAACTCAACTCCTACGAGAATTGAGCGTGTCGTGCGTATCTGTTTATTAGTGCGTGTAGTCAGTTCGCATTTGTGGGTCATTGCGGCCTATATCTTGATATAGGACGATTTGATTTGCACTGCTTATTGTCTGCTCATTTCTGGTATTCATTTCGTTCTTTCAGGCCTTGCTGTTTATCGGTGCTTTCTGTTTGTCCGTTCTGACCAGCCGACCTTTTGTGAGCGATGTTTCCCATACGTACTCGTTGTCGAGTTCGTGCTGTACGCGGAATTGGTGTCGGGCTTTTAGCTTTGAGCCAAGACCCGTCCATGAACAGAGTGACGAGGAGTATGTGGACCAAGAATTGGTTTCTTCAGCGTGATCAGTTCTCGCACATGCCTTTGCTTTGTGAGATCCGGGAGAATAATCCTGATGATTTCAGGAACTTTCTCCGGATGACGGACCCCGTTTTTCACCGTCTTTTGGCTTTGCTGACCCCTTTTATCAGCCGGCAGGATACCTGCATGAGACAAGCCATCACTCCGGAGCAGAGGCTTGTTGCTACGTTGAGGTACTTGGCGACAGGGAGAAGCCTTCAGGATTTGAAGTTCTCTTCAGGTATCTCTCCCCAGGCCCTGGGAATCATTATTCCAGAGACCTGTTCTGGCATCATCCAGGTCCTGCAGGAGGACTATATTAATGTAACATTTCTCCTTTACTATTCCCTTCTATGTATGCTCTGTTTGCTAATGTCTTGTGTTTTTGACCTCCTTCCCTAATTACCATGATTGCAATATGCTCTAATATGCTGTGCCCCTTTTCTCCTTCATGCATTTTTCCCTTCACTTACCTCCCCAGCATGCTCTTCTGGCCCAATAGACACCTATGGCCTAGTCACTTAAGCAATGTATTTTGTCTGCTGCATAGTATTTTTTTCCCCCAAACACCCCCTAAAATATGCACAAATGTTTGCTGTGTGGTTTACTTCATGTAGAGCCCCTTTTTTTCCCTTTTTGTTGGGGGGGGGGGGGGGGGTTGCCAAATGCATTCTGAACCCCCTCCCCCAACTGCTCTGTCAGATGGTACCAATCCTCTATCTGCTGGCTTTCCAAAGGTCAATAGACACTATATACCTACCTCTTTATAGTGGGCATCTTTAGGGATGAATTCAGCAAAGCATGTAGTGCAAGGGGCTGGCTCAATACTTTCCATTTCCTCTTTTTTTGTGTTCTTTCCCTCCTATTAGCTTGCTAGGTAATTTCAGAATGTCCAAATGTGCGTTCCTTTTTTTTGGGGGGGGGGGGGGGGGATTTAGAATGTTATTTTATCTTTCCTGTGGGCTGCCAATAGTGTTAAGTAAGGAGGGTCTGCCCAAACTAGCACACATTATTGAGCCATTTGGCAATTAATGAAGTGCAGAGGGTTACCTGTCCAAACCCCCACCCAAACCCCTAGTTATTGTCAATGGCCCATCAGAAGTGGGGCGATTGATGGGGGGTGAGTCATCTGCTAGGGGGACCCTCTACTTTGCGTTGCAAATACTTTCCAGCTTTAAATGTAAAAGTCTGATCTTGTTCCAAGATGTTTAGTGTCTAATCTGCTTGCAATGTTTATGTGCAAAGTGACTAATATTTTTTTCTTGTTTCACTCCACAGTTCCCTTCCACGCCACAGGAATGGCAGACTGTGGCCTCCCACTTTGCCACCCATTGGGACTTTCCTAACTGCGGAGGTGCAATTGATGGGAAACACGTCCGCATCGTCCCACCCCCCAACTCGGGGTCCTGCTATTATAATTACAAGGGGTTTAATAGTGTAGTGATGTTGGCGGTGGTGTCGGCGACATACGAGTTTTTGTATGTGGACGTGGGGATGAACGGCCGGATCTCGGATGGTGGTGCCATTGCGCACACGGAGTTCTACTGGCGTCTCCAAAGTGGCAGTCTGTGCTTGCCACCTCCAGAGGAGAATGCTGAAGGACTCCCCTTCGTCTTTGTCGCAGATGAAGCATTTGCGTTGACTCCCCATCTGATGAGGCCCTTCCCGATGAGGACCCTCACCCCAGACCAGAGGGTCTTCAATTACAGGCTGTCGAGAGCCCGCAGAGTGGTGGAGAACACCTTCGGGATCCTCGCCTGTTTTTGACGGCTATTAACTTGGCGGAATACAAACTCAACCACATTGTTCTTGCCTCTTGCATATTGCACAACTTTTTGAAAAGACACAACAGCAACTATGTGGTGACCGTTGGCCCAGATGTTGAGGGTCCTTCCAATGCCGAACTCACAGCCCTTCAAGCGGCACGTCCAGGCTTGCCCCCTCTAAATGCCCGCGCGGTCCGCGAGCAATATATGGACTACTTTATGGGTAGGGGGGCCATTGCTCTGCCTGACGATGTGTGAGAGGCATTTTTAAATAAATATATTTTTTGAACAAACCTATGTTTTCTGGTCATTTCCATATTCTAGCTTATTTGAGATATACATTTTTGCCCTTTAGCTTCAACAGTGGGAATGCACTTTCTGGGCAAAAGGAGGTAACAGTCTCTTCTTCCCAAAAAGATTCTTCTCATGTTGTGTGTTTGATACCTAATCTTTGGTCTAGAGAAGGTTTGTAGTGCATCACTGACACCCAAAATACTCCTTTTCAGCACCATGACAGAAATGTGTGTATTACCAAAAATGCTGTGCTACGTGTTTTCAAACAAATCACTGTGGGTGTCATTTACATAAGTCAAATCTACTATGCTCTACAAGTGCAGTGCAAAAGTGCCCTGGAAAAGAAACTTGCAGTGCAAACTGGACTTGCCTTTAATAAATAACACCCATTGCCCCCCAAATCCTTTACATTTGACATACATAATGCATTTTTTTTTTTTTCAAATAAGGAAGCCACACATTTAGAAAATTAAAAAAGTTTACTTGTAACACATTCACAAGTGCATTTACAAACTTCTTGCCAAAACTGACAAGATCTTGGTTCTTGACAACATTGTTTACAAACATTCTGCATTTGGTAAAACCAGGCATGGAGCAAAACAGAACATAGGAACTAGGAAAGTTCAACTTTCTAAAGTGAAGACAAGATCAGACATGACTATATGTTCAAAGTGTGTTTGATCTTGCCTTCATCACATGGGGGGTCACCCCTGGAAAGTGGAAATTTAGAACATGCACACAATTTGGGTCTGAAAATGGTCATTAGATGGTAAAACACATGCCTAGAATCTTCAAAAGTGCCATTTTCCATCATGGGGATGAATGGACGTTTTTTGGGGGTGCAACCCCTTCACCACAACCACTTTAGTAGTTCGTAAAGTGGTTGCACCCCCAAAAAAACGTTGTCATTCATCCACCATGATGGGAGCTAGCACATGTGGACACAATGTGTGCATGTTCCAAATTTCACACAGTTCTTAAGTTGCAAATGTGTTCAGAAACAGCCACAAATGTGTGTTAATTACTTGGTGCGTTTTCAGATTTTTCCTAAAACATCAATGATGTTCTTCAATTTTTGTTGAACATCACTGATGTTTTGCTTTATGTCAGCTAGATCTCGATTGCAGACCATTATCTCCCCGATGAGTACGTGGGCACTCTCTGTGGTAAAGTGCGATTCTTCTTCCACAACATCCACGTAACCTAAAAACAACCAAAAAAAACACAAATGTGTTTTGGAAATGACGCAGGCATACATTGATTAGCTTACCAGTAGCTGTGTTCTCCCACACTCACCTGTTGTGGTGACAAGTTCTCCAATTTCTATGATCTCTCCTTCCTCCTCCTCCTCCTCTGCTTCTGGTCTTTCCCCTTCTTTGGGAGGTGTTGGTTTTGTGGTTTCCTCAGACGTCACAAGTTTTCTCTCCCCTATGAGAAGGTACAAAAGTAAGATTTAGCAACACAATCTATTGAGGGCAGAAATAGGAAAGGTCAAACATTGCTTGAAAGTGAGGGACAATATTTTTGTTTGGCCAGTTACAAATGACAACAACATGAATGTAGTCACTTTGTAAAGGTGCTAAACTTCATACCTTTTTGGTAGAAGTTTGTCTGATGGAGACCCCCCTCTAGTATCCACTGGAGCACATGTGTGTTAAAGCATAATAAAAAGTGGGTTTGGGTGTCCCAGCACTAGTGCTCTAGAGTCCAGATGGGTAATCAGCTACTGGGTGACCTCTCCTTTACATAGAATAAATTGGCTTTACATTCTTGATGACATTTCTAGTGGGAACAAACTTCCTTTCCCCAAAATAAACACCAAACATCGTATTATAAGTGGACGAACGATCGAGGTTGAGTACCATCAAATGGACACACACGAACATGACACTGGCAGAAAGATCGAGGTTGAGTACGATTGAATGCACAGACGAACATGAAAGTGGCCATTTTAGAATTTACAACTTTGTAAAAATACAAACAAATGGAGCAGTATGCAAGCCAAAAATCAAACACAAAACACAACTACTTACTTTTTTGAAGAACTCGCTTGATCTTTCTGTACTGATCGGGCTCCCTCAGTTTCAGGTCTGACCAGCGTTTCCTCAGTTGCTCCTTGGATCGTTGTACTCCAAAATGATTGTACAGCCTCCTCACAACTTTAGACATGATCTTGGCCTTGCGGACATTGGGGTTGAGGTAAGGCCCATACTTCCCATCATAGTCGCTCCTCTTTAATATGTCCACCATCTCCAACATTTCTCCAAAAGACATATTGGAGGCCTTGAATTTCAGGCTCCGGGATCGGGACGTTTCTGCCTCCGGCCTTTCCTCGTCCTCCTCCTCGTTGCTGCAATATTTGGGGTGCACCTGCTGTGTCCCCGCCATGTGCTCTCCCCACTGCGCTGTAAAGAGAAGGGGTGGGGAATAGACGAGAAAGATCGTCAGGGGCGGGCGGAGTTTGACGCATGCGCACTGTATATAAAACATCACACGCCTGTGTCGTAGCCACGATCTGTGAGACGAGGGGAGAGAAAGCTCACGCATGAGACGATCGCTAGAACGAAGGTACAATTTGACGTTGGTACATAACTAGCCTAGACAGATTAGACCTTGAGGCTTCTTTATGGAGAAGATTAGGAGAGTTTTGCCTGACATTATTTATAGTGTTTTGTGTGGTGTTGTGTCTTGCAGAGATTATGCAGGGATTCAACGACGTGAGTTTTCTCCCCCTGTTCATTGATAAATACAGGGAAATTCCCCTTTTATGGCAGGTCAAACACCCCCATTACGGCCACAAAGCAAAGAGGTACACAGCCCTGCTGAAACTTGTGGAATTTGTAAAGCCAAGGTTCCCCACGGCAACTGTTGGTAAGATAAGAAAGAAAATTGGCAGCCTGAGGAGTGCGTATATCAGGGAGCACAAGAAGGTCCTGAAGTCCCAAGAATCTGGAGCTGCAGCAGATGAGGTCTATGCCCCCAAGCTCTGGTACTATGACAGCCTCCATTTTCTCAAAGACCAGACTGATGTCACGGAGTCACTCTCGCCTCCTCCTTCCACACTTCCTTGCGCGCAGGCCACCCCTGATGAGGCTTCCGAGGAGCAACCTTGGCCTTCCAGTCTGGAAGAGGTGGAGGAGCCCAGCTTGAGCCAGGTATAGTAGTTTGGGAACAAATTTTGTGAAAAATCAATGATGTTCAGTTAATTCTGGATCCCCAATTGCTTAGTTCCTAACGTGTTTGACATATCAACTGACAGTAGTGTTGGAGACATTTGGGGCAAGAATATAAACTGCTGGGCTGAGAATTGTATGGTTTTCTATTTGTAACCATTTTGCAACAGTCACTAGCCGAAAAGTGTGTGTGTTTGATGAACAAATAACTGAAACTATGTCCCTTTTTCATACACAGGAAGACCTCAGCCAGGAGGTGGCTGTGGAATGTGGCATGGAGGAGGAAGGGGTTAGTGGCAGCCAAGAGGTGGGTAGTGGCAGCCAAGAGGGGGGTAGGCCTAGGAGCCTGACTGACTCCCAAATCCCTCCCCTCCGCCTTCCCTACAAAAGGGCGAGAAGGGGGGGGGGGGGAGGCGGGAGAGTCAGCGCTCCGGATGATCAGAGAGGCTTCAGCCTCCCTACATGCCACACCCACCGACGAGGAGACCTTTGCCTCCTTGGTTGTCACGAAAATGATGGGTATGGAGGTGGGGCAACGCAACATGTGTGAGGATGTCATCCTCAAAGCCCTAAATAAGGGGATGGCTGGGGGGATGACCCCACTCACGTGTGTGACCATGCTCCGCCTCCTCCTCCTCCTCCTTCTGCCACCCCACCAGCACCACAGCCACAGCGTGCAAGGAAGCGTGGAAGGAAGACCTGAGAGTGACGACCTGGATTCAGTCTGGTCTGAGAGAAGATGGAGCCTCTCATAGTACCAGAGCCTGGGGACCTAGATGGCATCTGCTGCAGTTCCGGATGTTTTGGACTTCAGGACCAAATAGCACTCCCTTATTATTTAGATACGTACTCCTCAGGCCCCCAATTTTAGACGCTTCAAAAATGATGGTTGCCGTGGGGGTCCAAGGCTTTGCAAATTCCCCAAGTTTTTCCATCGCTGCGTTCCTCTTTGTTTTGTTGCTGAGACCTAAATAAAGGTATTTTTGATTTGAAAAAATCATTGCCTATGTGTTTTACTTTTCTACAATGACAGTTTATTTGGGAGTAGGCAGGTACATTTCACTAATCATAAAGTATAATTAACAAGGGGCACCAACAACAAACAAACTCCTAGTAAATTTAAGCAA
The DNA here is from genome assembly GCA_028564925.1 of Lithobates sylvaticus. Lineage (NCBI taxonomy): Eukaryota > Metazoa > Chordata > Amphibia > Anura > Ranidae > Lithobates > Lithobates sylvaticus. The sequence goes on from CM053027.1 coordinate 466,899,658, forward strand.
CAAATAGAAATGTTAATAATGTTGTTTTGCTAAGTTGAGACACACAACCCCCCCCTCAAAAAAATAAATAAAATCTCCTTAAAATATGTATTCCAAAAAAAATACAAAAATGACAAATCATCCAAAAAATATAACAAAGATTCTTTTACGATCTGAGTAAAAATAAACATGTAGTCTAGAAATCATGAAAACGAATAAAGAACTAAGTTTGTGAGAAGTGCGGGTGAATAGGAGCAGCTAAAACATGTCATTCTTCTTGCATTGTAAAGAAAAAGAGAATGCGCTGCATTAAAGACATTTTAACATTGCAGCGTGACGAATTTGCTGTGTCGATTAGGAAAGGTAGTTTTACCTGACCGAGCACTTCCGTCACAGAATTTCTTCTGAGCATGCGTAGCACTTTGTCCGTCGGACTACGCTACACATGATCGGATTTGGTGTGATCGGACTTTGTTGTCGGAAAATCTATCCAGCAGGAGATAGGACTTTGTCCGTCGGACAATCCGATGGAAACTGTCCGATGGTGCCTACACACGGTCGGAATTTCAGACAACATTGTCCGATAGGACAGAATCCATCGGAAAATCCGACCGTGTGTATGGGGCATGAGACATACTGTACACACACTGTTATTTTACATCAAGGTGTGTATTTTTTACTGTTTGTATAAAATCATGATCTAGATGACGCCCCCTCTACTAAGAGAGGAGAAGGAATGTGTGTTCCTCTTTTGATTCCTTCAGATCACTCATTCAGCTGTATATGTAACTTAGAATTCTGCTATTCAAGTCTGTTTTGACAGAGAAATAGTAAAGGTCCTTACCACCTGCTGGCTGAAAAAGGGTACATATTAAATATCAGAATGCAATACTTTAAACATATCTGAGTAAATATGTAAAATATGTTCCAAACGCAATATATTTAATTACAGGAAAACATGTCAGCGTGTTGGAGTTTTATGATAGAGAGGGACAGCTGACCATATTACACGAAGAGAGAAGTTTATAGTGTGGTGTGGCATATACAGTGCTATCTTGATTGCTGTTGTATATTCCCACTGATTCTTTACAGTGAATTGCAGCTTGTGGGGCTAGGGACAGTGGAGTGTAAACACATCGGGATTCTCTTTTCATGAAAGGTTTTTTATTCTTTTCTGTGTGTGTGTCTGCAACAACTTTTGTTTCTGTTTTACTGCTGTCTCTCTTTTTTGTTTTCTTTATGGGCAATGTGTTGGTTTTCGTCTTTTTTACTTACCAGAAATGGCTGTTGCTAGGCAGATCATCCTAATCTGCCACTTCCTACTCCGTGGTGATCTTCATTCTTCTCCTCCTCGCGTTGTCTTCTGGGGAATGGGACGCGCTGTGTTCTGGGAATTAAATGAAACTCGTTCATTGGTTTTCTCCTCTATTATATAAGTTGTTCTGGGAACTGTGTGTGTCCCAGAACACAGCACTGTGTGTGTCCCAGAACACAGCCGGTCATTCACAAAGCGCCACGTGACACTGCCTGTTTCCCTTAGCTCGAATGGCGGTGCCGAGACCCGATCCGATGGACGGATCAACCTCGGGTGGCCAACATCGCGGGCACCCTGGACAGGTAAGTGTGCTTATTAAAAGTCAGCAGCTACAGTGTTTGTAGCTGCTGACTTTTATTTTTTTTTCAGCTGGACCTTCGCTTTAAGTTTATAAAATAAAGTTGTTTTTTGCAGTAGGATTGGTTTTAGGAGTTTATCAAGTTTTTTTTGCCATTTCTACTCTGTTTTTAATTTTGTTAAAGGTCTTTTAATTTTGTTTTATGTTATCAGAAGTAGAAGCCTAAAGTATCTGCCCACACTGCAAAATATTTTCTTTGTTTGCAGTAAAGCATTACTTATTATGACAGTTTAGTCCTTCAAAGTACCACAGCTCTTTCTCACACCAAAGCACTATATCATTCATCTATATCTTGCTATAGCTGTTTATTAAAGTAAAGAATAACCCTCTACTAAGGATGAGCCCGGTGTTCGATTCGAACCCATGTTCGAATCGAGCACCGGGTGTTCGCTCGGCGAGCCCAGAACTATTGGGGCCGCTCGCATCAAATTCGTGTGATGCGAGCGGCCCCGCAATGCATTGCGGCCCGCGCAGTGCAATGCTGGCTGATGATTGGCCAAGCATGCACTGTGACCCCGCATGCTTGGCCAATCACAGCGCCGGCAGCGAGGAGAGCCATAATTGGCTACAGGCAGGATGCCTGTAGCCAATTATAGCTCAGGGGCTTTAGTACACGCCCCACGGTATAAGAGGCCGCCGCGCCGGCGGCCTCGCATATTATGTTTCAGTCAGTGTCAGCGTGTCAGCGTGTTAGTGTGCTGCTGACAATATGTGCTTTATTTCTGGGGATATGTGTGTGCATGCTGTTAGAACAGCATTGCAGTATCACATCTGGGGGGTGTCTATAGGTGGCCTGTGAAGGGGGCAGGTTTCCTGTGCTTAGAACTTTCCCTGCAAAAAAGTGTCATTTTTGCAGGAAAAAAGCTATTTAAAATCACTCGCGGCTAATGAATTGATGGCTCCTGTAACACAGAGAACTGTCATTCATTAATAAAAAACAAAAAAAAAAGCGTAGGGGTCCCCCCAAATTCAATAACCAGGCCCTTCAGGTCTGGGATGGATATTAAGGGGAACCCCAGCCAAAAAAAAAAAAAAAAAAATGGCGTAGGGTCCCCCTCAAAATCCATACCAGACCCTTGAGGTCTGGTATGGATTTTAAGGGGAACCCTAGCCAAAAAAAATGGCGTGGGGTCCCCCTCAAAATCCATACCAGACCCTTATCCGAGCACGCAACCTGGCAGGCCGCAGGAAAAGAGGGGGGGACGAGAGCGGCCCCCCCTCTCGCCTGAACCGTACCAGGCCACATGCCCTCAACATTGGGAGGATGCTTTGGGGGTCTAAGACCCCTAAAGCACCTTGTCCCCATGTTGATGAGGACAAGGGCCTCTTCCCCACAACCGTGCCCGGTGGTTGTGGGGGTCTGCGGGCGGGGGGCTTATCGGAATCTGGAAGCCCCCTTTAACAAGGGGACCCCCAGATCCCGCCCCCCCCCCTGTGTGAAATGGTAAGGGGGTACAAAAGTACCCCTACCATTTCACCAAAAAAGTGGCAAAAATGGTAAAAATGACAGGAGACAGTCTTTGACAATTCCTTTATTAAAATCTTCTTTCTTCTTTCTTCATCCTTCGGTTTCTTCATCTTCTCCTTCCTTCATCTTCTTCCATCTTCTTCTTCCATTTTCTTCTTCCTCCGATCCGCTTCTTCTTGCGCTGGTCTTCTCGTCCTTCTCGTCCGGCATCTTCTTCCGTCGGCTTCGGCGTCGGCGTCGGTGTCTCTGTCTCTTCTTGGGCCGCTCCGCGCAATGGGAGGCTCCCGCTGTGTGAGGCTCCGCTCCGTCTGACAGGTCTTTTATAATGGAGGGCACCTGGTGACCCCGCCCCCTCTGATGCACAGGGACGTCATGGGGAATTCCATGATGGCTTTCCCCATGACGTCAGAGGGGGGCGGGGTCACCAGGTGCCCTCCGTTTTAAAAGACCTGTCAGATGGAGCGGAGCCTCACACAGCGGGAGCCTCCCATTGCGCGGAGCGGCCCAAGAAGACACCGACGCCGACGCCGACGGAAGAAGATGCCGGACGAGAAGGACGAGAAGACCAGCGCAAGAAGAAGCGGATCGGAGGAAGAAGAAAATGGAAGAAGAAGATGGAAGAAGATGAAGGAAGGAGAAGATGAAGAAACCGAAGGATGAAGAAAGAAGAAAGAAGATTTTAATAAAGGAATTGTCAAAGACTGTCTCCTGTCATTTTTACCATTTTTGCCACTTTTTTGGTGAAATGGTAGGGGTACTTTTGTACCCCCTTACCATTTCACACAGGGGGGGGGCGGGATCTGGGGGTCCCCTTGTTAAAGGGGGCTTCCAGATTCCGATAAGCCCCCCGCCCGCAGACCCCCACAACCACCGGGCACGGTTGTGGGGAAGAGGCCCTTGTCCTCATCAACATGTGGAACATGTCTTAGACCCCCAAAGCATCCTCCCAATGTTGAGGGCATGTGGCCTGGTACGGTTCAGGCGAGAGGGGGGGCCGCTCTCGTCCCCCCCTCTTTTCCTGCGGCCTGCCAGGTTGCGTGCTCGGATAAGGGTCTGGTATGGATTTTGAGGGGGACCCCACGCCATTTTTTTTGGCTAGGGTTCCCCTTAAAATCCATACCAGACCTCAAGGGTCTGGTATGGATTTTGAGGGGGACCCTACGCCATTTTTTTTTTTTTTTTTGGCTGGGGTTTCCCTTAATATCCATCCCAGACCTGAAGGGCCTGGTTATTGAATTTGGGGGGACCCCTACGCTTTTTTTTTTTTTTTCATTTTTTTTATTTTTTATCAATGACTTTTTTTTATGAATGAGTTTCAATGAATCACTGTTCTCTGTGTTACGGGAGCCGTGAATTAACATTAGCCGCGAGTGATTTTAAATAGCTTTTTTACTTTCAAAAATGACACTTTGCGCAGAGACAGTTCTAAACACGGGAAACATGCGCCCCTTTACAGGCATACTATAGACACCCCCCAGGTACGAAATTTAAAGGAATATTACACTTTTATTGTTTCAATTTAAGCATTATTAAAATCACTGCTCCTGAAAAAAACGGCCGTTTTTAAAAAAAAAATTTGCATTGCTACATGTCCCCTGGGGCAGGACCCAGGTCCCCAAACACTTTTTATGACATTAACATTAGGGATGAGCCGAACACCCCCGGGTTCGGTTCGAACCAGAACCTTCGAACGGACCGAAAGTTTGCGCAAATTTTCGAACCCTATACGTTATAATGGACGCGAACGTTCGAAATCAAAAGTGCTAATTACAACGGCCAATATGCATGTTAATGTCATAAAACAGGTTTGGGGACCCGGGTCCTGCCCCAGGGGACATATATCAATGCAAAAAAAACTTTTAAAAACTGACGTTTTTTCGGGAGCAGTCATTTTAATGATGCATAAAGTGAAAAAAATAAAGTGAAATTTTCCTTTAAATATGGTACCTGGGGGGTGTCTAAAGTATGCCTGTGAAGTGGCATGTGTTCCCCGTGTTTAGAACTGTCCTTGCACAAAATGACATTTGTAAAGGAAAAAAAGAAGCCATTTAAAAACACTTGCGGCTTTAATGGCATGTCTTGTCCTGGCCGCCATATGGCTGAAAATCCTTGAGAAAAATGGCATGGCTACCCCATCACCCCATCACCCCCCACCCCAGCCCCTTTGGGTCTTGTATGGATATTAAGGGGGACCCCGCACCCAAAATAAAACCCTATACCTACAACCCTATATACTCTGAACAGCAGTATATAGGTGGTGCAAACAAGACACGGACTGTAGGTTTGTTCTTAAGTAGAATCTGAACAGGTACATTATGAAGTGTAGCTCCATCCCAAAAAAATCTATTTTTAAGCTTTTTGGAGAACATAGGGAGTGGTTATCACCCCTGTAACATTTGCTGTCTTTGCACATCTGTTTAGAACATGTCACCTCACTTTCCGTCCCAATGACAAATGTTTTTGGAAAAGTGGGGTTTGAATTGAAACAAGGATTGGTGATAAAGCAACAGTAGAGAGGAGATACCTTTTTCCCAAATTAAATCTAACAGCATAGAATTTCCCTTCCTAGGGGTAGATTTCCTCTCACTTCCTGTTTTCTCTTTCCGTTTGCAAGTAGGAGTTGTTTGTAAGTTGGATGTTTGAAAGTAGGGGCCTGGCGTATATACTCTGCAGAAATTTGCCCTATTAGATGTTGGTGTAGCCACAAGACTGGTGGGCACAGGAATGGGCCCTGCTGTGAGTTAATAGATCAAGATTTGTACTTGCATGCACCTGTTGAACCGGGCAGAACAATTGGGCCTTTGGTGGTGGTGGTGGAGGTGGTGGACGGTGTTGCCACAAGACTGTAAGCTCTCACAGTTACTCTTGGTGGGCGCAGGAATGGGCCCTGCTGTGAGTTATTAGATCAAGATTTGTAATTGCATGCACCTGTTGAACAGGGCAGAAAAAATTGGGCCTTTGGTGGTGGTGGTGGTGGTGGGACGGTGTTGCCACAAGACTGTAAGCCCTCACAGTTACTCTTGGTGGGCGCAGGAATGGGCCCTGCTGTGAGTTATTAGATCAAGATTTGTAATTGCACGCACCTATTGAACAGGGCAGAAAAATTGGGCATTTGGCGGGGGACGGTGTTGCCACAACACTGTAACCCCTCACAGTTACTCTTGGTGGGCGCAGGAATGGGCCCTGCTGGGAACTATTAGATCAAGATTTGTAATTACACGCCCCTGTTAAACAGGGGCTGAAAAATTGTGCCTTAGACATTGGTGCTGGTGCCACAACACTGCAACCCCTCACAGATACTGTACTTGGAGCACAGCAGTCACACGTGTTGCGAAGCATTTTTTTAAAAAAATTGTAATTACACGCCCCTGTTAAACAGGGGCTGAAAAATTGTGCCTTAGGCACTGGTGCTGGTGCCACAACACTGCAACCCCTCACAGATACTGTACTTGGAGCACAGCAGTCACACGTGTTGCGAAGCATTTTTTTTAAAAAAAAATTGTAATTACACGCCCCTGTTAAACAGGGGCTGAAAAATTGTGCCTTAGGCACTGGTGCTGGTGCCACAACACTGCAACCCCTCACAGATACTGTACTTGGAGCACAGCAGTCACACGTGTTGCGAAGCATTTTTTTTAAAAAATTGTAATTACACGCCCCTGTTAAACAGGGGCTGAAAAATTGTGCCTTAGGCACTGGTGCTGGTGCCACAACACTGCAACCCCTCACAGATACTGTACTTGGAGCACAGCAGTCACACGTGTTGCGAAGCATTTTTTTTAAAAAAATTGTAAGTACACGCCCCTGTTATACAGGGGCTGAAAAATTGTGCCTTAGGCACTGGTGTGGTGGCATGGATCATTGAGGAGGAGGAAGAGGATAGTCAGTGAACATAACAGGACAGTCACTCAGCATCTGCATAGGCAATCTTGAAGGGATGTGACATTATAAATTATTCCGTTATATCCGCTTAAGGTGCCTGGTAGCTGGTGGTGATCCAAGACTGATTCATTTTGATGAAGGTCAGTCGATCAACCGAGTCGGTGGACAGGCGCACCCTATGATCGGTGACAAATCCTCCAGCAGCACTGAATGTGCGTTCGGAAATAACGCTGGAAGCAGGACAGGCCAGTAGCTCAATTGCATACTGTGCAAGCTCTGGCCAGTGATCCATCCTCAGGACCCAGTAAGCCAGAGGATTTTCGGTGGGAAAGGTGTCCAAGTCTGACCTTGCCCCAAGGTATTCCTGCACCATGTATATCAGACGCTGGCGATGGTTGCTGGAACCGATCATACCTTGGGGCTGCGGACTAAAAAATTGTCTGAACGCATCGGTCAGACGTCCACCTTCCCCACCGCTCCTTCTGCTACTGACCGAAGCCTCAGCAACTCGTCGCCCAGGACCAGGAGTTTGTAACCTCCCAGTTTCTGGGAACGCGTTGCACAGACCTTTCTGCAAGGCCTCCCTGAGATGTCTCATCCTCTGCTCCCTCTGCGACGGCAAGATAAGGTCCGCAACCTAACCCTTGTACCGTGGATCAAGGAGAGTGGCCAGCCAGTAATGGTCCCTCTCCTTGATCCGAAGAACACGAGGATCCTTCCGCAGGCTTTGCAGGATCAGGGAGGCCATGCAGCGTAGGTTAGCTGAGGCATTCGGTCCGGAGTCTTCTGGGTCACTGAGGATGACATGATCGCCAGCCACCTCCTCCCAGCCACGTACAAGTCCACTGGTTTGTTGGGACTGTACATCATCCCTAAAAGACTGCTGCTGCTGATGCTGAGTGCCAGGCTCCACCTCCATGCTCACACAATCCTCCTCCTCCTCCTCCTCCTCCTCATCCTCTTCCTGTGTGATGGGTGGGACAGAAGGAACACTGTCCGGATAAAGGGGGCCTTGAGAGGCAAGGAAGTCCTCCTCTTCCTGCCTCTGTTCTGCCTCAAGTGCCCTGTCCATTATCCCACGCAGCGTATGCTCCAACAGGTGGACAAGAGGTACAGTGTCACTGATGCATGCACTGTCACTGCTCACCATCCTCGTGGCCTCCTCAAATGGTGAGAGGACAGTGCATGCATCCCTGATCATGCTCCACTGACGTGGGGAAAAAAAAACAAGCTCCCCTGACCCTTTCCTGGTGCCGTAGTCGCAAAGGTACTCATTGATGGCCCTCTGCTGCGTGTGTAGTCGCTGCAGCATGGCCAACGTTGAGTTCCACCTGGTGGGCATGTCACATATTAGGCGGTTCTTGGGCAGGTTCAGCTCCTTTTGCAGCTCAGTCAGCCGAGCACTGGCATTATAAGATCGGCGGAAATGCACACAGACTTTCCTGGCCTGCCTCAGGACATCCTGTAAGCCTGGGAACCTGCCCAAGAACCGCTGCACCACCAGGTTGAGGACGTGAGCCATACAGGGCACATGGGTGAGCTGCCCCTGTCGCAGGGCGGAGAGGAGGTTGGTGCCATTGTCAGAAACGACCATTCCTGGCTTAAGCTGGCGTGGCGTCAACCACCTCTCGGCCTGCCCCTGCAGAGCTGCCAGAACCTCTGGCCCAGTGTGGCTCCTGTCCCCCAAACACACCAGCGCAAGCACGGCATGACATCTTTTTGCCTGCGTACTTGCGTAGCCCCTTGTACGCCTACGGAGCACCGCTGGTTCCGAGGACAGAGCACTGGAGGAAGAAGAAGAGGAGGGGGTGGAGGAGAGAGGTGTGTCACAACCAGTAGCAGTAGTAGCGTTTTGGAGGCGTGGTGGCGGAACAACCTCCAACACTACTGCACCTTGTCCTGCATCCCTCCCAGCTGCCAATAGAGTGACCCAATGGGCCGTGAAAGAAAGGTAACGTCCCTGTCCATGCCTGCTGGACCATGAGTCAGCGGTAATATGCACCTTACCGCTGACCGCCCTGTCCAGCGAGGCATGGACATTGCCTTCCACATGCCGGTAGAGAGACGGAATCGCCTTCCGTGGGAAAAAGTGGCGTTTGGGAACCTGCCACTGAGGAACCGCACATTGAACAAACTCACGGAAGGGGGCCGAGTCTACCAACTGAAAAGGCAGCAGTTGAAGTGCTAGCAATGTAGCCAAGCTAGCATTCAACCGCTGGGCATGTGGATGGCTGGGAGTGTACTTCTTTCGACGGGGCAGGGAAATTTGCCTGCTACTATCGGACGTCGGTGTACTGCAATTACTTGGTTGTGACACACCTAATTCTACACCTTCAGTCCTCTCACAGCAGCTTTCAGAGAGGACTGAAGATGTAGTGGGGATGGAGATCCCAGCTGATGAGGAGCAAGGAGAGGTCCGCTTAGTTCTTTGGTGTGGGTCTTTTATGTGTGCCTGCCAACGAGCTGCATGGCAGGTCGACATATGTCTGCTCATGCTTGTGGTGCCCAAGCGGCTGATGTTTTGGCCACGCGAGATACGCTTGAGACAAATATTGCAAATAGCAGTGGTGCGATCTGGTGCACTCGTCTCAAAAAAGGCCCACACCAAAGAACTTTTCTGATAACGTGCAGAGGCAGCGCCCTGCACAGGCGGAGCTCTGCGGTGTTGTACAGTTGCTGTGCTGGCCTCTAGCTGGCCTCCAGGGGGCATCCTGCCTCGTTGGACATGTGACACTGCATCCCCCTCCTCCTCGTCCTCCTCCTCATCCTCTCTCCCTCCAGGCACCCACGTGGCGTCAGTGACCTCATCATCCCCTCCCTCTTCACCACTAGAGCAAACCTGGCAGTAAGCTGCAGCTGGTGGAACAGTACTGCCAGATTGCTGTCCTTCAGCATCCCCTCTCTCTGCGCGCACAACACCTGACTTCCTCAAGTTGGGTATCATCATCCGAGCCTTCGAATCGTTGGGCATCCTCCTGGAGCATGTACCCAACACTGTGCTCAAAGAGTTCGGGGGACTCCTCAGGAGGACATGGTGGGTCTAGGGAAGGGGTGGCTGATGATGCCATTGAGTACGCGTTGGCAGCTGCTCTGCCAGTACCCTGAGCCTGGGTGAGAGAGGATGAGGAGGATGAGGAGGGCTTGGTCATCCATTCTACCAAGCCTTCAGCATGATGCGGCTCCACATGTCCAGCTGCCGAAAACAAAGACGCGCGTGTCCCATGGTCACGTGCTGATGACGATGCACGACCACGTCCACGGCCACGGCCAAGTCCACTAGAAACAGAGCCTGCCTGCCCTGTGTTCTTGGCTCTGCACGCTCTGCCTCCCCTTGGCGGTCTTCCAGCCATTGTAGTCGGTAGTCCTGTGGGTGCTGCTGAGAAGAAAATATAGGAGCTCTGTGTGATGCCACTAACACACTAGAAGTCGTATGGGTGCTTCTGCAAAGAAAATATAGGAGCTCTGTGTGATGCCACTAACACACTAGAAGTCCTGTGGGTGCTGCTGAGAAGAAAATATAGGAGCTCTGTGTGATGCCACTAACACACTAGAAGTCCTGTGGGTGCTTCTGAGAAGAAAATATAGGAGCTCTGTGTGATGCCACTAACACACTAGAAGTCCTATGGGTGCTTCTGAAAAGAAAATATAGGAGCTCTGTGTGATGCCACTAACACACTAGAAGTCCTGTGGGTGCTGCTGAGAAGAAAATATAGGAGCTCTGTGTGATGCCACTAACACACTAGAAGTCCTATGGGTGCTTCTGCAAAGAAAATATAGGAGCTCTGTGTGATGCCACTAAAACAGTACAAGTCCTATGGGTGCTTCTGAGAAGAAAATATAGGAGCTCTGTGTGATGCCACTAACACACAATTGAAGTCCTATGGGTGCTTCTGAGAAGAAAATATAGGAGCTCTGTGTGATGCCACTAACACACAATTGAAGTCCTATGGGTGCTTCTGGGAAGAAAATATAGGAGCTCTGTGTGATGCCACTAACACACAATTGAAGTCCTATGGGTGCTTCTGGGAAGAAAATATAGGAACTCTGTGTGATGCCACTAACACAGTAGAAGTCCTATGGGTGCTTCTGGGAAGAAAATATAGGAACTCTGTGTGATGCCACTAACACAGTAGAAGTCCTATGGGTGCTTCTGGGAAGAAAATATAGGAACTCTGTGTGATGCCACTAACACAGTACAAGTCCTATGGGTGCTTCTGGGAAGAAAATATAGGAACTCTGTGTGATGCCACTAACACAGTACAAGTCCTATGGGTGCTTCTGGGAAGACAATATAGGAACTCTGTGTGATGCCACTAACACAGTACAAGTCCTATGGGTGCTTCTGGGAAGAAAATATAGGAACTCTGTGTGATGCCACTAACAAACTAAAAGTCCTATGGGTGCTTCTGGGAAGAAAATATAGGAACTCTGTGTGATGCCACTAACACAGTACAAGTCCTATGGGTGCTTCTGGGAAGAAAATATAGGAACTCTGTGTGATGCCACTAACACACTAGAAGTCCTATGGGTGCTTCTGGGAAGAAAATATAGGAACTCTGTGTGATGCCACTAACACAGTACAAGTCCTATGGGTGCTTCTGGGAAGAAAATATAGGAACTCTGTGTGATGCCACTAACACAGTACAAGTCCTATGGGTGCTTCTGGGAAGAAAATATAGGAGCTCTGTGTGATCGGACTAACACAGTACAAGTCCTATGGGTGCTTCTGGGAAGAAAATATAGGAGCTCTGTGTGATGCCACTAACACACTACAAGTCCGATGGGTGCTTCTGGGAAGAAAATATAGGAGCTCTGTGTGATGCCACTAACACAGTACAAGTCCTATGGGTGCTTCTGGAAGAAAATATAGGAGCTCTGTGTGATGGGACTAACACACAATTGAAGTCCTATGGGTGCTTCTGGGAAGAAAATATAGGAGCTCTGTGTGATGCCACTAACACACTACAAGTCCTATGGGTGCTTCTGGGAAGAAAATATAGGAACTCTGTGTGATACCACTAACACAGTACAAGTCCTATGGGTGCTTCTGGGAAGAAAATATAGGAACTCTGTGTGATGCCACTAACACACTACAAGTCCTATGGGTGCTTCTGGGAAGAAAATATAGGAACTCTGTGTGATGCCACTAACACAGTACAAGTCCTATGGGTGCTTCTGGGAAGAAAATATAGGAACTCTATGTGATGCCACTAACACAGTACAAGTCCTATGGGTGCTTCTGGGAAGAAAATATAGGAGCTCTGTGTGATGGGACTAACACAGTACAAGTCCTATGGGTACTTCTGGGAAGAAAATATAGGAGCTCTGTGTGATGGGACTAACACACTACAAGTCCTATGGGTTCTTCTGGGAAGAAAATATAGGAGCTCTGTGTGATGGGACTAACACACTACAAGTCCTATGGGTGCTTCTGGGAAGAAAATATAGGAACTCTGTGTGATGGGACTAACACACTACAAGTCCTATGGGTGCTTCTGGGAAGAAAATATAGGAGCTCTGTGTGATGGGACTAACACACTACAAGTCCTATGGGTGCTTCTGGGAAGAAAATATAGGAGCTCTGTGTGATGGCACTAACACACAATTGAAGTCCTATGGGTGCTTCTGGGAAGAAAATATAGGAGCTCTGTGTGATGGGACTAACACACTACAAGTCCTATGGGTGCTTCTGGGAAGAAAATTTAGGAACTCTGTGTGATGCCACTAACACAGTACAAGTCCTATGGGTGCTTCTGGGAAGAAAATATAGGAGCTCTGTGTGATGGGACTAACACACTACAAGTCCTATGGGTGCTTCTGGGAAGAAAATTTAGGAACTCTGTGTGATGCCACTAACACAGTACAAGTCCTATGGGTGCTTCTGGGAAGAAAATATAGGAGCTCTGTGTGATGGGACTAACACACTACAAGTCCTATGGGTGCTTCTGGGAAGAAAATATAGGAACTCTGTGTGATGCCACTAACACAGTACAAGTCCTATGGGTGCTTCTGGGAAGAAAATATAGGAACTCTGTGTGATGCCACTAACACAGTACAAGTCCTATGGGTGCTTCTGGGAAGAAAATATAGGAACTCTTTGTGATGCCACTAACACACTACAAGTCCTATGGGTGCTTCTGGGAAGAAAATATAGGAACTCTGTGTGATGCCACTAACACAGTACAAGTCCTATGGGTGCTTCTGGAAAGAAAATATAGGAACTCTGTGTGATGCCACTAACACAGTACAAGTCCTATGGGTGCTTCTGGGAAGAAAATATAGGAGCTCTGTGTGATGGGACTAACACACTACAAGTCCTATGGGTGCTTCTGGGAAGAAAATATAGGAACTCTGTGTGATGGGACTAACACACTACAAGTCCTATGGGTGCTTCTGGGAAGAAAATATAGGAGCTCTGTGTGATGGGACTAACACACTACAAGTCCTATGGGTGCTTCTGGGAAGAAAATATAGGAGCTCTGTGTGATGGCACTAACACACAATTGAAGTCCTATGGGTGCTTCTGGGAAGAAAATATAGGAGCTCTGTGTGATGGGACTAACACACTACAAGTCCTATGGGTGCTTCTGGGAAGAAAATTTAGGAACTCTGTGTGATGCCACTAACACAGTACAAGTCCTATGGGTGCTTCTGGGAAGAAAATATAGGAGCTCTGTGTGATGGGACTAACACACTACAAGTCTTATGGGTGCTTCTGGGAAGAAAATTTAGGAACTCTGTGTGATGCCACTAACACAGTACAAGTCCTATGGGTGCTTCTGGGAAGAAAATATAGGAGCTCTGTGTGATGGGACTAACACACTACAAGTCCTATGGGTGCTTCTGGGAAGAAAATATAGGAACTCTGTGTGATGCCACTAACACAGTACAAGTCCTATGGGTGCTTCTGGGAAGAAAATATAGGAACTCTGTGTGATGCCACTAACACAGTACAAGTCCTATGGGTGCTTCTGGGAAGAAAATATAGGAGCTCTGTGTGATGCCACTAACACACAATTGAAGTCCTATGGGTGCTTCTGGGAAGAAAATATAGGAGCTCTGTGTGATGCCACTAACACACAATTGAAGTCCTATGGGTGCTTCTGGGAAGAAAATATAGGAACTCTGTGTGATGCCACTAACACAGTACACGTCCTATGGGTGCTTCTGGGAAGAAAATATAGGAACTCTGTGTGATGCCACTAACACAGTACAAGTCCTATGGGTGCTTCTGGGAAGAAAATATAGGAACTCTGTGTGATGCCACTAACACAGTACAAGTCCTATGGGTGCTTCTGGGAAGAAAATATAGGAACTCTGTGTGATGCCACTAACACAGTACAAGTCCTATGGGTGCTTCTGGGAAGACAATATAGGAACTCTGTGTGATGCCACTAACACAGTACAAGTCCTATGGGTGCTTCTGGGAAGAAAATATAGGAACTCTATGTGATGCCACTAACACAGTACAAGTCCTATGGGTGCTTCTGGGAAGAAAATATAGGAGCTCTATGTGATGGGACTAACACAGTACAAGTCCTATGGGTGCTTCTGGGAAGAAAATATAGGAGCTCTGTGTGATGGGACTAACACAGTACAAGTCCTATGGGTACTTCTGGGAAGAAAATATAGGAGCTCTGTGTGATGGGACTAACACACTACAAGTCCTATGGGTTCTTCTGGGAAGAAAATATAGGAGCTCTGTGTGATGGGACTAACACACTACAAGTCCTATGGGTGCTTCTGGGAAGAAAATATAGGAACTCTGTGTGATGGGACTAACACACTACAAGTCCTATGGGTGCTTCTGGGAAGAAAATATAGGAGCTCTGTGTGATGGGACTAACACACTACAAGTCCTATGGGTGCTTCTGGGAAGAAAATATAGGAGCTCTGTGTGATGGCACTAACACACAATTGAAGTCCTATGGGTGCTTCTGGGAAGAAAATATAGGAGCTCTGTGTGATGGGACTAACACACTACAAGTCCTATGGGTGCTTCTGGGAAGAAAATTTAGGAACTCTGTGTGATGCCACTAACACAGTACAAGTCCTATGGGTGCTTCTGGGAAGAAAATATAGAGCTCTGTGTGATGGGACTAACACACTACAAGTCCTATGGGTGCTTCTGGGAAGAAAATTTAGGAACTCTGTGTGATGCCACTAACACAGTACAAGTCCTATGGGTGCTTCTGGGAAGAAAATATAGGAGCTCTGTGTGATGGGACTAACACACTACAAGTCCTATGGGTGCTTCTGGGAAGAAAATATAGGAACTCTGTGTGATGCCACTAACACAGTACAAGTCCTATGGGTGCTTCTGGGAAGAAAATATAGGAACTCTGTGTGATGCCACTAACACAGTACAAGTCCTATGGGTGCTTCTGGGAAGAAAATATAGGAACTCTGTGTGATGCCACTAACACACTACAAGTCCTATGGGTGCTTCTGGGAAGAAAATATAGGAACTCTGTGTGATGCCAATAACACAGTACAAGTCCTATGGGTGCTTCTGGGAAGAAAATATAGGAACTCTGTGTGATGCCACTAACACAGTACAAGTCCTATGGGTGCTTCTGGGAAGAAAATATAGGAGCTCTGTGTGATGGGACTAACACACTACAAGTCCTAGGGTGCTTCTGGGAAGAAAATATAGGAACTCTGTGTGATGGGACTAACACACTACAAGTCCTATGGGTGCTTCTGGGAAGAAAATATAGGAGCTCTGTGTGATGGGACTAACACACTACAAGTCCTATGGGTGCTTCTGGGAAGAAAATATAGGAGCTCTGTGTGATGGCACTAACACACAATTGAAGTCCTATGGGTGCTTCTGGGAAGAAAATATAGGAGCTCTGTGTGATGGGACTAACACACTACAAGTCCTATGGGTGCTTCTGGGAAGAAAATTTAGGAACTCTGTGTGATGCCACTAACACAGTACAAGTCCTATGGGTGCTTCTGGGAAGAAAATATAGGAGCTCTGTGTGATGGGACTAACACACTACAAGTCTTATGGGTGCTTCTGGGAAGAAAATTTAGGAACTCTGTGTGATGCCACTAACACAGTACAAGTCCTATGGGTGCTTCTGGGAAGAAAATATAGGAGCTCTGTGTGATGGGACTAACACACTACAAGTCCTATGGGTGCTTCTGGGAAGAAAATATAGGAACTCTGTGTGATGCCACTAACACAGTACAAGTCCTATGGGTGCTTCTGGGAAGAAAATATAGGAACTCTGTGTGATGCCACTAACACAGTACAAGTCCTATGGGTGCTTCTGGGAAGAAAATATAGGAGCTCTGTGTGATGCCACTAACACACAATTGAAGTCCTATTGGTGCTTCTGGGAAGAAAATATAGGAGCTCTGTGTGATGCCACTAACACACAATTGAAGTCCTATGGGTGCTTCTGGGAAGAAAATATAGGAACTCTGTGTGATGCCACTAACACAGTACAAGTCCTATGGGTGCTTCTGGGAAGAAAATATAGGAACTCTGTGTGATGCCACTAACACAGTACAAGTCCTATGGGTGCTTCTGGGAAGAAAATATAGGAACTCTGTGTGATGCCACTAACACAGTACAAGTCCTATGGGTGCTTCTGGGAAGAAAATATAGGAACTCTGTGTGATGCCACTAACACAGTACAAGTCCTATGGGTGCTTCTGGGAAGACAATATAGGAACTCTGTGTGATGCCACTAACACAGTACAAGTCCTATGGGTGCTTCTGGGAAGAAAATATAGGAACTCTGTGTGATGCCACTAACAAAGTAAAAGTCCTATGGGTGCTTCTGGGAAGAAAATATAGGAACTCTGTGTGATGCCACTAACACAGTACAAGTCCTATGGGTGCTTCTGGGAAGAAAATATAGGAACTCTGTGTGATGCCACTAACACACTACAAGTCCTATGGGTGCTTCTGGGAAGAAAATATAGGAACTCTGTGTGATGCCACTAACACAGTACAAGTCCTATGGGTGCTTCTGGGAAGAAAATATAGGAACTCTGTGTGATGCCACTAACACAGTACAAGTCCTATGGGTGCTTCTGGGAAGAAAATATAGGAGCTCTGTGTGATCGGACTAACACAGTACAAGTCCTATGGGTGCTTCTGGGAAGAAAATATAGGAGCTCTGTGTGATGGGACTAACACACTACAAGTCCTATGGGTGCTTCTGGGAAGAAAATATAGGAGCTCTGTGTGATGGGACTAACACACTACAAGTCCTATGGGTGCTTCTGGGAAGAAAATATAGGAGCTCTGTGTGATGGGACTAACACACAATTGAAGTCCTATGGGTGCTTCTGGGAAGAAAATATAGGAGCTCTGTGTGATGGGACTAACACACTACAAGTCCTATGGGTGCTTCTGGGAAGAAAATATAGGAACTCTGTGTGATACCACTAACACAGTACAAGTCCTATGGGTGCTTCTGGGAAGAAAATATAGGAACTCTGTGTGATGCCACTAACACACTACAAGTCCTATGGGTGCTTCTGGGAAGAAAATATAGGAACTCTGTGTGATGCCACTAACACAGTACAAGTCCTATGGGTGCTTCTGGGAAGAAAATATAGGAACTCTATGTGATGCCACTAACACAGTACAAGTCCTATGGGTGCTTCTGGGAAGAAAATATAGGAGCTCTGTGTGATGGGACTAACACAGTACAAGTCCTATGGGTACTTCTGGGAAGAAAATATAGGAGCTCTGTGTGATGGGACTAACACACTACAAGTCCTATGGGTTCTTCTGGGAAGAAAATATAGGAGCTCTGTGTGATGGGACTAACACACTACAAGTCCTAGGGTGCTTCTGGGAAGAAAATATAGGAACTCTGTGTGATGGGACTAACACACTACAAGTCCTATGGGTGCTTCTGGGAAGAAAATATAGGAGCTCTGTGTGATGGGACTAACACACTACAAGTCCTATGGGTGCTTCTGGGAAGAAAATATAGGAGCTCTGTGTGATGGCACTAACACACAATTGAAGTCCTATGGGTGCTTCTGGGAAGAAAATATAGGAGCTCTGTGTGATGGGACTAACACACTACTACAAGTCCTATGGGTGCTTCTGGGAAGAAAATTTAGGAACTCTGTGTGATGCCACTAACACAGTACAAGTCCTATGGGTGCTTCTGGGAAGAAAATATAGGAGCTCTGTGTGATGGGACTAACACACTACAAGTCCTATGGGTGCTTCTGGGAAGAAAATTTAGGAACTCTGTGTGATGGCACTAACACAGTACAAGTCCTATGGGTGCTTCTGGGAAGAAAATATAGGAGCTCTGTGTGATGGGACTAACACACTACAAGTCCTATGGGTGCTTCTGGGAAGAAAATATAGGAACTCTGTGTGATGCCACTAACACAGTACAAGTCCTATGGGTGCTTCTGGGAAGAAAATATAGGAACTCTGTGTGATGCCACTAACACAGTACAAGTCCTATGGGTGCTTCTGGGAAGAAAATATAGGAACTCTGTGTGATGCCACTAACACACTACAAGTCCTATGGGTGCTTCTGGGAAGAAAATATAGGAACTCTGTGTGATGCCACTAACACAGTACAAGTCCTATGGGTGCTTCTGGGAAGAAAATATAGGAACTCTGTGTGATGCCACTAACACAGTACAAGTCCTATGGGTGCTTCTGGGAAGAAAATATAGGAGCTCTGTGTGATGGGACTAACACACTACAAGTCCTAGGGTGCTTCTGGGAAGAAAATATAGGAACTCTGTGTGATGGGACTAACACACTACAAGTCCTATGGGTGCTTCTGGGAAGAAAATATAGGAGCTCTGTGTGATGGGACTAACACACTACAAGTCCTATGGGTGCTTCTGGGAAGAAAATATAGGAGCTCTGTGTGATGGCACTAACACACAATTGAAGTCCTATGGGTGCTTCTGGGAAGAAAATATAGGAGCTCTGTGTGATGGGACTAACACACTACAAGTCCTATGGGTGCTTCTGGGAAGAAAATTTAGGAACTCTGTGTGATGCCACTAACACAGTACAAGTCCTATGGGTGCTTCTGGGAAGAAAATATAGGAGCTCTGTGTGATGGGACTAACACACTACAAGTCCTATGGGTGCTTCTGGGAAGAAAATTTAGGAACTCTGTGTGATGCCACTAACACAGTACAAGTCCTATGGGTGCTTCTGGGAAGAAAATATAGGAGCTCTGTGTGATGGGACTAACACACTACAAGTCCTATGGGTGCTTCTGGGAAGAAAATATAGGAACTCTGTGTGATGCCACTAACACAGTACAAGTCCTATGGGTGCTTCTGGGAAGAAAATATAGGAACTCTGTGTGATGCCACTAACACAGTACAAGTCCTATGGGTGCTTCTGGGAAGAAAATATAGGAACTCTGTGTGATGCCACTAACACACTAGAAGTCCTATGGGTGCTTCTGGGAAGAAAATATAGGAACTCTGTGTGATGCCACTAACACAGTACAAGTCCTATGGGTGCTTCTGGGAAGAAAATATAGGAACTCTGTGTGATGCCACTAACACAGTACAAGTCCTATGGGTGCTTCTGGGAAGAAAATATAGGAACTCTGTGTGATGCCACTAACACAGTACAAGTCCTATGGGTGCTTCTGGGAAGAAAATATAGGAACTCTGTGTGATGCCACTAACACAGTACAAGTCCTATGGGTGCTATTGGGAAGACAATATAGGAACTCTGTGTGATGCCACTAACACAGTACAAGTCCTATGGGTGCTTCTGGGAAGAAAATATAGGAGCTCTGTTTGCTGCCACTAACACACTAGAAGTCCTATGGGTGCTTTTGGGGTGCAGTGCTGTACTAACAGCACTGCGGTTGGTACTACTGAAATACTGTACTAACAGTAAGACACGTACCAGACTAACCCCCAGCAGCAGCTAAAAACACACTAACCAGCAGCAGCAATGGACGATCAATGACAGGTAGCAATGGTTTAGCAAATAAATAGCCAATGGTTTAGCAAAGTAGAGCAAATCTTTCTATATGAATCTAGCAAAGAGTGACACAGAATCAGCCTGATCTCTCCTAAAGCCGGAACTCATGTGACCGGCGCCGACGGCGTGGCGGCCTTTTAAATGAGGGGGCGTGTACTAAAGCCCCTGAGCTGTAATTGGCTACAGGCGTCCTGCCTGTAGCCAATTATGGCTCTCCGAGTTTCCGGCGCTGTGATTGGCCAAGCATGCGGGGTCACAGTGCATGCTTGGCCAATCATCAGCCAGCAATGCACTGCGCCGGCCGCGCCGGCCGCAATGCATTGCGGGGCCGCTCGCATCACACAAATGTGATGCGAGCGGCCAAAATAGTTCTGGGCTCGCCGAGCGATAAGAATATAAATACCGCTCTGAGTCTGGAGGCAAAGTGATGTCCACCCTGATTCGGTACAGCTGGTGCAGGCGCTTAGTCATAGCTAAAGATAGAATGCAAAAAACAAAACATATATAGCTAAAGTCAGGTGACCGACATTGACTAAACAGCCAATCAGGGCACTACAGCTTGATCATTCTGGTGATTGCATTCAAAAGATCTCACCTGGCTGCAGCAGC
This sequence comes from Lithobates sylvaticus, assembly GCA_028564925.1. Taxonomy (NCBI): domain Eukaryota; kingdom Metazoa; phylum Chordata; class Amphibia; order Anura; family Ranidae; genus Lithobates; species Lithobates sylvaticus. The sequence goes on from CM053027.1 coordinate 466,920,233, forward strand.
CCACACCCAAATCCCAAAAGAAAAAAACATTGGAATAAAGGTATGGGTGGGACAGCCAGAATAAAGACCAACAACAAATTACATGCCAATAAAATGTATATAAATGTGTGGTTAGTACAAAAATACAGAAAAAATACATACAAAGAGAATAAGTATGTGTACAAAAACGTAGGTGTCAACATTGTGGTCCACTGTATAAAGGCTGCAAAAACAAGGGTATATGCACAATTCAAAAAAAGAAAAACATAATTAAATCTGAAGAATATGTACATAACATCCAAGATGGGAATGGGTAAAAGATGATACAAAAGAGACCGGCACAAACTTCCAATATGAAAAAACGGGATACCGTATACAATGAAGAACAACCCACGTAGATGTTTGAGGTAAAACCAAAAATGGCAAAATTCCAAAATGCAGCACAACACAAAATCGCATTAGGAGTGTAAAAAAAAGAACCCACATCTGTCACCGCAATAAGATTTAAAATGGCGGTAGATGAGGATCTATATAACCATTCAGGCTGTGCCGAGCGAGCGAACACCCGGTGCTCGATGCGAACATGGGTTCGCATCGAGCACCGGGCCCATCCCTACCCTCTACATTAACATGTCTGTGAGACCTAAAGTGAGAGACAGAGGCTATTCGAGTGCAGCTATCAGGAGGTGAGCACCATCCATACCCACGAGCCAAAGCAGTGGCTGAAGTGCGCATCAAGCATCGTGGCCATGCTGCACCATCTTTTAAACAAATTGGCAACTGACCCAAGGTGCCCACAGAAGGGCATTGCAAAAAAATACATATGTCCCAAATTAAATAATGAAATTATGAGAAATTTCCATTAACCCATGTAAATAATACTGTAGTTAGAAATATATTTTAGTTAGATGGGAATATATTTCAACCAATGAGTGTGTTTCAGCATCACACATTCCTAGCTTCCCTGTTGGTGTTGGTGTAAATATCTTTCCACTTCAAAGGGATGGCCATTGTTTCTTCTTATCACACTCTCACATGGGTTGTAAACAGATGTCTTATTTGAATCCTCCAATCAGACTGTGCCCTATACACATTTGCTAGGCATAGTGACCAGTAAGTGTGCATTATATTAACCACCAGTGGGACTTGAAAAAGGAGGCTCTGCTCCTCCAAAACACAAACAGAACAACTGCATTACCCTCCTATCAGCTGTCTATCTTCTCTCAAGCAGTGCTGTGCATTAAGCTGGCCTGCCGGGTGACTGGGAGCGCACACCAGCTTCGCTGTGCGGCTTGCGGTTGGGGGGGAGAGTGTCACAGTGCAGCTGGGGCTGCTGGCTAACACCCTCTGTGCTGCGAGTCAGCATAAGAAGATTTTATTATATGTTGGGGGTGATATTCAAAGCACCCTGAACTCAGCACCGATAGGAAAGATAATGTGGGGGTATCAGTGCATGCAGCCGCACAGTGCACACATATCTGTATGTACACAGATGGTGTTTCGCATACATTTATATTGACAATATTTGTTGCAAATGGCTCTCTCAGCTTCACAGTTAGTGGTTGTTAACACTTGTAGAAAATATAGGAATCGAGGCTGGGAATATATACTGTATGTTCTAGTTGTCACAATATGGTGCAACTATAGAATTTTGTCTTGCTTATCATTATATGTTTTAATCTGTAAAAGTCTATCATCATATGTATTTTTGTAATAATTTTTTTCAAATATTTTACTTCTGACTGTCTAGCATCATTTGATATATGGTACCATTAAAGTCCAACATAGCCTCTCCCTTCCTATTTATACATATTTGTGTTTTAATAATAGTGGGATTGTTTGAAGGGGTAGAGTAATTTTGGGAAGCTTATCATCTTAAATAGGTGGCATCTACTAAACAGCGAGAGGGGGAGGCCTGATCAGCTTTCTAGTTCTGCAATTATTTGATTTTATAATCGGGAGGAAATTTAATTGGTAAAGCAATGAAGGTGCCTTTCCTATTTTGATCCCCAGATAGGTGATGTGGTTTTTGGCAATTGGGAAAATCGAATCAGCAGCCCAGGGAGGGGGGATACGCTTGGAAAAGAGGTAATATCTCGCTTAGTTTATTTTTAAGCCCAAGCAGGCCCAAAATGTCATAAATATCTTTTGGATGTGTAACATGTCCGCCTTGGGATTTGACGTGAAGATTAGGATGTCATCCGCAAATAGTGCGGTGCGTAGCTCTTGGGAACCTATTTTGATCCTGTGGAGGTGCGCATTGAAAAGTAAGAAATCGGGAGAGTGCTTCTAGTGCCAAATTAAACAGAAAAAAATAATTCCTTTGTGCAGGCGTATGTTGTTAGAGATGTGGCACGCAGCAATCACATGGCAGATGGTGCAGAATGCGTAGCGTGAATGAGATCTATTATGGGCCCGTGAAGCCAAATCTCGACAGGACTAGGGATAAGCCGAACTCCCCCTGGTTCGGTTCGCACCAGAACTTGCGAACAGGCAAAAATTGTGTACGAACATGCGAACACCTTTACATCATACATTTATATCTATGGGACATGAGCATAAAAAATCAAAAGTGCTAATTTTAGAGGCTTATATGCAAGTTATTGCCATAAAAACTGTTTAGGGACCCGGGGGACATGTACTGTATCAATGCAAAAAAACATTTTAAAAACTGCAGTTTTTTTGGGAGCAGTGATTTTAATAATGCTTAAAGTGAAACAATAAAAATGAAATATTCCTTTAAATACTTCCCGCCCGGCCTATAGCAGAATGACGGCCGGGCTGTGGTTTTGTTATCCTAACTGGGCGTCATATGACGTCCTTCAGGATAACATGCCGCTGCGCCTGTGGGGGTGTGCATCGCGGCGATCGGTGGAGCGGTGTGTCAGTCAAAAGCGAACAAAGGAGAGCTGATCGGCGGCTCTGCTGACAGGGGGGTCTGCGCAGATTGTTTATCAGTGCAGCCCCCCTTCGGATCCTGCACTAGACCACCAGGGAAGCCGCCTGGACCACCAGGGAAGTGGGCAACATGTGGATGGCCAGGTATGTACACTATGGCCATCCACATGTAGAAATGATGTACAAATGATGCCCAATATGTGCCAGTCAGTGCCCACAAATGGCACCATAATGTACCAAAACAAAAATAGTGATGTCCAGAAATGCCATCCATCAGTGTCATCAGTGTCACCCATCAGTGTCCAGCAGTGCCACCCATCAGTGCCCATTTGTGCCCATCAGTGCCCACCTATCAGTGCCCATCAGTGCCCATCCATGCCACCTCAGTGCCACCCATAAGTACCCATCAGTGCCACCCATAAGTACCCATCAGTGCCGCCTATGAGTGCCCATCAGTGCCGCCTATGAGTGTCCATCAGTGCTGCATACCAGTGCCACCTATCAGTGCCCATCAGTGTCACCTATCAGTGCCCATCAGTGCCACCTATCAGTGTCCATCATCAGTGGCCGTCAGTGCCACCTCATCAGTACCACCTCATTGGTGCCACCTCATCGGTGCCCATCAGTGTCTGTCAGTGCAGCCATATCAGTGCCTGTCATTGAAGAAGAAAACGTATTTATTTACAAAAAAATTAACAGAAACAAAGAAAAACGTGTTTTTTAACAAAACTTTCGGTCTTTTTTTATTTGTAGCGCAAAAAAAAATAAAAATCACAGAGATGATCAAATACCACTAAAAGAAAGCTCTATTTGTGGGAACAAAATGATAAAAAAAAATTTGGGTGCAGTGTTGTATGACCATGCAATTGTCATTCAAATTGCGACAGTGCTGAAAGCTGAAAATTGGCCTGGGCGGGAAGGTGTCTAAGTGCCTGATATTGGAGTGGTTAAATATCATGCCTGGGGGGGTGTCTTTAGTATGTCTGTAAAGTAGCGCATTTTTCCCATGTTTATAACAGTACCACAGCAAAATGACATTTCTAAAGGAAAACACGTCATTTAAAACTCCTCGCGGCTGTAATGTATCGTCGGGTCCCAGCAATATAGATGAAAATCATTGAAAAAATGGCATGCCCCCCCAGTCCTTTGGGTCTAGTATGGATATTGAGGAGAACCCCACACCCAAATAAAAAAAAAAAAATTGTGTGGGGGTCCCCCCAAAATCCATACCAAACCCTTATCCGAGCATGCAAGGAAAAGAGGGGGAAGAGATAGCACCCCCCCTCCTGAACCGTACCAGGCCACATACCCTCAACATGGGGAGGATCCTTTGGGGTCGCCCCACTACCCTTGCCTGGTGGTTGTGGGGGTCTGTGGGTGGGGGGCTTATCGGAATCTGGAAACCCCCTTTAACAAGGGGACCCACAGATCCCGGCCCCCCTATGTAAATGGGCAAGTCCTTTATTAAAAAAAAAAAAACTACCCTGCGGAAAAGGAAAAGACTCTAACTCCATGAAAACCCATGCTGTTTTTTTCAATGATTTCAATCTATATTGCTGGGATCCGACAATACATTACAGCTGCAAGCAGTTTTAAATGAAATGTTTTCCTTTACAAATGTCATTTTGCTGCTCTCATTCATAAAACTATGTACGGCTGCCGTATAGGCAGTCTTACATAGTGTGGGGCATGGATGCAGCCCCATGGGCCATGATTGGCCAAAGACACTCTACCTTTGGCCAATAATTGCTCTCACAGCAGAGCGCACTGTGATTGGCCAAAGCAAGCAGGTCAGGTGCATGCTTTGGCCAATCAGCAGCCGTCAAAGCTTGCCGTTCATTATGGCAGCTTCCATGGGTGCTCAAATTTCCCACGAATGCCCCATAATGTTAGGTATTCGGTGAACGGGCGAACACCAATGTTCGAGTCGAACCACAGGCTCATCCCTAGTCTTAAACAATGAAAGATGACATTATCAAATGCCTTTTTGGCGTCTAGCGTGATTATAGCAGTTTCATTTGTTGGACTGGCCCTGGCCATTTCTAGCACTGTCAGGACTTTACTGGTGTTGGACGTGGCAGATCTCCCTTGGGTGAAGCCTGCTTTTGAGGAGTGGATGAGGGAGGGCATAATGGGTGTCAGTCTGTTCGCTATTATTTTGGAGAGAATTTTGGAATCTAGATTTAGCAGGGGAATTGGGCGATAGGAACCTGGGTCAGTTAAATCTTTGCCCTTCTTGGGGTTGAGCTTGATGTGGGGTTGGAGGCCTGAAGGGCCTGGTATGCTCTTGGAGGGGGAACTCATACCGTTTTGTTTTTCTTACATTTGGCATGGAGTTCCCCTTCAAGATCATCAGAGCACAAGTCGCATTCCAAAGTCAGATCAGTTAATACAGCGATCCATCCGACTTTGATCCGACTTCAGTAATATTCAATGGGCTGAAGTAGGATCAAAGTCGAGCCAAAGTAGTGCAGGGACTACTTTGAGGTTGGCACGACTTGAAGTTGTACTTATATGAATGGTAGTCATTGGAAATCATGGGGAACGACTTGAAGTTGTACTTATATGAATGGTAGTCATTGGAAATCATGGGGAACGACTTGTCATGCCCCTTTGCAGTCCCAAATCATAGGACAAGTTGTACAAGTGTGAAAGGGGCCTAAGGTTTGACCTCATATTCTATGTTTTTGGTAAATTGGAAGACACAATTCTGCAGAAAATCTAATAGTGTGTATGGGGTAGCCAGGAGGCTGAAGTATTTTGTCTTGTGATTAACAATAATGGTGAAAAACTCCTGAATGGGCAACTCATTTCTGTGTGCATTTTTTTTTCTTTTTTTAAAGTGGGCCAGCAAGCTCTTAAACAGAACTTCTTGAGTGGACTGGACTGGGAAGTGCTGTCACTGAGCTAATAATTCCCCAATGTCACACTATTAACTAAATACATTGATTAACTACTTTAACTGTTACCCTAAGCTAACCTTATAACAAACAATGTTCTAAATCCAAAACAAATATTTGGTTAGAATGAAAAAATGCTAACCATATTGTAATTAACACCAAAAATTTCAGAACCAAAATATCACATGAACAAGCACATAGCTATAGTTGTCAAGATCTTGTTTCAGTTATGTGCGGCAGGTTTAGGGCTAAATCTTTATATACACACACACACCCCCCCCCCCCCCCGCTGTTTCATGAGCCCAGCACCAAAACAAAAAGTATCAGGATGATGAGCAGGAAATTGGTGGATTGGTGGATAAACCGTTCTCTGATCACCTCCGCTCAGCATAAATGCAGAAATGCTAAGCTCTAAACATTTCTGGGTTCAGGGGGGCTGTAAAAATCTCAGCTCACAAAAATCAATGGACTGCCCTATGTGTTGCAGCAAAAAAATTGCACTCCCCCTCCCTAAGCTGGACTTACAAAAACATGAATGTCTCCCTCTCATATAACTGGCCATACACTATCTGATTGTACAATCTCTTTACCATAACTATACAATAGGAGAACCCACCTTCATTCAAGTTGTATCAAATCAGGCACTACATAGTTGATGATAGATTTAAATGAGATTGTTAAATCATATTGTATGGTGTATGGCCACTTGTATAGTGTTGGGCAGACCGTTCAGGCTGAGCAAAAGTTTGGCCCGAACATTGCATGTTCGCCTATTCTGCGAACTTCTGAATTTGCAGGGCGCTCAGCAGGATGTTCGCCCACCAAACACCCCACAATGCACTGCACACTTCACAGTGCATTCTAGGGCCCTAATTTGATGAAGCAACGCACCTTCGCAGGTGCAAGGCTTTGCCAATTAGGGCACAGAGCACTGTACGGGCCTTTATTTGGACAAAGTGATGATGACTGATGACAATCACAGCTTAGTGCTCATAGTCCCACCCCACCCTATAAAAGGTTCCTTCCCACAGGAAGCTTTTGCAGAGTGTTGTTGGAGTGGAGATAGATAGAGCAAGACTCAGCTTGCTACTAGCGAGTTAGTGTGTTCACAGATTGTGACTGAGTGTAGAGTGTTAGTGTAGTGTTTGTGTAGTGTGAGTATAGTGTGTCAGTATAGTCTGTGTATTGTGTATACTTGTGTATAATGTGTACCTGTGTATTGTGTATACTTGTGTATGGTGTGTGCAAGTGGTCTGCGAGTGCACGTGGTCTGCAAGTGCAAGTGGCTCTGCGAGTACCTGTGTATTGTCTTGTTAAGTAGTAGTGTCAGGAAGCTAGTTGTTAGGGTAATTTGGACAGGGTATAATCCAAATCCTCATTAAATTGGTAGATATGATGCCCAGCAGGTGTGGAGATGCGACTCGGAGTACATCTTGCAGCATGTATGCGTTCCATGATTATCTGATCGAGGGCGAATACTACTGTGCAAAATGTAAGCACATTATTTCCCTGGAAGCCCAGGTTCTGACTCTAGGGAAGCAACTGTCAGCACTGAGAAGACCCTCCATACTAAAGGAGAGCACAACGTACCTGGCAGGGGCCAGCACAGAGGTGGGTGGTGTCAAAGAGGAGCAGACACCAGAAAAGAGTAGATGGGTGACCGTCAGGAAGGATAGAGGGGGAAGTAACAGGGAGGCCGAACCTGGGCTGGAGCATCCCAATAACTACGCTCCATTGAGTGACATTGGTGAAACCAGTCAGGGACCAGCACTGGACTAAGGAGCTAAGGGACTCTCCTAGCTGCCAGGGGAAGAACTCCTCCAGTGAGAGTGTGGGGGGATGAGCAAAGGGAAAGGACAAAGACAAAGACAGTTTCTGGTGGTAGGGGCCTCAATTCTTAGAAGGACAGAGAGGGCAATATGTGACAAAGGTCTGAAGCACCAAACTGTATGTTGTCTACTGGACGCTCGGGTTTGGCACATAACGGATCTGGTAGACAGATTACTGGGAGGGGCTGGGGAAGACCCGGCTATCGCGGTGCAAGTTGGCACCAATGACAAAGTCAGAGATATGCTGCGTACACACGATCGGACTTTCTGGCGGGATTGTCCGCTGGACTAGAGTCTGCCGGACATTCCGACCGTGTGTGGGGCTCCGGCGGACTTTTTATTCCCAAAAGTCCGGCAGACCTAGTTTTAAGTTTTGACTTAAAATTGTCCACCGGACTCGGCAGTCCGGAGGAAAATCCCGCCGTCTGTGTGCTAGCCCGCGGGACTTTTGAAATGAACGGACTTGCCTCACACACGGAGGAAAGTCCGTTCATTTAGAAGGTGACTCCAGGTAGACGGGACTAGCGAAGGAAGAGAATGCCGCCGCCTCGATCAGCGACATTGACACCTCGCTAGCCCCGTCACCTGGTATGGATTTAAAGGGGAATCCCTACACCGAAAAAACGGCGTGGGGGTCCCCCCCAGATCCATATCAGACCCTTATCCGAGCACGCAGCCTGGCCGGTCAGGAAAGGGGTGGGGACGAGCGAGCGCCCCCCCCCTCCTGAGCCGTACCAGGCCGCATGCCCTCAACATGGGGGGTGCACTGGGGATAGTGGAGGGCCCAGCGGCACCCCCACCCCAAAGCACCCATGTTGATGAGGACAAGGGATGTGGAATTCCCTTCCACAGACAGTGGTCTCAGCGGGGAGCATCAATAGTTTACAAAAACTATTAGATAAGCACCTGACCGACTGCAACATACAGGGATATACAATGTAATACTGACATATAATCACACACATAGGTTGGACTTGATGAATTTGTGTCTTTTTGCAACCTCACCTACTATGTAACTATGTGTACTGTGTCAGTATAGTGTGAGTGTAGTGTAGTGTTAGTGTAGGGTGTTAGTGTAGTGCAATTTTTAACACAGCATTACAGAACATTTAGTGCTATATGCAGTGCTGTAAGCCTCCTTTTTTTTGGTTGCAGCTTGTTTTGTTTTTTTGTCCCCCTTTTTTTTTAATGAGAGCCGCAGTTTTTCTGACTGCGACGTTGGTGTTTTCTCTTTTTTATTCTTTGTATCGTTTTTAAATTTCTGTCAACGTCCGTCCTCAATTTAAAAGTGCACCAAACACCACTTTTCATTCAATAAAGTGCATCCAATCACACATTTCCCAGTTTCTATTAAATTTGGGTAATAAGCTATGTCTGGGAGGCCAACGAGGAGAGGCAGATGTCCCCATCCCACTATGAGGATGCCAGCAGCATATGTTGCCTCTGTTTAGTGATTAGAGATGGGCCAAACACCCCCCTGTTCGGTTTGCACCAGAACTCCCGAACAGGGAAAACGTTCGGCCCTGAGCTGCAAACTCTATGAAAGTCTATGGGACCTGAACATGAAAGTCCCAGTTTTGAAGGCTTATATGCAAGTTATTGGCCATAAAAAAAGAGTATGGGGGCCTGGGTATTGCCCTGGGGGACATGTAACAATGGCATTTTTTTTCCTTAAAAACAATAGTTTTTTTAAAGGTGAAATGATTTTAATGATGCTTAAAGTGAAACAATAAAAATGTAATAAAGAACCTGCTGCAGCAAAACTGACATTTCTAAAGAAAAAAATAAAATTGCCTGCAATATAATACCATTTTCGGCAATACAAAAATTAAAAAAAAAACGCATGGCCCTTGGGCTCTGGTATGGATTTTAGGGGAACCCCACTCCAAAAATGTAAAAACTACGTGGGGTCCCCACCAAAATCCATACCAGACCCTTATCCGAGCACACAGCCCAGGAGTTCAGGAAAAGGGGTGGTGAGTGAGCACCCCCCTCTTGAACCATACCAGGCCACATGCCCTCAGCATGGGGGGGTGCTTTGGGTCTAAAGCACCTTGCCCCATGTTGAGGGGGACAAGGGCCTCTTCTCAACAACTCTGGGCTGTGGTTGTGGGGGTCTGTGGGCAGAGGATTTCTCAGAATCTGGAAGCCCCCTTTAACAAGGGGGACCCCAGATCCCCATCCCCATGTGAATAAATAGGGTACTACTCATTCACCAAAAAGGGGCAAAAATAAATACAAAGGGTACACATGTTTTTGGCAAGTCCTTTATTATTATTTTTTTAAAATAAATAAAAAAAACAATGTCCCCCAATGTAGATCCATTGTCAATTGTGATGCCACAGCCGCCGCCGGACCAGAAGGAAAAAAAAATGCTCCGTTGTCAAAGAAAGCTAACCACCTACTGCAGGCTCTACCGTTTGACAGTTCTTAAATAGGTAAGGGGGGCCACCTGCTGACATGGCCCTTTGGGTCTGGTATTGACTGGGGGGGGACCCCACGCCTTTTTTCTTTTTAAATACCCGGGCCAGCAATTGCAACCGTGTCAATTTAAATGTGATTTGACACTTTTTTCTTTAGAAATTTCATTTTTGCTGCAGCAGGTTTTATATATGGTACAGATGCACCAATTTACAGGCAGACTGATGCCGCGTACACACGAAGGGATTATCCCACGGGATTGTCCGCTGGACTAAGTCCACCGGATAATCCCCTCGTGTGTGGGCCTCCGACGGACTTTTTTTCAAAAAATCCGGCGGACTAAAGTTTTAAGTCTTGTTTTAAAATTATCCGCTGGACTTGGCAGTCCAGCGGACAATCCTGCCGTTAGTAGGCTAGTCCGCCGGACTTTTGAAATGAACAGTCCGTTCATTTAGCACGTGACTTCAGGTACGTAGCTAGCGTAGGCAGTAAATGCTGGTGTGCTAGCTCCATCACCTGGCATGGATTTAAAGGGACTCCCCACGCCGAAAAACGGCGTGGGGGTCCCCCAAATCCATCTCAGACCCTTATCCGAGCACGCAGCCCGGCAGGCCAGGAAAGGGGTGGGGACGAGCGAGCGCCCCCCCCCCTGAGCCGTACCAGGCCGCGTGCCCTCAACATGGGGGGTGCCCTGGGGGAAGGGGGGCCGTGCGCCCCCCCCACCCCAAAGCACCTTGTCCCCATGTTGATGAGGACAAGGGCCTCTTCCCGACAACCCTGGCCATTGATTGTCGGGGTCTGCGGGCGGGGGCTTATCGGAATCTGGGAGCCCCCTTTTATAAGGGGGCCCCCAGATCCTGGCCCCCCACCCTATGTGAATGAGTATGGGGTACGATGTACCCCTACCCATTCACCTAAATGTAAAGTAAAAAACCACACTTTTGAAAAAATAATTTATTGCACTGCTCGGGGGTCTTCTTCCGTCTTGGGGGTCTTCTCGCCGGACTCCTCCGCCATTTACCTAGCTCTTTTACCGAGCGGAGAAGTCCGGCTACCTTCTTTGTCGTCGCCGCCGTCGTCTGGGTGTCTCGATCCGCCTTCGGGGGTCTTCCGGGGTCTCTTCTGTTCTTGCCGCTGTCGTCACTTTCTGCGCCGCCGCCTTCTTCTTCTTCTTCCGATGTTGACACGTCGCTCTCTCTGGCCGGAATGCCAGAGCCGCGCTGTGCTGGGACTTATATAGGGACAAGGGGACAGGGTCACATGCTCATGTCACATGGTGACCCCGCCCCCTTGTGATGTCACAGTCCCAGCATCCTCCGGGACTGTGACATCACAAGGGGGCGGGGTCACCATGTGACATGAGCATGTGACCCTGTCCCCTTGTCCCTATATAAGTCCCAGCACAGCGCGGCTCTGGCATTCCGGCCAGAGAGAGCGACGTGTCAACATCGGAAGAAGAAGAAGGCGGAAGAAGAAGAAGAAGGCGGCTCAGAAAGCGACGACAGCGGCAAGAACAGAAGAGACCCCGGAAGACCCCAGAAGGCGGATCGAGACCCCCAGACGACGGCGGTGACGACGAAGAAGGTAGCCGGACTTCTCCGCTCGGTAAAAGAGCTAGGTAAATGGCGGAGGTGTCCGGCGAGAAGACCCCCAAGACGGAAGAAGACCCCCGGAGCAGTGCAATAAATTATTTTTTCAAAAGTGTGGTTTTTTACTTTACATTTTACACCTTAGGTGAATGGGTAGGGGTACATCGTACCCCATACTCATTCACATAGGGTGGGGGGCGGGATCTGGGGGCCCCCTTATAAAAGGGGGCTCCCAGATTCCGATAAGCCCCCGCCCGCAGACCCCGACAACCAACGGCCAGGGTTGTTGGGAAGAGGCCCTTGTCCTCATCAACATGGGGACAAGGTGCTTTGGGGTGGGGGGGGCCGCACGGCCCCCCTTTCCCCAGGGCACCCCCCATGTTGAGGGCACGCGGCCTGGTACGACTCAGGGGGGGGGTGCTCGCTCGTCCCCACCCCTTTCCTGGCCTGCCGGGCTGCGTGCTCGGATAAGGGTCTGAGATGGATTTGGGGGGGACCCCCACGCCGTTTTTCGGCGTGGGGAGTCCCTTTAAATCCATGCCAGGTGACGGAGCTAGCGCGCCGGCATTTACTGCCTACGCTAGCTACGTACCTGAAGTTACGTTCTAAATGAACGGACTGCTCCGTGTGTGGGCAAGTCCGTTCATTTTCAAAAGTCCCGCGGACTTTGTCCGCCGGAGAAGTCCGGGCGTGTGTGGGCAAGTCACACGCTCGGAAAGTCCGGCGAAGCCCCGCTGGAATGTCCGGCGGATTGTCCGCTGGACTAGGTCCGGCGGAAAAAGTCCCTTCGTGTGTACGCGGCATAAGGGGGCCTCCCAGGCACTATATTTAAAGGAATTTATAAAACGTATAAAAGGGGGCTCCCAGATTCCGATAAGCCCCCGCCCGCAGACCCCGACAACCAACGGCCAGGGTTGTTGGGAAGAGGCCCTTGTCCTCATCAACATGGGGACAAGGTGCTTTGGGGTGGGGGGGCCGCACGGCCCCCCTTTCCCCAGGGCACCCCCCCATGTTGAGGGCACGCGGCCTGGTACGACTCAGGAGGGGGGGGGCGCTCGCTCGTCCCCACCCCTTTCCTGGCCTGCCGGGCTGCGTGCTCGGATAAGGGTCTGAGATGGATTTGGGGGGGACCCCCACGCCGTTTTTCGGCGTGGGGAGTCCCTTTAAATCCATGCCAGGTGACGGAGCTAGCGCGCCGGCATTTACTGCCTACGCTAGCTACGTACCTGAAGTTACGTTCTAAATGAACGGACTGCTCCATGTGTGGGCAAGTCCGTTCATTTTCAAAAGTCCCGCGGACTTTGTCCGCCGGAGAAGTCCGGGCGTGTGTGGGCAAGTCACACGCTCGGAAAGTCCGGCGAAGCCCCGCTGGAAAGTCCGGCGGATTGTCCGCTGGACTAGGTCCGGCGGGAAAAGTCCCTTCGTGTGTACGCGGCATAAGGGGGCCTCCCAGGCACTATATTTAAAGGAATTTTTCAATTTTTATTGTTTCACTTTAAGCATCATAAAAATCACTGCTCCTTTTGAAGTTTTTTTTTGCATTGGTACATGTCCCCTAGGGCAGTACCCGGGCCCCCATCCCCTTTTTATGGCCAATAGCTTGCATATAAGCCTTAAAAATGGGAACTTTTGATTTTTCAAATTCGGGTCCCAAAGACTTCAATGGAGCTCAAGATCTTTTGCGTTGTTCGAGAGTTCTGGTGTGAACCAAACTGGGGGGTGTTCAGCCACCTTAAAGGAAGAAGTAGGAAAGTGGGTGAAAAAAGAGAGGTGGTATATTGAGGGTGGTGTGGTCTACAGTGGTAAACAAGCCCTATTCTGTGATGCCATAAGGCAGTGCATGATGGGATATGAAGTTCCAGAAAAGTTACATAGTGATACAGGGAGTTAGGTCTACGAAAACATGAACAGGTGAACTTAGCCTTTAAATTAAAAGAACAATAAAAGTGTTAAAACTGTACAATTAAATAAAATTAATAAAGTACCAAAAATAAATAAATAGTCCACGGATAAAAGTATAAACAGTCCCTCTGTGTCCTGTGTTAAACCAAAAATATCCTCCTGTGGTTCCAATTGACACACGTGAAGAGTTATGCCCGTACACACTATCGGAAATTCCGCCAGCAAGAGTCTGATGAGAGCTTTTGGTCAGAAAATGAAATCGTGTGTATGCTCCATCGGACTTTTGCTAGCGGAATTTCAGCCAGCAAAAGATTGAGAACAGGTTCTCAATTTTTCGTTCGGAAAAAGTTCTGATCGGAAATTCCGACTGTCTGTACAAATTCCAATGCGCAAAATTCCTATGCATGCTTGGAAACAATTTGACGCATGCTCGGAAACATTGAACTTCATTTTCTCAGCTCATCGTAGTGTCGTACGTCACCGCGTACTTGACGGTCGAAAGTTCCGAGAACTTTTGTGTGACCGTGTGTATGCAAGCAAAGCTTGAGGGGAATTCCGTCGAAAAACCATCCAAGATTTTTCTGAAGGAAAATCCGCTCGTGTGTACGAGGGAAAAGAATATTCTTTCTGTGAATAAGATCAGAGGCTTACCATAAATATTGTCTGCTCAATCAAGTGCAGTGAACATGCATAAACAGCATCACCCTCTGGGGACAGATGTTTCTTCTTAGTAATCCTCGATTTTTAGGACTCCAATATTAAATCCAAAAAAATAAACTAATATAGTGTAATAGTGCTTAAAAGGAGAAGTCCAGCCTGGGCTCATTTGGCTGGACTTCCCCTATAGGTCACAGGAGTGCAATTAATTTTGACCCGTTTTCAACAGAGAGAGGTCTGGAATCTGCTCTCTGCTGACATCCCACAGATCAGTCCAGGCACCATGTTATCCTGACTCTGGAAGTCTGGATCTGCCAGGTGCCTGGACTGATAGTCTCAGCCTCTCAGTGAGCTGCTGAGACAGCTGCTCCCCGCCCCTCCACAGCTCAGCGCTCCAGTGAGCATGCGTCAGAAACCATGAATAAGACTTAGACAGAAGTACAGTTAAATCACACTTGTTAAATAATAATAAAAAAGGTAAACAGAGTAAATGTCGTCAAAACATAGCCAGAGTTCAGGAACTGGAACGGATAATCAGACAAGCCAAAAGGTCAGGGAGCCAGAAAGAATGTCAGCCAAGCAAGTCTTTAACAAGAACACAGAAGAGCATCTCTAGAGATGTGACCAAGGCAGAGACCATCTGGACTGGACGGCTTAAGTAGACAGGACCGATGAGCAGAATCATCAACAGGTGAGTCACTGTGGAGAGACAGGAGCTGGCAATTAGCCAACAGCTGAGCGGCCAGCTCAGGGAAGAAAGGGCTGGGCCCAGCCCTGACAGCGTGGAGGTGCAGAGAGGAGAGCTGCTGATTGACAGTCAGCTGCTCTCCTCTTGGGGAGCCAAGAGAACCGAGCCATCGGCGATGTTCGTGGGCTCGGTTCTCAGTGCAGAGACGCCGGGGGACAGATGCAGCATCGGACCAATGCTGCATCCACCTAGGTAAGTATGATTGGGTAAAAAAAAGCCAAACCCATATTTCTCTTTTAATATAAGCGATAATTACACCCAGGTGACTATAGTGACAATACGTGCAGATGAGTGTGCAGTCACTGATCATCAGCCTTCACCAGGGCAGTCTTTAATATTGATTGGACCCTGGGCAAACATTTTCTTGGGCCCCCCTTCATTCAATTTTGCTCTCCACCTGCCTGAACACAATAGACTGGGGTGGTGAGGGGACCCATCAATAGACAGAAAACTCCTAGGGATCCTAGAACTCGCGGGATCAATGGCAGTGCTGGGGGGGGGGGGGGGGGGTGTGATCAGTGGCAATGCTGATTTTTTTACTGACTACCAATATAAAAGAGGAGTTTCAACACTTGCTACCAATGTAATAGGGGTTTACACTGACCACTAATGTAATAGAAGCATTCACAGTAACCACCAATGTAAGGATGGGGACCTTCACACTGGCCACTAGTGTGAATAAAAGGATCAACATAAAGCAACCGGCAGTAATTCAGATTGCAGCTCATAAGTGTACTAACTGGTCGCCATTTTATTGTAGTATGAATGAACAGACAGTGGGCGCCATTTTTCAGTGGATATTGAACAAAATACAGTACAGCACCTGTACCTGTATATGTATTCAAATATGTCACTCATAATCAAATATAGATTCAAAAATAGATACAAAATACAGTATAGGACCACATAAATCTAATCAGCATCTACCCAAAGTGTACAAAATTGATAAATCATATAAAAACATTAACCTCACTAGTCCTTTTTATGTAAATCAAGAGGAGGTAATAAAAATCAAGAGTTTCTCTAAAGAGTATCTATAAAGCAATTCACTTCCCATTCGATATTGTGGCCATGGGGTGCGTAGGACTTTAATTCATACAACCCATACATTTCCATTCTTGATATTTCCCTGGTGCGATTGCAACCCCTGTAATTTTGCTATACCTGAAAATCTTAAATCCCTATGGTCTCTAGTTTGTTTCTTGCAAAAATGCATGGACAGACTATGCTTTGTGTATCCAGTTCTAATGTTGTATACATATTCTTTAAGTCTATCCCTTAACTTCTTGCTGACCGCCCACTGTCAAATGACGGCGGGACGGTGCAGCTCTTGTGGCGGGCCGCCGTCATATGACGGCGCTTGCTTTTTGGCCACTAGGGGGCGCGCGTGCCCGCCACATAGCTGGGAAGCCGATGACGATGACCGCCAGGCACCCGCGATTGCCCGGTAATTGAGCAGGACGTGGATCTGTGTGTGTAGATCCACGTCCTGTCAGGAGAGGAGACCGATGGTGTGTCCTTTGTACATAGGGACACCATAGGGACACCGATCGATCCCCTCCCCCAGTCAGTCCCCTCCCCCCACAGTTAGAATCACTCATATAGGGAACATATTAACCCCTGCAGCGCCCCTTAGTGTTAACCCCTTCCCTGCCAGTCACATTTATACAGTAATCAATACATTTTTATAGCACGGATCGCTGTATAAATGTGAATGGTCTCATAAATGTGTCAAAAGTGTCCGATATGTCCACCGCAATGTCGCAGTCACGTTAAAAATCGTGAATCGCCGCCATTACTAGTAAAAAAAAAATAATAATAAAAAATGCTATAAATCTTTCCCCTATTTTGTAGACGCTATAACTTTTGCGCAAACCAATCAATAGACACTTATTGCGATTTTTTTTTTTTTTTACCAAAAATATGTAGAAGAATACGTATCGGCCTAAACTGAGGAAAAAATTGGTTTAAAAAAAAAAAATTGGATATTTATTATAATAGAAAGTAAAAAATATTGCGTTTTTTCAAACTTGTCCCTATTAATTTGTTTATAGCGCAAGAAATAAAAACCGCAGAGGTGATCAAATACCACCAAAATAAAGCTCTATTTGTGGGGAAAAAATGATAAAAAATTTATTTGGGTACAGCATTGTATGACCGCGCAATTGTCATTCAAAATGCGACAGCGCTGAAAGCTGAAAAATGGCTTGGTCAGGAAGGGGGTGTTCGTACCTGGTAGGCAAGTCGTTAATCTGCATGTTGCTCTGCCAATGTATGGTTTATGCCATGTACACTCGAGAAGGTACACTACATGTGTAGTTTCACAGGAAATAAAGGAATCTGGTAGCAGTGGAATATTTACAACAGGCAATAAATATTCCCGTATTACAACAAGGATTTATATTGGATTTGTTGAATTTTGCAATGTTGATGGTTCAACAAACAATATTACCTCCAAATTAGAGACGTCACAATGGGGGCCAAGTTCACCCCCAGCTTGGTCAATTTATTTATGGCTAAGTGGGAACAGGATGTGATCTATGGTACAAGGTGGTAGCAACTGGTGTTTTATAAGCACTACATACTGTAGATGACCTTCATTTTTTTATATGATATACATACTTATACATTTTGTACACTTTGGTTAGATCATTAGATTTATGTAGTTGTATCTATTTTTGTATCTATTTTTGACTCTGAGTGACATATTTGAGAAGAAATACGTGTGCTGTACTGTATTTGGTTCAATATCCACTGAAAATGTTGCCCACTATCTGTTCATTCAGACTACAATAAAATGGAGACCAGTTAGTACACTGATGATATTATCTGCAATTAAATAGAAATCTGAATTGCTGCCTGGTTGCTTTATGTTAATCATGAGCCCGGGCATACAGCGTTACTGTTTTTTATCATTTGTTATGTCAGTATTTTGTTTCTGACTTCCTGTATCACTAGATAAATGGCACTGGGCATGAAGTCACATGCTCTTGTCACCAAGAAAATGGGACCGAATAGGAAGTGATGCAATAGACATTCTGACTATGGACCACATAAAACTGGCTGCAGATAAACAATATAGAAACCCCTGAAGATGCACATTAGTGCGGATTGCAAAGGGTAGGGACCTATAGCATGAACGTCAGGCCACTGCAACATTCTACCAGGTGGCAGCATATATTGTGAGTTAAGCGGTCATCCATTTTATTTGTTTTAATTGTTTTTATGAGTTTGGATTTTATCCTGATGTTTTAACTGTATGTCCAAGTACTGCAGTAGATACTACACTATGAAGCACCCCTTCTGTTTATTGCTCATAAGACTTTGGACCATATGAATGGAGCACTACTCAAAGAAAGGAAGTCTGGGAAGGAGTTTGCAGTTTGATGCCTGCTACCAGTGTTCACTTCACCCATAACATTGTTTAAAATCCAGTTGGCGGTGAAGGCTGCGGAACGGTGACTGCATACTCATCTGCACGTATTGTCACTACATTCACCTGGATGCAATTATCGCTTATATTAAGCAGTATTACACTATATTTAGTTCCTTTTTTGGATTTATGATTGGAGTCCTAAATATCAAGGATTACTAAGAACAAACATCTGTCCGAGGGTGATGCTGTTTATGCGTGTTTTCTGCACTTGATTGAGCAGCCAATATTTCTGGTAAGCCTCTGATCTTAATCACTGGAAGAATAGTCTAATGCCCCATACACACTGTCGGATTTTCCGACGGAAAATGTCCTATCGGACAATGTTGTCGGAAATTCCGACCGTGTGTAGGCTCCATCTGACTTTTTCCGTCGGATTTTCCGACTGACAAAGTTTTATCTCCTGCTCTCAAATTTTCCGACAACAAAGTCCTATCAGACTTTTTCCGATCGTGTGTAGCGAATTCCGACGGACAAAGTGCCACGCATGCTCAGATCACATTACAAGACCAAAGCTATTGGCTACTAGCCTCTACGTAGTTCCGTCGTACGCAACGAACGTCACCATGTTCAGGATGATCGGATTTTCCGTCAACTTTGTCCGACCGTGTGTATGCAACACCAATGTCGGAAAAAATCAGACGGATTTTGTGGTCGGAATTTCCGACCGTGTGTACGGGGCATTACTCTTCATGTGTGTCAATTGGACTATTATTGTTTGCACATATACAGCTCTGCATATATTTTATGCTTATTTTGGAGGTTTTGGTATACCACCTTTTTTTCTAGCAGCTGTGTAACAGTGTACATTGCACTCACTATTTATATTTTATTTTTGATAGATTTGAACAGTTGTGCAAATATAGTGCAGCTGCAACTACTATAATGGTATAGTATATGGTTTTTATTTAACTTTATATATGGATTTTGTATGCATCCTTGAAATCAAAAAGAGAAAAAATATTATTTTAGTCACTGTTGCCCTTCCCAGTAAAACATAATCAGATATATGCAAGATGTTAATAATAGCATGTAACATAATTGTATTAGTAACTTTCTCTTGACATGCTCTATCCTATGATCCATACAGTATCTGTATTGAATGCCAGATGTTAGTGTGTTTTGTTTTTTTTTAGTACAATTTTTTTCTATATTGAAGAGCTTTCCTTTGCAATGAATCCATTAATTAAAGTGTATGTGCATCGCCTTTCAAGCAAACTAAACAGACATATTTGCCAGTATGCTTTTTAAGACCAGGAACTGGCTTTGCATATATTACAATTTTTTGCTTGAGAAATGGGGATGACATACAATATGACTATTTTCTACGAGCTATGGATATATAGAATTTTTACAAACATTTTAATTAAAAAAATTGCTGAAAATGTGAATTTCAATGGTAACCTAAATGTTTGTGTTCTATAATAGTATACTGTTTTTTTTTCCTTTTTAAATTGAGCATGGTAAGACCTAGACAGTGCACATCCTTAGTGATCCCTGGCATTTAAAAGCTGAATAACAGGGTGTTTTCTATTTGATATTGGGGTACAGTTCTTACTGTCAACTTGGACATAAATCAAAGTCCTGTATATAGCTTGGGACACAGGATGTAGAGGTTTGCCAAGGACACTGATGTTTATTTGAAGGCTATCATATATGTACAGGCTAAACAACCTGCCTACACTTTAGCAGTATTGTAAATTAGTATTTAAATCATTACTAGTTCACTTTATTATGAGCTAGAATTTGTAATTATTATTATTCTTTTACAGATTTTAAAGCTCAACATCCAAAAAAATGTTTATAGAGTGGGAAATAGTTAAACCCTCTTGCTCTGAAGAGAGGATACCTTTTCCTAACATCAACATAGGTAGCAAAAAAAACCCCCACACACACACAACACATGTCATCAATGCCATACCACTTAACAGGAATGTCAGAAGGACAACCTGTAAATCTATGTGCAGTCATGCAGGGTCTAGAAACATAAATCTGATCACATAAGCATGGGAATCAATTAAGAAATATTTTCTTATTTCTAAAAACTTCTCATGTCATGCATTTGTAGAAAAAAAAATCATCATTACAGAATATTAACAAAATGTTCATGCCATTTGAATGGTCACTGTTGCATAGTATGTTCTACTAATTGATTCAAAACATTAGCTTGAGAAAAGTGTGTAAAAGCCAAAATGGTAAACCTTGAAAAAAATTAACGTCTCCATAGCCCAGGCTCAAACAACCTTCCAAACATTTAAAAAATATATAATTATTGACCAAGAAGGTTTATTACTATATAATTAATGAATGCCTTATCCCTTACACAAAATAGGACAAATAAAATGTTTGAATTTGCATGTAATTTCAACGTTCTTTGAAGATTTGGTCAAATTGGGATGCTACGCTATAAACTCTCAGATGAGGAATAAGAAATAGTGATATAAAAATGACAGTGTGATAAGTAAATCAAAACAAGCTATAATAAAGTGCCAATAAAATGGCCATGGAGTTCACATAAAATGGTAAGTGTTAAGATGCTAAGTGAAACAATTGATAGGTCCAGCAATCATAACGATGAACACATGGTGAAAATAGTAACCACCGGACAGTAACACATCCAATCACATAAAATAAACATTGAAAGTGAAAATAACACTAAGTGGAATCTTGAATAAAGAAATATGTTAACATATGATGGTGTGGGTGAACACTATACAAATAAAATGTCCAGTGAGCCAACCTACGCTCTGATGAAAAGTATAAAGATATAAAACAGTCCCAAAAAATTGTGACAATCCAAAATGTGAAATATGGGGTATTTTGCCTTCACTGTGAAATAAAATGGCCGATGTCAGACCAATCCACTGCGGTGACACCTAAATGTGCATGAACCTTACTGCTGTAAGGGTACAGGATGAATGAATCATATGCTTCAAATGGGGGTCATCATAGGGTCCTTCTTTGATGAATGCAGCAATGAGTCATAGATATGGATACAGCTTTTGCCCCCAGTTAGCTCAATTGTGATGATAAAAAAATGGAAGAAAAATCACAGCGTAATACCACTTAAAAAATACAATTTATTAAAAAAGTGCACAAAGTAGATACAGTCAATTGTATAAAAAACACTCAGGTAACAATCCACAAGCACTGAGTTCATATGTTTGCGTCACTACCGGTTTCGCCTATTACTTCAATGCTGACGCATATCGTCACGTGACTTCATCAGGGTCACGTGTGACGATTCGTGTTGGGATTGGAGCAATAGGTGCAACTGGAAAGTGACACAAACATATGAGCTGGCGCTCGTGGATTGTTACCTGAGTTTTTTATACAAGGAGTGTAACAATCCATGAGCGCCAAGCTTGTATGTTTGTGCCACTTCCGGATTTGTCTATATTGCTCCAATTCTAACACGTATAGTCACAAGTGACCCTGATGAAGTCACGTGGGGCAGCTGTGCATGGTAGCCAATAAACTTCTAAACTTCAGCTTGTTCAATTAATGTCTGACAAAAAAAAACTAAGGCTGATTGGTTTCTTTGCAGAGCTGCATCGCATTTTGCGCTCTCCAGTTTTAATAAATCAACCCCAGAGTGTTTCTGCATCCAGAGGTAGCATTCAGCCAATGCTGAAAGCAGCAATCTATCCATCCCTAGTGGCTCAGGGGAATGTGGCCTAGGTGTGTCATATTGAAGGGTGTATATGCATATGCATTTACTTATTCTGTGATTGTTCATTGTAATTAAAGTCATTTTGCAGATGTTTTTTTTATTGACAGAAATAAATACATATATAAATCTTCTGTGATCCAATGTTCCAACCACAATAAAATAATAAATACTTTCACTTTATTTTAAAATACAACATCAAATTTTGCTAACATGCACTTGTAAGGGTTAAACACAATATAATTGCTAACAGAGGACAAAAACCTTGACCAAAGCTGAGTTTAAATAAAAAGCATTCAGAGAATACCAAAATGCTGTATGGGGTTGTTCAAGCTGACCTCCTATTATGTACTGTTGAACTACACATATTAAGAAGACAAAGAATATTCTTCCTGCCAATAGCTAATGAATTTCAGCACTGCTAATAGCAGAATATAGTGCACAAAAAAAAAAAAAAAACACACAACAAAACAGTTATATAAAACAATTTACTGTAGAAAAGAAAACTCCAATGAGAGTGCAAACAGTTTGTTGCAGACAAATAGTCTTACCATAGAATAAAATATTCATTTGAAAATCTTAAAAGGTATGTCCATCCGGAACTGATTTTAGTTAGTGGTGCAGTCTGATAAGCTTAGTCACCCACTGGTCTCTAATATTTTTTAGGGACTCTAGCAGTGAAATCATGTGATAGTTCCTATCTCTGTAGTTGTAGTGTTCCCATCCACCTTTCAGGTGTCCCTATGCCTTCTGCAGTGATGTAAGTAACTGAGTTAAAATAAACGGAGTTACTTAACGCAGTTACTTTAGAGGGTAACGAGTAATCTAACTGATTATTTTTCCCCTCATGGTAACGCAGTTCCCATTACTTGGGCAGAGTTACCTCAATTACATCTACTGCCACTAGATGGCAGTAGTGTAATTCCGGTGTCCTGCCAAAAAAGTTCCCCCACCGGATAAGGACCCCCTGTACTGCGCAGGTGCAGCGCTTGCACAGTACGAAGGACTACGGAGCTTCCGAAAATTGCCGAACCTAAACAGCTCTGAGTGAACTCTACACCGCGCAGGCGCAGTTAACATGTAATTGTACGAGGCGATGCCGTACGCTCCCGATGCTCATGCTACTCTGCAAGGGGCGTCTATTGTGTAACTAAAAGGCGGGTCTAGTATTACTGTGACCAAGGGGCACATTTATTATTATTGTTATATATCGAGCTCTGCCCATTAATTTAACATTCGCCCTCTTCTGTAGCCATCCGCCCCTTACACGATGTAATAAGAATAGACCCGCCCCTTGCTTACACGCTATAACAGATCTGCCCCTTGGTAAGAGTAATAATAGAGCAGCCCCTTGGTTACACGATATATAACAATAATAATAAATGCGCCCCTTGCTTACAGTAATACTAGACCCGCCCCTTAGTTACACGTATAGAATATTAAAAAAAAAGTCACAGTTACTTTGCTGCGTAACTAATTACTTTTCCAATGTAGTGACTGAGTTACTAATGCAATTACTTTTTGGGAGAAGTAATTTGTAACTTAACTAATTACTTTTTTAAAGTAAGATGACCAACACTGGCCTTCTGTTGCAATCTTTATAATATAACAAATATCCAAAGTACAACAGAGAAAGTAGGATATTGTCATAACTAGGGAAGAGCACTTCCTTGCCTTTGAACTTAGATCCACTGAGTTAGAATAGCTAATAACAGGGCTTGCAAAAAAACAAAGCCCATCACTATAAAAGCCTGAGAGTTCCCTACAGCCTGAGTAACAGTATACTTTAGCTGCAACAGAGAATTCTTGGGAAATGTTGCTGACAAACTGTAAAGGGAGAGATAATAACAGACCTGCCAGTGCCTACAATCCACATACTAAAGTCAAAATCTGGGAAAAGTAAAAACCCTCCCTTGCAGTGGGGCCACACCAGGGTTAAATGGTCAATTCTTCCTAGGAGATTGGAAAAACACTTTCACTTACTTTTTCTCAAGTAAAAAATTTAATTGAAAACTGTTTGCTGCTGTAATGTATTGTCGGATTCCAATATTAAAAAAAAATGGCGTGGATGTCCCCCAAAATCCATACCAAGCCCTTCAGGTCTGGTGTGGATATTAAAGGGAACCGGACCAAATAAAAAAAAAATGGCGTGGGGGTCCCCCAGGCACTATATTCTCTGAACTGCAGTATATATACTATATGGTCTGCCTTATATACTCTGCAGAAAATGTGGCCTTAGGTGTTGGTGGTACCAGAACACTGTAAACCCTCACAATTACTCCTGTCGGGCGCAGGAACGGGCCCTGCTGTGAAATATTATATTAAACAGGGGCATACAAATTGGGCCTTGGGTGGTGATGCTCTAAAGCAAAAATATTGTTGGAAGCTAGCATCATCAAGATTGAGGAGGAATAGGATAGTCAGCATAGGCAGTCTATAAGGGATCCCACATTCATAGCAAATTCAATCAGTTACATCAGCATCAGGTGCTTGATAGCTGCTGATCAAAGACTGATTCCTTTTTATGAATGTGAGCCTATCAACGGAGTCTGTGGACAGGCACTCTCTTTGATCCATTACAAACCCTCCAGCAGCACTGAATGTGCATTCAGAAAGTATGCTGGATGCAGGACAGGCCAGTAGCTCAATTGCATATTGAGCAAGTTCTGGGAAGTGGTCCATCCTCAAGACCCAGTAGCCCAGTGGATGCTCTGTTGGAAAGGTCTCCAAGTCTGCTCTTGCCCATAGATATTCCTGCACTACCTTCTCCACCGATCTTCCTCTGACGGAACGAAGCCTCAGCAACACGTTGTCCAGCACCAGGAAATGATAACCTCCCAGGGTCTGGAAATGCTTTGCACAAACCTTTCTTCAAGGCCTCCTGAAGATGTTTCATCCTCTGCTCCCTCTGCAAAGGCAGGATGAGTTCTGCAACCTTACCTTTGTAACTTGCATCAAGAAGGGTTGCCAGCCAGTAATGATCCCTCTTTGATACCACAAATCCTAGGGTCCTTTCACAGTCTTTGCAGAATCAGGGAGGCCATGCAGCATAAGTTTGCAGAGGCATTTGATTCTGAGTCCCCTGCGTCACTAACAATCACATGATCCGTAACTACCTCCTCCCAGCCACATACAATTCCCTGGATTTATGGGGACTGAAAACTATCCCTTGAAGACTTCTGCTGAGTGTTATCCTTTATATCCATACTGACACAATCCTACTCCTCTTCCTGTGTGTTTGGTGAGACCACAGGAATGCTATCTAGATAAAGGGGGCCGTGAGAGGAACAAAAGTCCTCCTCTTCCTCCCGTTGTTCTCCCTCAATTGCCCTGTCCATGATTCCACAAAACGTTTGCTCCAACAGGAAGACTAGAGGGACAGTGTCACTGATTCATGCATTGTCACTGCTCACCAACCTTGTGGCCTCCTCAAATGGTGACAGGACAGTGCATGCATCCTTGATCAGTAGCCACTGGTGTGGCGAAAAGGAGCCAAGCTCCCCTGACCCTGTCCTAGTGCCATACTCACATCGGCATACACCGACATACTCATTGATAGCCCTCTGCTCTGTGTGCAGCCGCTGCAGCATTGCCTACATTGAGTTCCACCTGGTAGGCATGTCACAAATGAGGCGGTTATTGGGCATGTTGCATTCCCTTTGAATGTCAGCCAGCCGAGCACTGGCATTGTATGACTGGCAGAAATGACCACAGACTTTTCTGGCTTGCCTCAGAAGATCATGTAAGCCTGGGTACCTGGTCAAGAACCGCTGCACCACCAAATTCAGGACGTGTGCCAAACATGGAACATGGGTCAAGTGTCCCTGTTGGAGGGCGGAGAGAAGGTTGGTGCCATTGTTGCATACAACCATTCCTGGCTGAAGCTAGCTGAGCCTGCCCCTGCAGAGCTGACAGAATCTTTGCTCCAGTGTGGATCCTGTCCCCTAGGCAGACCAACTCAAGCACTGCATGGCATCTTTTAGCCTGACTGCTTGCATAGCCCCTATAATGCTTACGAAGCACCGCTGGTTCAAAAGACAAATCTGCAGAAGAGGCCATAGAGGAAGAAGAAGAGGAAGAGGTGGGGGGGAGAGCTGTGGCAGAATCACTACTAGCATTTTGGCGGAGCGGTGACGGAACAAGCTCCAACAACACTGGACCCTGTCCTGCATCCTTCCCAGCTGCCAGCAGAGTTACCCAGTGCGCCATGAAGGAAAGGTAACCTCCCTGCCCATGCCTGCTGGACCGTGAGTCAGCGGTAATATGAACCTTACTGCTTACCACCCTGTCCAACAAGGCCAAAACATTGCCTTACACATGTCGGTAGAGAGCTGGAATGGCCCTCAGTGAAAAGAAATGGCATTTTGGAACCTGCCACTGAGGTACAGCACATTCCACAAATTCATGAAAGGGGGCAGAGTCTATTAGCTGAAAAGGCAGCAGTTGCAGTGCTAGCAATTTGGCCAAGCTAGCATTTAGACACTGAGCATGTGGATGGCTGGGACCAAATTTCTTTTTACGGTTCAGTAACTGGGGTGGGGAAATTTGCCTGCTAAAATCAATTGTTGGTGTACTGCTAGCAGATTGGCTGCAAGTACTTGGGACACCTATTGCTACACCTTCATTCCTCACAGTGCAGGTTTTTGAGAAGACTGGAGGTATAGTATGGTTGGAGATCCCAGATGAGAAGCAAGGACAAGTCTGCCTTTTTCTTTGATGTGGGTCTTTCAAGTGCTGTTGCTAACGGACTGCATGGCAGGTCGTCATATGTCTGGTCAAGCATGTGGTGCCCAAGTGGCTGCTGTTCTGGCAACGCTGGATCCGCTTCAGACATAGGTTGCAAACAGCAATGGTGCCATCTGCTGCACACATGTTGAAAAAAGCCCACACCGAGGAACTTTTAAAAGTCAGCGGGGAGTCAGCAGTGCCCTGCACCTGCAGAGCTCTGCGGTGTGATGCAATAGGCTGGCTGCCCTTAAGGTGCCCCCCAAAAGGACATCCTGCCTCGTTGGAGTTGTGCCTCCTCCTCTCTTCTCTCAAGCACCCAAGTACAGTCAGTGACCTCATCATCCCCTCCCTCCTCGTCACTGGAGCAAACTTGGCAGTATGCTGCAGCTGGGGGAACATGACTGCCAGTTTCTTGTCCTTCTGAGGCACCAACTCTCTAGAGAGAGGGGGATAAGGACTGTCATAACCACTCTACCAACTCCATCCCTAAAATATATGGAAAAAGAAGAATTAGCCATGGGACTTTGAGTGAGGTGGGAGAGATTTGGACACCAGTTCAAAAAGAAATGTAATAAAGTCAATTTATTAATTACATACCGCTGTATGAACAAATGGGAACAGCAATAAATGTGCGTTGCCAGGCATAATAGCCGAGTCAGCAGCAGAAATACAAGTAAAAAATAACAATACATTACATTTCATATACATCCATCGAGTAGTAAAATTCATCACAGATAGCTGAGTCAGTTGATACATATGCATGGTATGAGGTAGAATGTTGTACATACATAGTGAAAACAATATGTGAGCCAAATCCAACACAACAAAAATACCCAGCAATTATTAACATGTAAGGAGCATTGTACTGCCCCAGCGGGAATTTCCAGCCATGTGCGTATATAAAGAGCATCGATGGTGCCCTACGCGTTTCACGAGTCAATGCTCGCTCTTCAGGGGCAGATGCATAATTATATCTGAAACAAAAGATAGTAAATAAATGGGTATGTGTTGATATTGGGAATCATAGGGGCAAAGAGGAAAGTAGTGTGTGGCAAAAGGGGTCAGCAAAAAGGAGACCCCCATACTCACCAAATCACTGGGCTAAGGTCACCAACCGTTGGCAGCTCCGATGGCAGCAATAGATGTCCAGCTCGGGAGCTGAGGGGACACGGTGAATGGATACCACAACAGGGGGCACCGGATAGGACGGCATTGATTGGAGCAAGCATTCGGCTAGAGGTCTAGGATGTCTGAGAGAATTGATATATAAAAACACAGGGCTTAAGCAAGGAAAATGGAAACACCTAGGAGCAAAAGATGGCAGATATAGCAATTCTAGTTGGAGTGTTGAAATGGCAACCTATTGTGTTCAATATCCATCCGTATATAAAGGAGTGACAGGTGTGTACCATATGCAGAGAGTGTATCCGGAGAGAGTAATTGATATATGCTGGGGGACTAGCGGGTGGAAGAAAAAAACTAATAATAATAAGTTTGGATAAACAAAACTTAAATGTGTGTGCGTGAATAGTGGCACCCACACACTGAATGTAGATAAATCAATATATTATCTAAAATCATAATGGTCAACACCCCCAAGCATGATAAATGGGATACCATACAGAGCATAAGGCTTCACAATGGAGTGGAAAAACATCCGTGCAGCATGGACGTTCTTCACTGAGCGCTGTGAGAACCCGGGATTCAGCGACTCATACCAGCGCATCGGGACCTCGTTTTTCAAAAAAAACGGCACCCAGGGCTTCTTCTTACCCCCCTGCAGTGTGGCAGAATGTCAGCCAAAAGAAAAGGGGACAGACATCCCCAGAAAATAACGGCCTATTTGAATCAGCCAGCCGCCGGAAAAATCCAAGATGGCGCCGCGGCTGCAGCGCCTGCATGTCTCCCCTCACAGCCATCAGCCTCACAGAGCCACAATGCTGGGGACAGTGAGGAGGGTTTTATGGAGCTCTCCAGCGGTGACCAGACCCTGAATTCCTCATATCCAGGCACTCCACAGACAGGCAGTCCTGCTAAAGCTAGAATGAGACTGGACACAGAGGGCATAGCAGCATCTGAGGTGAGCCTGAACATTTTACAATCTATTAACCCTTGCAGTGCACCTGACCCATTTGCCAGTTTTCCTACCAATAACCAACCTATCCTGGATACAACCCTTAAGGACATGCTGTCCACCCTCAGAAATTCTATGCAAACTGATATGCTGTCAATAATGCACCGCCTGCATGCAGATATATCCTCAGTCACTGGCAGAGTATCGCACATCGAGCATCAAATGGGGGGATTCGCAGAGACTGTAAACGATCTCGTTGACGGACATGAAGATAATTTAGAAGATCACGCATGGATCAAGCGCAAATTGGCGGATTTGGAAGACAGATCACGTCGCAATAATATCAAACTTAGAGGAATAGCGGAAACAGTGCAACCTCATGAGCTATCAAACTATGCTAAAGGGCTATTCAAAACACTACTGCCCAATCTAAAAAACATGGAAATGATAATAGATCGTATCCACCGTTTGCCGAAACCGCCATCCCTGCCTGACACGATCCCACGCGATGTGATCTTACGCATACACTTCTACCATGTCAAGGAGCAAATTATGCAGACCGCCAGGAGCGAGAAGACTCTACCTGATCCGTATTCACATCTACAAATATTCGCTGATCTATCGCAGTATACTCTACAGCTGCGTAGGGATCTGAATACGGTTACCAAAGCACTGAGGAACCATAATTTGCCATACAAATGGATAAATCCTGCTAAGCTTTTGATCACCTACAAAGGGGCTAAGGTCACAGCCTCCAACCTAACGGAAGGCTTGCAATATCTCCGCTCCTGGGGAATAATCCCCGAAAACACAAATCCATCACCTGAGAATCGTAGGCAATATGTCCAAAATTCGGACATTCAACCCACTCAGCGCCCTCACTACTCCTCCAACCGCTGAACGGGGTCCTACTACGCTGTCACTTATGTCCCGGTACCTCACATGACGCTGACTAAGCCACTTGAACTTTTTCCCCACAAAACAGCCAAGTAAGTGCATAGCACTTTCCTACAAGGCCGTCTGCTCGGCCACTTGGCAAACAAGTTACGCCTCGCTTATCCTAGCGTTGGTTTGACATTATTTTTTCTTTTAATTATTTTTGTTTGTTTTTGGTTTTGTGTCATCACTGCTGCCTACAATTTCTAGACTAATCCAGCATACAAGCAACGCAAAGGTTATACCTTTTAGTAACGATACTCACAGAGGCTTCTACTGACCCTCTACTTACCAACAGCAGAGACTCTAAATGGCTATCAAATTTCTATCCATAAACGCAAAAGGCCTCAACCATCCGGTAAAAAGGTCTTCCCTCTGGAAACTAGCTAAAGACTACCAATGCGACGTTCTTTGCGTACAGGAGACGCACTTCACAGCTTCATCTCCTCCGAAATGCTCCAATAACCAATTCCCACATATCTTCACAGCAAGCACGAATTCTAAGAAAAGAGGAGTACTAACAGCAGTAAATTCTTCTTTAACCTTCGAACTGCATAACAAGGTACTAGACGATAACGGTCGTTATATTATCCTAGTGTGCTCCCTGAACAACTCCTTGTTTACTATAGTAAACGTATACGCGCCAAACGTTCACCAAATCAGTTTCTTGAGGAAGCTCAAAAGAAAAATCGATAGTGTCCAACAAGGCGCTCTTCTCTGGTGTGGAGATTTCAACTTAACCCCGGATTCCAGTTTGGACTCCTCCATCCCGTCTAGACGACGTAACAGCTCCTTGGGTCCTCTCCTGCAAGAATTTCAGCTACAAGATATATGGAGATGCCAACACGCGTCAGAACGCGACTTTACTTTCTTCTCACCGTGTCACAACTCATATTCCAGAATAGACTTATTCTTAACCGACCAATGGACACTCCAAAAAATCTCAGCCTCACACATTCACGCGATAACGTGGTCAGACCACTCTCCAGTGAGTATTACCTTCGCAGACTCACCCCACCACTCACCGACCTTCCTTTGGCGGATGAACACACACATTCTCCAGAAAGATCCATACCGTACCATCATAAAAGACCACCTGGAACAGTTCTTCACCACTAATAAGGACTCAGTCTCTAATCCAGCCACATTATGGGCAGCCCATAAAGCCTTTATGCGGGGCATTTTCATCCAACAGAGCTCTAGGGCTAAGAGAAAGAGATCGCAACGCATTGATACCCTTATTAAAGAAATTAATGATCTGGACGCTTTAAACAAACATAAAGCATCCAACCACTTAAAGACCAAATTGGGCCAGCTCCGCCTGGAACTTCGCTCCATACTATTGGAACAATTCGAATTCAACCACAAACGATTCAAGTCTACCCTTTATGCCACTGGCAATAAAGCGGGAAAACTCCTAGCCAAACAAGTTAAAGGGGCACGTTCTAAAGCATCCATCCCCTTCCTGTACCATCCGTTCACCAAAGAAAAATTGATTAATCCCCAAGAGATAGCTAATGCATTCAGTGCATATTACAGCTCTTTGTATAATTTGGAAAATGACCCGGGCACTAAGCATCCCACGCCCTCTGATATAAAGACCTTCCTACAATCTATCAACCTTCCCACTCTGTCCTCTCCTCAACTTGAAACTTTAAACTCCCCATTCACCAATCAGGAAATAGCAAGAGCTATCAAACTCCTTCCTAACAACAAAGCTCCAGGGCCTGATGGCTTTGTTACTGAATATTACAAACAATTCACGCCTATTTTAACGGACCCTCTAACCTCGGTATTCAATGCGGCTGCAATCTCTTCCTCATTCCCGGATGATATGTTAAAAGCCTTGATTACTACATTGCCTAAGCCAGGTAAGGAAGCCTCTTCACCTCAAAATTTCCGCCCCATATCTCTACTGAACCATGATTTGAAACTCTATGCCAAAGTGATAGCGAATAGAATTATTGATATACTCCCCACACTAATTCACCTGGACCAATCAGGGTTCACCAAAGGGAGACAAACAGTAGACGCTACTAGGCGTATAATAAACATCATTCACCACACCAACAATCAGAAAGTGCCTTCTCTGCTTCTAGCACTAGATGCAGAGAAGGCATTTGATAGAATTCACTGGTCATATCTCCAGCAGACCCTTCAAAAATTTGGTTTCCAAGGTCATATCCTCTCTGCTATAATGGCTCTGTACTCCAAACCCTCAGCCCAAGTTTATTGCTCAGCAATGCTCTCCTCCACTTTCCCTATAACAAACGGAACCCGCCAAGGCTGCCCCCTTTCCCCGTTGATATTCAACCTCCTTATGGAACCTTTAGCCCACAAGATCCGTTCCCAACCCAATATAGTAGGAATAAAAATTGGCACTGACGAACACAAACTTAACCTTTTTGCGGATGACGTAATTCTTATGCCATCAGACCCACAAACTTCTCTAGATGCTGTGTGTTCTGTTCTACAAGAGTTTAGCTCTATCTCCTATTATAAAATTAACGAATCCAAATCCCACATCCTAGGACTTAATATACCTATATCAACTCAGGCGTTCCTAGCTGACCGTTTCCCATTTCTCTGGGCAGAAAAATCTATAAAATACCTCGGTATACAACTTACGGCTAATCCTAAATCCTTGTTTCAAGAAAACTTCATTCCCTACCTCCAATCCCTGCAACCTGAATTAACACAGCTTGCTAAAGTAACACTATCATGGATGGGCAGATTGGCGTCTTTCAAGATGCTTAAGCTTCCACAGCTGTTATATCTCTTCCGCACCCTACCCATCCCAATACCTACTTCATACTTCCATAAACTACAAATGGTGTTAAACAACTTTATATGGCAGGGAAAGAAAGCAAGATGCTCCCACGCTACACTCATCAAACATAAAACGGCTGGTGGTATGGGACTCCCCGATCTCAGGGATTATTACATAGCTGCACTGTTAGCACAATTAAAAGCATGGTTCAAACCTCACCCACAGAACCTGTGGAGAAATCTAGAAAACTCACAAGTCCCAGGCGAAAACCTACACAGCTGGATTCTCAGCTCACTTCACAAACGCAAAAAAGATACACACCTATCCCCTACTATATTAGCATCTAGGTCGGCCTTCCACCATTTGATCTTTAAGACACCACACAGGGGCTCCTTAACACCAATTCCCATCCCAATTACCGTGATCCCCCTTCTAACACATGATATCAATGTTTCAACCTGGACAAAGCGAGGCATCACACTGGTTTCAGACCTTTATGCAGATGGAGCATTGAAATCCTTCCCATCACTTCAACAGGAGTTCAATTTCCCAAATAAGGAGTACTACCAATACCTTAGAATCACACATTGTCTAATTCATTCACATACGATCTTCCAAAAGATTCCTATCCACCTGTCAAATTTCTGGTTCAAGGACCAACCACACGTTAAAGGTATATCACTTTTCTACCAAACGTTAAAAAATAAAACATCCTTCACCAAAGCCCAACCTCAGATCAAATGGGAGACAGAATTAGGCACACAATTCTCAGATGAGCAATGGATAGAGGCCTTAAACGCACCATACAAAGCAACTAAATCAACCAATTTATGGGAATTATCCTATAAGATTGCCTTCAGATGGTACCGAACCCCACATATCCTACACATAATAGATCCCTCCAATTCACCTTTATGTTGGAGAGAGTGTGGATCCCACGGCTCACTCCTACACACCCTGTGGTCATGTAGATTTCTCACTCAATATTGGTCCGATGTTTTCAACCTAATTCAACAGGTAACTCATATTCAGATTAATCCCTCTCCGGAACTCGCTATATTAAATATAGGAATTGAACAATTCCCCTATCCAATCAGAGGCACAATCATACATATATTACTAGCAGCTAAATTAACTATTACACGCAACTGGCGTTCTACATTGAGTCCGTCTTGTTCAGAAGTCATATCTACTACCCAGCTACATAGCAACTATGAATGTTTATTTGCGTCAAGCAAAGGCTGTCTTGGCTCCAAACAAGCAGAGTGGTATCTATGGTCCATCTGGTATGAAAAAGTAATTGACAAAGCTCAGAAATAATGATGCAGTATATTATATGTTCGCTTCTGTTGCTCTGACCACTTGTACCTGGCGCATTCACTGTTCCATAGTGAGTATAAAATAGTTGGTGTGGGGGGCCTGGAATTCTCCGGAGGATCGACAACATCGGTTTCCTACATCTACATCTCTTGTCTCTTTTCGGTAAGAATAGCACAGACAGGGCATAATAAACACCTAGACCTCAATTGGTATTCTAATCACTTACTTACATCTGGGGCTTGAACACCAGAGACTAGAGACCTGTTTCTCCTCCCCCCGGTCACAGCTTGCACCCAGATGGGGTGACCGAGGGTCAGAGGAACAGTTCTCATATCTAGCCTTGTTATGTTCTGTTCATTGACTCACCTTTTGAACGATATTTAACACAACACAGATTTTCAGTACTTTGAAAACGTCATATTGCACAGTGTATGACACATTAGTTTTGTTTTGTTATATGTTATGTTTTATTATACGTTTAATTTGAAACATCAACAAACTATCGAAAGTTATTCTTTATACCTGTCTCACATAAGGTTGATGACCTATGCTTTGTTCGCATAGTAAAAACTTTGACAAACTTTGACATATGTCATCTTTCTGATTTATACCTTACTACACCCCTGCGCGGGTGATACTTTGTCTTATTGTTACTCTTTATTCACTAATAAAGCTCTTTTGAAAGTAAAACATCACTGTTGACTGTAGACACAGAGGCTGCTTGCCCTCTTTTAGTGGCCTGTGAGCATCTCCTTGGTGGCCTACCGGACATGATGTATTTTTTGTTTTGCAACACCACACTGTATTAGATACTGTGTACACCGCCTGCACTGTATTAGAAACTGTACAACGGCTGCACTGTATTTTATATTGTGTATACTGTACCACCAGAAGTGTAGTAGAAACTGTACACGATACTATGTACACCACCTGCACTGTATTAGAAACTGTACAATGGCGGCACTGTATTTTATACTGTGTACACTACCAGAAGTGTAGTAGAAACTTCACACACTGTATTAGATACTGTGTACACCGCCTGCACTATATAGAAACTGTACAACAGCTGCACTGTATTGTGTACAGCAGAACTGTACACAATACTGTACACACTATTGGATACTGTGTACACCACCATAAAAGTAGTAGAAACTGTACACACTGTATTAGATACTGTGTACACTGACTGAAGTGTTTTAGAAACAGTATATCACAGAATGCACTGTAGATATAGGCTGCACTGGATGCAGAATATATATACATACACACACACACTAGACTGTATATATTGTAAAAGAACAGCACCAAATGTAGAGCTTTAAGGACACCACTCGCTGGTTCTCATTTTTAAGTTTGCCCATTTTTATTATAAGCAAGTTCAGCAAAACAAACAGGTTTCCAGCATTCCTTTGTCCATCAATAAAATGGCATTCAGCCTAGTTGTCTCTCACTTGCAACACTGCTGCTCTGGCCTTACACTCCAGTCCCTTGTCTGTCTCGTACAGACTGTTTCACCAACCATCTTGGTGCATGTATCTAGTAGCTCCCTGTGGAGCCCTCCTGACTCCTGGTACTCAGACTTCCTATCTACTGGGGTGGAGCCCAGAACTATGGTGAGGTTACTACTAAAATCCCAGCACACACCTGACCAATAAGTATGCTGGCTATTCTCAAAATCAGGACCCAGGACTGGGGATTTCATCCCACTCAGATCTCTCAGAAATCCCTGGACTCCAGGTCCCAAAGTGGACTTTTATAAGAAAGGAGGAAACTGAAAAGCCAGTTTCCTTTTCATGTTATAAGCTCCCTGGAGCCCCTCAACCCATCAAGTTGAGAATTTTGGGTCACAACTAGTGATGAGCCGAACACCCCTGGGTTCGGTTCGCACCAGAACCTGCGAACGGACCGAAAGTTTGCGCGAACATTCGAACCCTATTAATTACAATGGACGCGAATGTTCGAAATCTAAAGTGCTAATTATAACGGCCAATATGCATGTAAATGTCATAAAACACGTTTGGGGACCCGGGTCCTGCCCCAGGGGACATGTATCAATGCAAAAAGAAGTTTTAAAAACTGACGTTTTTTCGGGAGCAGTCATTTTAATGATGCATAAAGTGAAGAAAAAAATTGAAATATTCCTTTAAATATGGTACCTGGGGGGGTGTCTAAAGTATGCCTGTGAAGTGGCATGTGTTTCCCGTGTTTATAACTGTCCCTGCAAAAAAATGACATTTGTAGAGGAAAAAAAATAAGCCATTTAAAACTGCTTGCGGCTTTAACCGCTTCCCGACTGGCGTACGACGATATACGTCGGCAGAATGGCACGGACAGGCATAAGGGCGTATAAATACGTCCCCTTTAAGATGCTGCTCGCGCCAGTCGGGACTCCAATGAGGCTGGTCGCAGGTCCCGCGGAATCGATCACCGCGGGGACACCCGCCTCATGGGAAGGCTGAACGGAGAGATGCGGAAATAAACAGCATCTCCCCGTTCTGCCTAGCAACTAGTGATGCCGATCTCTGCTCCCTGTGATTGGAGCTTGGGTTAACCCCTTCACTGCCAGTGTCATTTACACAGGAATCAATGCATTTAAATAGCATTGATTGCTGTATAAATGACAATGGTCCCAAAAATGTGTCAAAAATGTCCGATGTGTCCACCATAATGTCGCAGTCACAATAAAAATCGCTGATCGCCGCAATTACTAATAAAAAAAATGATTAATAAAAATGCTATAAAACTATCCCCTATCTTGTAAACGCTATAACTTCTGCGCAAACCAATCAATAATCGCTTATTGCGATTTTTTTACCAAAAATATGTAGAAGAATACGTATCGACCTAAACTGAGGAAAAAAAATTGTTTATATATTTTTGGGGATATTTATTATAGCAAAAAATAAAAAAGAATGCGTTTTTTTTTTTCAAAATTGTCGCTCTTTTTTGTTTATAGCGCAAAAAATAAAAACCGCAGGGACGATCAAATACCACCAAAAGAAAGCTCTATTTGTGGGGAAAAAAAGGACGTCAATTATGTTTGGGAGCCACATCGCATAACCGCGCAATTGTCAGTTAAAGCAACGCAGTGCCGAATCGCAAAAAGGGGCCTGGTCCTTTGGCTGCAAATTGGTCCGGTCTGAAAGTGGTTAATGTAATGTCTTGTCCTGGCAATATGGATGAAAATCTTTGAGAAAAATTTCATGGCTACCCCATCACCCCCCCCCCCCACCCCATTACCAGCCCCTTTGGGTCTTGTATGGATATTAAGGGGAACCCCGCACCCAAAATAAAACCCTATACCTACAACCCTATATACTCTGAACAGCAGTATACAGGCAGTGCAAACAAGACAGGGACTGTAGGTTTGTTCTTAAGTAGAATCTGTTTGTAATTTTGAACAGGTACATTTTTAAGTGTAGCTCCATCCAAAAAAATCTATTTTTAAGCTTTTTGGAGAACATAGGGAAGGGTTATCACCCCTGTAACATTTGTTTTGCTGTCTGTGCACCTGTTCAGAACATTTCACCTCACTTTCCGTCCCAATGACAAATGTTTTTGGAAAAGTGTTTTTTTTATTGAAACAAGGATTGGTGATAAAGCATCAGTAGAGAGGAGATACCTTTTTCCCAAATTAAATCTAACAGGATAGAATTTCACTTCCTAGGGGTAGATTTCCTCTCACTTCCTGTTTTCTCCTTCCGTTTGCAAGTCGTTTCTAAGTTGGATGTTTGAAAGTAGGGGCCTGCCGTAAATACGGGCGTGGCTTGCGCGCGGACTTGAATGGACGCTTGAGCAGTGAGCTCCGCCATCCAGACCGGCCGGGAAGCGACGATCGGGCCACACAGCGACATCACCCGGCTCCACACACTCACCGGAGATTCCCCGCAACCCGCCGACGACAATGTCCCGCAAACGGAACCAGGAGAAGGGACCGAAGCGGCTGGAATCCTTCTCCTTCCAGCCGCGCCGTTCAAGCAGCAAGGCCCAAGATGGCGCCGACCGCAGCACAGCGCTTCAGGCCCTAAGATACCAGAATGGATCCGGGCACCATCCGCTCCTAATAAACCCTGAGATGGGCTCATCTACATCCCCGGCCTTATCCCCAACAACCCATGAAGTGCACAGCCCAGCGAAATCCAGGATGAAGCTGGATATGCAGCAGCAGGCCTCAGGCGCAGTGAGTACAGCATTACCTGACATGTCTACCATCACATCATTGCAGTCATCCATTGCACAGTTCCCCACCACGGGCCAACCAGTGTTAGACACCACCATGAAGGACATGCTCCTGTCCCTGCAATCCTCACTCATGTCTAACTTTACTACCCTAATCAATCAATTTTCTCTAGAACTGAAACATGTTGATAACAGGGTAATGTTTATGGAACACAAAATGGAGGATTGCACAGATACCATTAACGACCTTGTAGATGCCTATACTGAACAAAAAGAGGACACTCTCTGGGTGAAGGCAAAGCTCGCGGACCTCGAGGACCGCTCCAGGCGCAATAATATAAAAATTAGGGGGGTCCCTGAATCTGTACAGCCCAAAGAGCT
Source organism: Lithobates sylvaticus (assembly GCA_028564925.1). Lineage (NCBI taxonomy): Eukaryota > Metazoa > Chordata > Amphibia > Anura > Ranidae > Lithobates > Lithobates sylvaticus. Next base: position 466,958,647 of record CM053027.1, read on the forward strand.
CCACGGATATGCCAGCACCATGTTCTCCAGCATGCTCCCTGACTTATCTCCAATTGAGCTTACCATAGATAGGATCCACCGTCTACCAAAACCCCGCCATTTGGAAGCAGATATACCCAGAGATGTACTTCTGAGGGTGCACTTTTACCAGGCCAAAGAGCAAATTCTTCAAAAGGCCAGAGAATTATCGCCGCTACCACCGCCTTACTCAGATATTCAACTATACGCCGACTTATCCCAATACACCCTCCAAATGCGGAGGGAACTCAAAACAATCACCAAAGCACTCAACAACCACAAAATAGTGTACAAGTGGCGTCATCCAGCTACAATCCTGGTCACCCACAACGGAATCCCTCACTCCATCTCCACACTGGAGGGTGGAATGAAATTACTGCACTCCTGGGGTATTATACCCGAACCACCTCACAACCTACAGCAACCTCATGATAAGCTGAACCCCTTCTCCTTTGGATCGGAACAAGCTAAAACCAAAAACAAAATGCACTGACCCACCTGCCCGCAAACTACGGCAGGCCTCTAGCCCGGTCCGGTCTGGGCTTGGTCACCGTCACCTGCTTGCCGAATTTTTCCCCATACTCTGGTCAGTCGCCCAATTGGGGCACACTATACTGATCTACCTAGCTGTCAGTAATTGCTAACTGACATCGAACTTCAATTTCTTTTCCCTTTTTTTTTTTTTTTTTTCTCTCCATCCCCCCTCCAGTTCATCTCTCATATTTTGAGGCTAATTGTTCTCTTTCCACGATAGTGGTCAAATACATCGCAGTTACTGATTACCATTGTTGCACTAACTTGTATTCTATCCTAGCAGAACTCAACAGCCCCACCGGGGCGGAACTCTTCATCACTAAACTAACCTTCTCGTCCAGCATCACCGAAGAATTTGTCGCTACGACCCACCTGTCCACCGCCTAATCAACAGCCTTCATCCCAGCAGATCTCACCAGCTGTGTCCGCTCACCTTCACATCCAGAACATCCGAGATATCTGTCTCCTGATCGTAGACCAACGAACTGTAAGTGACCTCTACACCTGCACCCACCACCATTGCTCCCAATATGGGCATCACGATTCTCTCTCTCAATGCGAAGGGTCTCAATCACCCAGTTAAACGAGCATCTCTTTGGAAAACAGCTCTCTCTCAGAACTGCGACGTCCTCTGCGTCCAAGAAACCCACTTTGCCGCTGATGCCACCCCAAAATGTTTAAACAGGCACTTTCCTCTTATATATCATTCCTCTTACCATAAAAAGCAAAGAGGGGTTATGATCGCTATTAAGGATACCGTGTCCTTTCAACTGCACCACAGTGTACTAGACCCTGAAGGTCGCTACATCATTTTGATCTGTTCTATGAACAATGTCCAATACACTTTGGTCTCCGTATATGCTCCAAACATGGGTCAAATGCCCTTTCTCAGGAAAACACTCCGTGAAGCACGCAAACTGCAGAAGGGTCATTTACTAATATGTGGAGACTTTAACCTGGTGCCAAATTATTCTCTAGACTCTACTGCTTGCAATAAACGCCATGCGTCCCCATTGGACAAATTTATTACTAACAACGATTTGTATGATGTTTGGAGGTGTTGTCATGCGAGCGAGAGAGACTTTACCTTCCTCTCGCCGCGTCACAACACCTACTCACGAATTGACCTCTTTTTAGCAGACAAAAGGTTACTACACTCTGTTTCACAATCCACTATCCACACCACCACCTGGTCAGATCATGCCCCTGTTAGCATCACAATCTCCGGAGAAATCCCCCAATCGGCCACGTATATCTGGAGAGTGAACAACTACCTCCTCAACACCCCATGCTATCGAACCCCCATCACACAAAACTTAGAGAACTTCTTTTCTCTCAACCAAGATTCAGTGTCTGACCCGCTGGTGGTGTGGAACGCCCATAAGGCAGTAGTAAGAGGTATTTTTCTACAAATGGGTGCCAGAGCAAAGAAAAATAGATCCCAGAAACTTGACGACCTGACATCTGACATAGCCACGACCGAATCCCTAAACAAGACTCACCCTTCCCCTGACCTACAGGCCAAAATCTTCACCCTACGCCACGAACTGAGATCCCTCCTCCTAGAGAAATACGAGAAATCATACAAAATACTTAAAGCTACATCGTACACAACAGGCAATAAGGCCGGCAAAAACATGTCCCTGAGAGTCAAAGGATTCAGAACCAAAACCAAAATCCCCTTCATCCATCATCCACATTCCAATGAAAAACTCCTTAAACCACAACAAATTGCAGACGCATTCAGCACATATTATGCCGACCTGTACAATCTCAAAAACGACCCCACTACCACACAACCCTCAAACGATGCAATACTAGCCTTTTTGGACCAACAAAAACTCCCATCTATATCACAAGCCCAACTTACCTCCCTAAACGACCCTTTCACTATAGAAGAAATATACGCAGTGATCAACAAATTACCCAGCCTCAAATCCCCAGGCCCTGATGGCTTCACGGGGGAATACTACAAACAGTTCCAAAAACAGCTCGCCCCTACCCTCTGCCAAGTTTTTAACTCGGCAACAACATCTGCCACATTCCCGAAGGAAATGCTCAACGCCATGATAGTAACACTACCTAAACCAGGCAAAGAACCAACATCCCCCAAAAACTTCCGCCCCATATCACTCCTCAACACCGATATAAAAATTTACGCTAGAATTATTGCCAATAGACTCGAGAATATTCTACCCACCCTTATAGCCCCTGATCAATCAGGCTTCACCAAAGGTCGCCAAGCATCAGACGCCACTAGACGCATGATCAACATAATACACCACCTTGACTCCTCCAAAACCCCGTCTCTTCTCCTCTCCTTAGACGCCGAAAAGGCATTCGATAGGGTCCACTGGGGTTACCTATCTGCAGTTCTTCACAAATTTGGTATCATAGGACCAATACACAACGCAATTATGGCCTTATACTCCAACCCCACCGCACAAGTATACTCCGCTGACACCCTTTCCACCCCGTTTCTCATATCCAACGGGACACGACAAGGTTGTCCCCTGTCACCACTAATATTCAACATGGTCATGGAACCCTTAGCCGAATCCATCAGATCCAGCACACTGATCTCCGGCATCTCATTAGGAGGTATGGAGCATAAAATTAGCTTGTTTGCGGATGACGTAATATTAATGATCACACACCCAGAACAATCTTTACCTGAAATTCAAAGAACTCTCACTTCCTTCAGCGACATATCTTATTACAAGGTAAATGAAGCTAAATCGAATATCCTAGACATCAGTATACCCGACACCACCCGCAATCTCATCAAACAACATTTTCCCTATGCCTGGGCAGATACCAGCATTACGTATCTAGGTATACAACTTACAAGATCAACCAAAGAATTATTCCCAGCCAACTACCTCCCCCTTAAACTTAAAATCAAACACCAGCTGGCCAAACTTGCATCTGTTGAGTTCTCATGGTTAGGACGCCTAGCGGCCTTTAAAATGTTCCACCTACCACAAATACTCTACTTTTTTCGCACCGTACCCATTCCCTTACCACTACACTACTTCAGAGCGCTACAATCAACCTTATCCTCATACATTTGGCAAGGTAAGAAATCCAGATGCAAACATCACCAGCTAACCAAACACAGACGTGCAGGGGGCGTAGGATATGTAGACTTCCAGGAATACTTCATCTCCTCAATACTGACACAAACTAGAGAATGGTTCATTCCCAACCCCCTACCCACGATTTGGGGTAGAATCGAGTCAGCATCGGTCCAGGCTGGCAACCTCCCAGCTTGGCTGCATGCCGTCTCACTGGGAGCAAAAATTCCACCTCACTTCCCCCCCACCATGGTAGCAACATATAGAGCCTGGTCAAAAATAGCACACTCCCCATTTGAACACTCAAACCCCGCCACGATGCAAATCCCGATAGAATCTCTCCAATACTTGATGGAATTTACCTCCTTCAGGTCTTGGAAGAGATGCGGCATCAACAGTATCACAGATCTCACCATTGGCAGTAGGATGAAAACCTTCCCAGAACTCCAAACCGAATTCCAATTACCTAACTCCGATATATTCCTTTACCTCCGCACTCGTCACTGTATAGAATCCCTGAAATTTCGGACATGCTCAATTCCCCAAGAAGCGTGGATGTTCTACAGAACACCGCTTCCCCACCGCAAAGGCATCTCAATGTTCTACAACCTCCTTCATCACAAACACACATTCACCAAAACAACTCCATTACTCAAATGGGAGAATGACCTGAACCACACATACTCGACAGACCAATGGGAGGCGGCATGTAAATCTATCTACAAAGCCACATACTGTTCCTCCTTATGGGAACTGGCTTACAAGATCACTTATCGCTGGTACCTGACGCCCGACAGAATATCCAAATTTGACAAAAAAACGACACACACATGCTGGAGACAATGTGGGCTTAAAGGGGACCTTATACATATCCTTTGGGAATGCCCCAAACTCACCTCTTTCTGGACACATATATTCCATATCCTGCATGAAATAACCGATATATCCCTTCCCAGCAACCCATCACTAGCTCTATTATCCCTAGACATTGACCTGTACCCTACACACTTGAAACCCATTGTGACCCACATCCTACTGGCAGCAAGACTTTCCATCACTAGAAAATGGAAAAACCCAGAACCCCCCACAATTAATGAGGTCCTACACATAGTACAAACTCACCATGTATACGAGACCACCCTAAAACTCAGAGGAAATCAAAAGTGTATTTCACAGCACTGGAGTCCATGGACTGACTGGACTAAAACTTCAAAATTTACTGATCACTTTGACATCTTTGACTACCCATCCTAATGGGACCTACAAAGTCCACAAGGACACTGCTCTCTGATTGACTGAGGCCTTTGCCTCTAGTAAGGGGTGCCTCTGCACGAGCACAGAACAGGTCCCTATTAGGGGTGCTTGGGCAGCACGGCTCCCTGTTAATTCACAGTACTACATATGAATAAGATGTATTTGCCACTCATCGCATAGTTTGCCTCAAGTTGTTTATCTTGTTTATCTTGTTTATCTTCCCTGGCATATGCCACATCTAGATGTATACGATTATATTGTAACATATCACTGCATATTTGTTCTGCATTGTTTGAAAATCTTCAATAAAAATTTATTGATTAACAAAAGAAAAAAAAAGATTTGTAATTACCCGCCCCTGTTAAACAGGGGCTGAAAAATTGTGCCTTAGCCACTGGTGCTGGTGCCACAACACTGCAACCCCTCACAGATACTGTACTTGGAGCACAGCAATCAGACCTGCTGCAAAGCATTGCATAAAAAATTGTAATTACACGCCCCTGTTAAACAGGGGCTGAAAAATTGGGCCTTAGGCACTGGTGCTGGTGCCACAACACTGCAACCCCTCACAGATACTGTACTTGGAGCACAGCAATCAGACCTGTTGCAAAGCATTGCATAAACAATTGTAATTATACGCCCCTGTTAAACAGGGGCTGAAAAAATTGTGCCCTAGCCACTGGTGCTGGTGCCACAACACTGCAACCCCTCACAGATGCTGTACTTGGAGCACAGCAATCAGACCTGCTGCAAAGCATTGCATAAAAAATTGTAATTACATGCCCCTGTTAAACAGGGGCTGAGAAATTGGGCCTTAGCCACTGGTGGTGGCACCCAGAAACAAAAATGTTCTTCCAAGCTATCATCAGGATCATTGAGGAGGAATAGGATAGTCAAGTCAACATAACAGGACAGTTACTCAGCATCAGCATAGGCAGTCTTGAAGGGATGTGACATTTCAAAATAAATTATTCTGTTATAACAGCTTCAGGTGCCTGGTAGCTGGTGGTGATCCAAGACTGATTCATCTTTATGAAGGTCAGTCGATCAACCGAGTCGGTGGACAGGCGCACCCTGTGATCGGTGACAAAGCCTCCAGCAGCACTGAATGTGCGTTCGGAAAGAACACTGGATGCAGGACAGGCCAGTAGCTCAATTGCATACTGTGCAAGCTCTGGCCAGTGATTCATCCTCAAGACCCAGTAAGCCAGAGGATTTTCGGTGGGAAGGGTGTCCAAGTCTGACCTTGCCCCTAGGTATTCCTGCACCATGTATATCAGACGCTGGCGATGGTTGCTGGAACCGATCATACCTTGGGGCTGCGGACTAAAAAATTGTCTGAACGCATCGGTCAGGCGTCCACCTTCCCCACCGCTCCTTCTGCTACTGACCGAAGCCTCAGCAACTCGTCGTCCAGGACCAGGAGCTTGTAACCTCCCAGTCTCTGGGAACGCATTGCACAGACCTTTCTGCAAGGCCTCCCGGAGATGTCTCATCCTCTGCTCCCTCTACGACGGCAAGATAAGGTCCGCAACCTTACCCTTGTACCGTGGATCAAGGAGAGTGGCCAGCCAGTAATGGTCCCTCTCCTTGATCCGAAGAATACGAGGATCCTTCCGCAGGCTTTGCAGGATCAGGGGGGCCATACAACGTAGGTTAGCTGAGGCATTCGGTCCGGAGTCTTCTGGGTCACTGAGGACGACATGATCCGCAGCCACCTCCTCCCAGCCACGTACAAGTCCACTGTTTTCTTGGGACTGTAAATCATCCCTAAAAGACTGCTGCTGCTGATGCTGAGTGCCAGGCTCCACCTCCATGCTGACACAATCCTCCTCCTCTTCCTCTGTGATGGGTGGGAGAGAAGGAACACTGTCTGGATAAAGGGGGCCTTGAGAGGCAAGGAAGTCCTCCTCTTCCTGCCTCTGTTCTGCCTCAAGTGCCCTGTCCATTATTCCACGCAGCGTATGCTCCAACAGGTGGACAAGAGGTACAGTGTCACTGATGCATGCACTGTCACTGCTCACCATCCTTGTGGCCTCCTCAAATGGTGACAGGACAGTGCATGCATCCCTGATCATGCTCCACTGGCGTGGGGAAAACAATCCAAGCTCCCCTGACCCTGTCCTGGTGCCGTAGTCGCACAGGTACTCATTGATGGCCCTCTGCTGCGTGTGCAGTTGCTTCAGCATGGCCAACGTTGAGTTCCACCTGGTGGGCATGTCACATATAAGGCGGTTCTTGGGCAGGTTCAACTCCTTTTGCAGCTCCCCCAGCCGAGCACTGGCATTATATGATCGGCGGAAATGCACACAGACTTTCCTGGCCTGCCTCAGGACATCCTGTAAGCCTGGGTACCTGCCCAAGAACCGCTGCACCACCAGGTTAAGGACATGAGCCATACAGGGCACATGGGTCAGCTGTCCCTGTTGCAGGGCGGAGAGGAGGTTGGTGCCATTGTCACAAACCACCATTCCTGGCTTAAGCTGGCGTGGCGTCAACCACCTCTCGGCCTGCCCCTGCAGAGCTGACAGAACCTCTGCCCCAGTGTGGCTGCTGTCCCCCAAACACACCAGCGCAAGCACGGCATGGCATCTTTTTGCCTGCGTACTTGCGTAGCCCCTTGGACGCCTACGGAGCACCGCTGGTTCCGAGGACAGAGCACTCGAAGAGGCCATGGAGGAAGAAGAAGAGGAGGGGGTGGAGGAGAGAGGTGTGTCACAACCAGTAGTAGCATTTTGGAGGCGTGGTGGCGGAACAACCTCCAACAGTACTGCACCTTGTCCTGCATCCTTCCCAGCTGCCAAAAGAGTGACCCAAAGGGCCGTGAAAGACAAGTAACGTCCCTGTCCATGCCTGCTGGACCATGAGTCAGCGGTAATATGCACCTTACCGCTGACCGCCCTGTCCAGCGAGGCATGGACATTGCCTTCCACATACCGGTAGAAAGCTGGAATTGCCTTCCGTGATAAAAAGTGGCGTTTGGGAACCTGCCACTGAGGAACCGCACATTAAACAAACTCACAGAAGGGGGCCGAGTCTACCAACTGAAAAGGCAGCAGTTGAAGTGCTATCATTCAACCGCTGGGCATGTGGACGGCTGGGAGTAAACTTCTTTCAACAGTCCAGCAGCTGGGGCAGGGAAATTTGCCTGGTACAATCGGACGTCTGTGTACTGCTAGCAGAGTGCCTGCAAGTACTTGGCTGTGACACACCTAATTCTACACCTTCATTCCTCTCAGTGCAGCTTTCAGAGAGGACTGAAGGTATAGTGGGGTTGGAGAACCCAGCTGGCGAGGAGCGAGGAGCAAGGAGAAGTCTGCTTTGTTCTTTGGTGTGGGTCTTTAATGTGCGCTTGCCAACGAGCTGCATGGCAGGTCAACATATGTCTGGTCATGCTTGTGGTGCCCAAGCGGCTGATGTTTTGGCCACGCGAGATACGCTTGAGACATATGTTGCAAATAGCAGTGGTGCGATCTGATGCACTCATCTCAAAAAAAGGCCCACACCAAAGAACTTTTGTAATAACGTGCAGAGCCAGCGCCCTGCACAGGCGGAGCTCTGCAGTGTGATTCAGTTGGTGTGCTGGCCTCAAGCTTGCCCCCGGAGGGCATCCTGCCTTGTTGGAGATGTGCCACCTCCTCCTCCTCCTATCTCCATTCAGGCACCCACGTGGAGTCAGTGACCTCATCATCCCCTCCCTCTTCGCCACTGGAGCAAACCTGGCAGTAAGCTGCAGCTGGTGGAACATGACTGCCAGATTGCTATCCTTGAGCATCCCCTTTCGCTGCACTCACGCTACTGCCTTTCTCTAGCTGGGTATCATCATCCGAGCCTTCAAAATGCTGGGCATCCTCCTGGAGTATGTACCCAACACTGTGCTCAAACAGTTTGGAGGACTCCTCAGGAGGACATGGTGGGTCTAGGGAAGGGGTGCCTGATGATGACATTGAGTACACGTTGGCAGCTGCTTTGCCAGTACCCTGAGCCTGGGTGAGAGAGGATGAGGAGGATGAGGAGGGCTTGGTCATCCACTCTACCAAGCCTTCGGCATGATGTGGCTCAACATGTCCAGCTGCCGAAAAGAAGGACAAGCGTGTCCCATGGCCACGTGCTGATGACGATGCACCACGTCCATGACCAGCACTGTTGTCTCTAGACACAGAGCCTGCTTGCCCTGTTTTCTTGGCTCGGGACTGTCTGCCTCTCCTTGTCGGTCTTCCAGACATTGTAATGGGTAGTGTATATTGTGCTGGAGTCACACAGCACACACACTAACTCCTGCAGATGGCTGTCTTAGATGACAACAGGGCAGAAGGGCAGATACAGGGTAAGGTGGTTTAGTGTGCTGTGCTATACTCACACAGCACACACACGTTAACTCCTGCAGATGGCTGTCTGGCTGCCTTAGATGACAACAGGGCAGAAGGGCAGATACAGAGTAAGGTAGTTTAGTGTGCTGCGCTATAGTCAACACAGTACACACACGCTAACTCCTGCAGATGGCTGCCTTAGATGACAACAGGCCAGAAGGGTAAAGGTGGTTTAATGTGCTACTGCAGTGATATACTAACACAGCACGCACACACACTAACTACTCCTGCAGATGGCTGGATTGGTAGAGATTGAGAACAGCACTGAGAAGAATAAACTACCCTGCCTATTTTCCCCAGAATCCACAAGCAGATAATGCAGATGAATCACAAGCAGATAATGCAGATGAATCACAAGCAGATAATGCAGATGAATCACAAGCAGATAATGCACAAGCAGACACTGTACAGTACAGTACAGTCTGTCACTGTTCCTAACGCCGGAACACACTACATGAGACCGCCGGCGCGGCGGCCTTATATAGCGTGTGGAGTGTAGGGATGAGCCGAACACCCCCGGCGTTCGGTTCGCACCAGAACCTTCAGAACGGACCGAAAGTTCGCGCAAATTTTCGAACCCTATTCGTTATAATGGACGCGAACGTTCGAAATCAAAATTGCTAATTACAACGGCCAATATGCATGTTAATGTCATAAAACAGGTTTGGGGACCCGGGTCCTGCCCCAGGGGACATATATCAATGCAAAAAGAACTTTTAAAAACTAAAGTTTTTTCGGGAGCAGTAATTTTAATGATGCATAAAGAAAAAAAAAAAGTGAAATTTTCCTTTAAATATGGTACCTGGGGGGGGGGTGTCTAAAGTATGCCTGTGAAGTGGCATGTGTTTCCCGTGTTTAGAACTGTCCCTGCACAAAATGACATTAGTAAAGGAAAAAAAGAAGCCATTTAAAACCACTTGCGGCTTTAATGTCATGTCTTGTCCTGGCCGCCATATGGCTGAAAATCCTTGAGAAAAATGGCATGGCAAGCCCATCAAGCCCCCCCCACCCCAGCCCCTTTGGGTCTTGTATGGATATTAAGGGGGACCCCGCACCCAAAATAAAACCCTATACCTACAACCCTATATACTCTGAACAGCAGTATATAGGTGGTGCAAACAAGACACGGACTGTAGGTTTGTTCTTAAGTAGAATCTGAACAGGTACATTATGAAGTGTAGCTCCATCCCAAAAAAATCTATTTTTAAGCTTTTTGGAGAACATAGGGAGGGGTTATCACCCCTGTAACATTTGCTGTCTTTGCACATCTGTTCAGAAAATTTCACCTCACTTTCCGTCCCAATGACAAATGTTTTTGGAAAAGTGGGGTTTTAATTGAAACAAGGATTGGTGATAAAGCATCAGTAGAGAGGAGATACCTTTTTCCCAAATTAAATCTAACAGGATAGAATTTCCCTTCCTAGGGGTAGATTTCCTCTCACTTCCTGTTTTCTCTTTCCGTTTGCAAGTAGGAGTTGTTTGTAAGTTGGATGTTTGAAAGTAGGGGCCTGCCGTATATACTCTGCAGAAATTTGCCCTATTAGATGTTGGTGTAGCCACAAGACTGTAAGCCCTCACAGTTACTCTTGGTGGGCACAGGAATGGGCCCTGCTGTGAGTTATTAGATCAAGATTTGTAATTGCATGCACCTGTTGAACAGGGCAGAAAAATTGGGCCTTTGGTGGTGGTGGTGGTGGACGGTGTTGCAACAAGACTGTAAGCCCTCACAGTTACTCTTGGTGGGTGCAGGAATGGGCCCTGCTGTGAGTTATTAGATCAAGATTTGTAATTGCATGCACCTGTTGAACAGGGCAGAAAAATTGGGCCTTTGGTGGTGGTGGTGGACGGTGTTGCCACAAGACTGTAGGCCCTCATAGTTACTCTTGGTGGGCGCAGGAATGGGCCCTGCTGTGAACTATTAGATCAAGATTTGTAATTACACGCCCCTGTTAAACAGGGGCTGAAAAATTGTGCCTTAGGCATTGGTGCTGGTGCCACAACACTGCAACCCCTCACAGATACTGTACTCTTAGCACAGCAATGAGACCTGTTCCAAAGCATTGCCTAAAAATTGTAATTACACACCCCAACAGGGGCTGAAAAATTGTGCCTTAGGCACTGGTGCTGGTGCCACAACACTGCAACCCCTCACAGATACTGTACTTGGAGCACAGCAGTCACACCTGTTGCGAAGCATTTTTTAAAAAAATGTGATTACACGCCCCTGTTATACAGGGGCTGAAAAAATTGTGCCTTAGGCATTGGTGCTGGTGCCACAACACTGCAACCCCTCACAGATACTGTACTTGGAGCACAGCAGTCACACCTGTTGCAAAGCATTTTTAAAAAAAATTGTAAGTACACGCCCCTGTTATACAGGGGCTGAAAAATTGTGCCTTAGGCACTGGTGTGGTGGCATGGATCATTGAGGAGGAGGAAGAGGATAGTCAGTGAACATAACAGGACAGTCACTCAGCATCAGCATAGGCAGTCTTGAAGGGATGTGACATTATAAATTATTCAGTTATATCCGCTTCAGGTGCCTGGTAGCTGGTGGTGATCCAAGACTGATTCATTTTTATGAAGGTCAGTCGATCAACCGAGTCGGTGGACAGGCGCACCCTATGATCGGTGACAAATCCTCCAGCAGCACTGAATGTGCGTTCGGAAAGAACGCTGGATGCAGGACAGGCCAGTAGCTCAATTGCATACTGTGCAAGCTCTGGCCAGTGATCCATCCTCAGGACCCAGTAAGCCAGAGGATTTTCGGTGGGAAAGGTGTCCAAGTCTGACCTTGCCCCTAGGTATTCCTGCACCATGTATATCAGACGCTGGCGATGGTTGCTGGAACCGATCATACCTTGGGGCTGCGGACTAAAAAATTGTCTGAACACATCGGTCAGACGTCCACCTTCCCCACCGCTCCTTCTGCTACTGACCGAAGCCTCAGCAACTCGTCGTCCAGGACCAGGAGTTTGTAACCTCCCAGTTTCTGGGAACGCGTTGCACAGACCTTTCTGCAAGGCCTCCCTGAGATGTCTCATCCTCTGCTCCCTCTGCGACGGCAAGATAAGGTCCGCAACCTTACCCTTGTACCGTGGATCAAGGAGAGTGGCCAGCCAGTAATGGTCCCTCTCCTTGATCCGAAGAAAACGAGGATCCTTCCGCAGGCTTTGCAGGATCAGGGAGGCCATGCTACGTAGGTTAGCTGAGGCATTCGGTCCGGAGTCTTCTGGGTCACTGAGGATGACATGATCGCCAGCCACCTCCTCCCAGCCACGTACAAGTCCACTGGTTTGTTGGGACTGTACATCATCCCTAAAAGACTGCTGCTGCTGATGCTGAGTGCCAGGCTCCCCCTCCATGCTCACACAATCCTCCTCCTCCTCCTCCTCCTCCTCCTCATCCTCTTCCTGTGTGATGGGTGGGACAGAAGGAACACTGTCTGCATAAAGGGGGCCTTGAGAGGCAAGGAAGTCCTCCTCTTCCTGCCTCTGTTCTGCCTCAAGTGCCCTGTCCATTATCCCACGCAGCGTATGCTCCAAAAGGTGGACAAGAGGTACAGTGTCACTGATGCATGCACTGTCACTGCTCACCATCGTGGCCTCCTCAAATGGTGAGAGGACAGTGCATGCATCCCTGATCATGCTCCACTGGCGTGGGGAAAAAAAGCCAAGCTCCCCTGACCCTGTCCTGGTGCCGTAGTCGCAAAGGTACTCATTGATGGCCCTCTGCTGCATGTGCAGTCACTGCAGCATGGCCATCGTTGAGTTCCACCTGGTGGGCATGTCACATATTAGGCGGTTCTTAGGCAGGTTCAGCTCCTTTTGCAGCTCAGTCAGCCGAGCACTGGCATTATAAGATCGGCGGAAATGCACACAGACTTTCCTGGCCTGCCTCAGGACATCCTGTAAGCCTGGGTACCTGCCCAAGAACCGCTGCACCACCAGGTTGAGGACGTGAGCCATACAGGGCACATGGGTGAGCTGCCCCTGTCGCAGGGCGGAGAGGAGGTTGGTGCCATTGTCAGAAATGACCATTCCTGGTTTAAGCTGGCATGGCGTCAACCACCTCTCGGCCTGCCCCTGCAGAGCTGCCAGAACCTCTGCCCCAGTGTGGCTCCTGTCCCCCAAACACACCAGCGCAAGCACGGCATGGCATCTTTTTGCCTGCGTACTCGCGTAGCCCCTTGTACGCCTACGGAGCACCGCTGGTTCCGAGGACAGAGCTCTGGAGGAAGAAGAAGAGGAGGGGTTGGAGGAGAGAGGTGTGTCACAACCAGTAGTAGCATTTTGGAGGCGTGATGGTGGAACAACCTTCAACACTACTGCACCTTGTCCTGCATCCCTCCCAGCTGCCAATAGAGTGACCCAATGGGCCATGAAAGAAAGATAACGTCCCTGTCCATGCCTGCTGGACCATGAGTCAGCGGTAATATGCACCTTACCGCTGACCGCCCTGTCCAGCGAGGCATGGACATTGCCTTCCACATGCCGGTAGAGAGACGGAATCGCCTTCCGTGATAAAAAGTGGCGTTTGGGAACCTGCCACTGAGGAACCGCACATTGAACAAACTCACGGAAGGGGGCCGAGTCTACCAACTGAAAAGGCAGCAGTTGAAGTGCTAGCAATTTAGCCAAGCTAGCATTCAACCGCTGGGCATGTGGATGGCTGGGAGTATACTTCTTTTGACGGTCCAGCAGCTGGGGCAGGGAAATTTGCCTGCTACAATCGGACGTTGGTGTACTGCAAGTACTTGGTTGTGACACACCTAATTCTACACCTTCAGTCCTCTCAGAGCAGCTTTCAGAGAGGACTGAAGATATAGTGGGGATGGAGATCCCAGCTGATGAGGAGCAAGGAGAGGTCCGCTTTTTCTTTGGTGTGGGTCTTTTATGTGTGCTTGCCAACGAGCTGCATGGCAGGTCGACATATGTCTGCTCATGCTTGTAGTGCCCAAGCGGCTGATGTTTTGGCCACGCGAGATACGCTTGAGACAAATATTGCAAATAGCAGTGGTGCGATCTGATGCACTCGTCTCAAAAAAGGCCCACACCAAAGAACTTTTGTGATAACGTGCAGAGGCAGCGCCCTGCACAGGCGGAGCTCTGCGGTGTGGTACAGTTGCTGTGCTGGCCTCTAGCTGGCCTCCAGGGGGCATCCTGCCTCTTTGGACATGTGACGCATCCTCCTCCTCCTCCTCTCTCCCTTCAGGCACCCACGTGGAGTCAGTGACCTCATCATCCCCTCCCTCTTCACCACTAGAGCAAACCTGGCAGTAAGCTGCAGCTGGTGGAACAGTACTGCCAGATTGCTGTCCTTCAGCATCCCCTCTCTCTGTGCGCACAACACCTGACTTCCTCAAGTTGGGTATCATCATCCGAGCCTTCGAATCGTTGGGCATCCTCCTGGAGCATGTACCCAACACTGTGCTCAAACAGTTCGGGGACTCTTCAGGAGGACATGGTGGGTCTAGGGAAGGGGTGGCTGATGATGCCATTGAGTACGTGTTGGCAGCTGCTCTGCCAGTACCCTCAGCCTGGGTGAGAGAGGATGAGGAGGGCTTGGTCATCCATTCTACCGAGCCTTTGGCATGATGCGGCTCCACATGTCCAGCTGCCGAAAACAAAGACAAGCGTGTCCCATGGCCACGTGCTGATGACGATGCACGACCACGTCCACGGCCAGCACTGTTGTCTCTAGAAACAGAGCCTGCCTGCCCTGTGTTCTTGCCTCGGCACGCTCTGCCTCTCCTTGGCGGTCTTCCAGCCATTGTAGTCGGTAGTGTATATAGTATAAAAAATAGAGCTTCTATGTGTGCTCACAACACACTGTAGGTCCTATGGGTGCTGACACTAACACACTATAGGTACTATGTGTGCTGCTGACAAGAAAATATAGGAGCTCTGTGTGCTGCCACAAACACACTAGAAGTCCTATGGGTGCTGCTGACACAAAGACACTATAGGTACTATATGTGTGCTGCTGTCAAGAAAATATAGGAGCTCTGTGTGCTGCCACTAACACATAGAAGTCCTATGGGTGCTGCTGACACAATAGGTAGTATATGTGTGCTGCTGAGAAGAAAATATAGGAGTTCTGTGTGCTGCCACTAACACACTAGAAGTCCTATGGGTGCTGCTGACACAATAGGTAGTATATCTGTGCTGCTGTCAAGAAAATATAGGAGCTCTGTGTGCTGCCACTAACACACTAGAAGTCCTATGGGTGCTACTGACACAATAGGTAGTATATGTGTGCTGCTGTCAAGAAAATATAGGAGCTCTGTGTGCTGCCACTAACACACTAGAAGTCCTATGGGTGCTGCTGACACAATAGGTAAAATATGTGTGCTGCTGTCAAGAAAATATAGGAGCTCTGTGTGCTGCCACTAACACACTAGAAGTCCTATGGGTGTGCTGCTGAGAAGAAAATATAGGAGCTCTGTGTGCTGCCACTAACACACTAGAAGTCCTATGGGTGCTGCTGAGAAGAAAATATAGGAGCTCTGTGGGCTGCCACTAACACACTAGAAGTCCTATGGGTGCTGCTGACACAATAGGTAGTATATGTGTGCTGCTGTCAAGAAAATATAGTAGCTCTGTGTGCTGCCACTAACACACTAGAAGTCCTATGTGTGCTGCTGACATAATAGGTAGTATATGTGTGCTGCTGAGAAGAAAATATAGGAGCTCTGTGTGCTGCCACTAACACACTAGAAGTCCTATGGGTGCTGCTGACACAATAGGTAGTATATGTGTGCTGCTGAGAAGAAAATATAGGAGCTCTGTGTGCTGCCACTAACACACTAGAAGTCCTATGGGTGCTGCTGACACAATAGGTAAAATATGTGTGCTGCTGTCAAGAAAATATAGGTCCTATGGGTGCTGCTGAGAAGAAAATATAGGAGCTCTGCTGCCACTAACACACTGGAAGTCCTATGGGTGCTGCTGAGAAGAAAATATAGGAGCTCTGTGTGATGCCACTAACACATAGAAGTCCTATGGGTGCTGCTGACACAATAGGTAGTATATGTGTGCTGCTGTCAAGAAAATATAGGAGCTCTGTGTGCTGCCACTAACACACTAGAAGTCCTATGGGTGCTGCTGACACAATAGGTAGTATATGTGTGCTGCTGAGAAGAAAATATAGGAGCTCTGTGTGCTGCCACTAACACACTAGAAGTCCTATGGGTGCTGCTGACACAATAGGTAGTATATGTGTGCTGCTGAGAAGAAAATATAGGAGCTCTGTGTGCTGCCACTAACACACTAGAAGTCCTATGGGTGCTGCTGACACAATAGGTAAAATATGTGTGCTGCTGGCAAGAAAATATAGGAGCTCTGTGGGCTGCCACTAACACACTAGAAGTCCTATGGGTGCTGCTGAGAAGAAAATATAGGAGCTCTGTGTGCTGCCACTAACACACTAGAAGTCCTATGGGTGCTGCTGAGAAGAAAATATAGGAGCTCTGTGTGCTGCCACTAACACACTAGAAGTCCTATGGGTGCTTCTGACACAATAGGTAGTATATGTGTGCTGCTGAGAATAAAATATAGGAGCTCTGTGTGCTGCAACTAACACACTAGAAGTCCTATGGGTGTGCTGCTGAGAAGAAAATATAGGAACCCTGTGTGCTGCCACTAACACACTAGAAGTCCTATGGGTGCTGCTGACACAATAGGTAGTATACCGTATTTGCCGGCGTATAAGACGGGGTGTATAAGACGACCCCCTATTTTTCCAGTGAAAACTTAGGTTTTGGGCTATACTCGCCATATAAGACTACCCCCCCTTCCGAGGCAACACCATTTACAAAAAAACCATCAGAAACAAAAAAAAAAACATCAGACTTAACATCAGAAAAACGAAACTGGTGAACTACAAGTACCAGAGATCCCACAATTGGTAGGCAGCAACAATGAATCCTCTCCTCCAAAGCACCATAAATCATACCTCTTTTATAGGGGAGATCTGGAGCTGGATGTGCAGTACAGGATGCTTTGTTAATATGTAGAGCACCAAGTACACACAGTATATGATGCTTTGTTAGTACAGTAGCGCCAGGTACACTTCAGAATACAGTGTGCAGACAGTGTGCACCGCTGAGCCAATCATGGCAGGCATTGTATTTTACTAATCTGTTAATGGATACAAAGCCTACTCGGATTGGCAGAGGCTGTGACATCAGCCCGCGCCGCTCTAACTCATGTAGCCTGCTCGGATTGGCAGAGGTTGTTACCCAATCCAAGCAGGCTTAGCAGGCTCTGTATTCATCAGAGTGCATCGCCCACCGGGATTGGCTGAGCGGCGCATACTGTATACATATTACAATTTTACAGAGCTCCCGGCGGACTGATATCCATCTGGTGGCTTCCTCACCCGGCGTATAAGACGACCCCCACTTTTTGGCTGTGTAATTTCGGTGTAAAAGGTAGTCTTATACGCCAGAAAATACAGTATGTGTGCTGCTGAGAAGAAAATATAGGAGCTCTGTGTGCTGCCACTAACACACTAGATGTCCTATGGGTGCTGCTGACACAATAGGTAAAATATGTGTGCTGCTGTCAAGAAAATATAGGAGCTCTGTGTGCTGCCACTAACACACTAGAAGTCCTATGGGTGCTGCTGAGAAGAAAATATAGGAGCTCTGTGTGCTGCCACTAACACACTAGAAGTCCTATGGGTGCTGCTGAGAAGAAAATATAGGAACTCTGTGTGCTGCCACTAACACACTAGAAGTCCTATGGGTGCTTCTGACACAATAGGTAGTATATGTGTGCTGCTGAGAATAAAATATAGGAGCTCTGTGTGCTGCCACTAACACACTAGAAGTCCTATGGGTGCTGCTGAGAAGAAAATATAGGAACTCTGTGTGCTGCCACTAACACACTAGAAGTCCTATGGGTGCTTCTGACACAATAGGTAGTATATGTGTGCTGCTGAGAATAAAATATAGGAGCTCTGTGTGCTGCCACTAACACACTAGAAGTCCTATGGGTGCTGCTGAGAAGAAAATATAGGAACTCTGTGTGCTGCCACTAACACACTAGAAGTCCTATGGGTGCTGCTGACACAATAGGTAGTATATTATACTACCTATTGTGTCAGCAGCACCCATAGGACTTCTAGTGTGTTAGTACAATCCAAAGACATGCAAGTAGGTTAATTGGCTTCTGTCCAAAAATTGGCCCTAGTATATGAATGGGGACCTTGGATTGTGGGCTCCTTGAGGGTAGGGACTGATGTGAGTGTGCAATGTACAGGGATGGGGACAATTGTAGACACTCACTCAGGTTGAACTGGATGGACTGATGTCTTTATTCAACCTTACTAACTATGAAACTATGTGTGCTGCTGAGTTGAAAATATAGGAGCTCTGTGTGCTGCCACTAACACACTAGAAGTCCTATGGGTGCTGCTGAGACAAAGACACTATAGGTAGTATATGGATGGGACAGAAGGTTGGGACAGAAGTTGGGGTGCAATGCTGTGCTAACAGCACTGCGGTTGGTGCTACTGCAATACAGTACGCACGCACCAGACTAATCCCCAGCAGCAGCTAATAACACACTAACTGTGCAATCAGCAGCAATGAACGATCACTAATGATGAATGACTCAGGTAGCAATGGTTGAGCAAAGAAATAGCCAATGGTTTAGCAAAGAAATAGCAATCAAGCAAAGACAGAATCAGCAGACTGCTCTCTCCTAAAGCCGGAACACATGTGACCGGGGCCGACGGCGTGGCGGCCTTTTAAATGGTGGGGGCGTGTACTAAAGCCCCTGAGCTTTAATTGGCTACAGGCGTCCTGCCTGTAGCCAATTATTGCTCTCCGCGTTTCCGGCGCTGTGATTGGCCAAGCATGCAGGGTCACAGTGCATGCTTGGCCAATCATCAGCCAGCAATGCACTGCGGCGGCCGCGCCGGCCGCAATGCATTGCGGGGCCGCTCGCATCACACGAATGTGATGCGAACGACCCAAATAGTTCTGGGCTCGCTGAGCGAGCGAACGCCCGGTGCTCGATTCGAACGTGGGTTTGAATGGAGCACCGGGCCCATCCCTAGTCACAACCTCCTTCTAGACCCTGGCAGGGCAACACTCTGCCACAATATATATTAGTACACCGCCTGAAGTGTTTTAGAAACAGTACACCACAGAATGCACTGTAGCTATAGGCTACAATGGATGCAGAGTATATATATAGTGGCAGTGTATATGCACTGCCTGCACTGACTGAATATCGAGTAAACACTGAATATATAGTCTATGCTAAATGCAGACTATATTTATATATACACATATATATATATATATATATATATATATATATATATATATATATATATATATATATATACAGTCAGTATAGTATATGTATACATAAATATAGTCTGCATTTAGCATAGACTATATATTCAGTGTTTACTCGATATTCAGTCAGTGCAGGCAGTGCATATATATATATATATATATATATATATATATATATATATATATATATATATATATATATATATATATTAGGGCTGCGGAAATTAATGATTAATTGTTTGATTAATCGTTAATTTCTTTGATCGATCAAAATAATTTTGATCAAGGACAATCCGCGGAGTGAGCTCCACGGTCTCGCCCATAGGAAAGGCTGCGGCTTTGGCCTAGCTCCGGAGCCGCGGCCATCTTGGTCCACCCGACAGCGGTTTAGTAGCGGCACGCTGACGTCATCATCGCCCGTCTGCTTGTGCCGTCTACTCTGAGGACGGACGGGTCTGCCTGCTGTCTATTCCGCACAGAGCGAATATGTAAATATTAAGGTATGGGGGAGGTGTGGGGAGATGTGTACAGTATGGGGGAGATGTGGACAGTACAGTATGGGGGAGATGTGGACAGTATGGGGGAGATGTGGACGGTACAGTATGGGGGAGATGTGGACAGTACAGTATGGGGGAGATGTGGACAGTACCGTACGGGGGAGATGTGGACAGTATGGGGGAGATGTGGACAGTACAGTATGGGGGAGATGTGGACAGTACAGTATGGGGGGAATTTTTTTTTGAAAAAAACTGTATGTGCGTTATAATTAATCGAAATTAGTCGATTAATTGTTAAACAAAAATCGATTAATCGAACACAAAAATTTTAATCAGTAACAGCCCTAAATATATATATATATATATATATATATATATATATATATATAATATATATATATATATATATATATATATATATATATATATATATATATATATGCGAGACAGTGTATATATATATATATATATATATATATATATATATATATTAATACACTGCCTGCACTGACTGAATATCGAGTAAACACTGAATATATAGTCTATGCTAAATGAAGATTATATTTATATATAGATACAGTATACTAGACTGACTGTATATATATATATATATATATATATATATATATCTCAAGTACACTGCCACTAACTGAATAACCTGCCTGCTTAATCTAGCTCAAGCTATCTCTCTGTCCACTTCAACAACACTACACATGGCCGCCATGTAAGCAGCCTTTTATAGTGTGGTGCATGGACTTAGTCCCCTGAGCCATGATTGGCCAAAGGCACCCTGCCAATTATGGCTCTCTCAGCAGAGTGCGCTGTGATTGGCCAAGGCATGCAGATCAGGTGTATGCTTTGCCAATCATCATACAGCAATGCACTGTGAGACCGCAGTGCATTATGGGGCGTTCCGCGGCACTTTAATTTCCTGTGAACACCCCATAATGTTCACTATTCTGCCCGAACATCAAGCTCATCCCTAGTTATCCCTCAAGAAAACATTCAGTACAACCTCTTCCACACTTATTGTACATTTTCTGGTTAGTGTGGCCCCATGATAACACATTCCCAGTGCCTTTACAAAATGTCCTTTTATATAGGCAGCTGGGAAGGATGTTGCAGGGGGAGGGCAATTGTTTTGTTTTTTTTGGAACAACCATTGTCCTCATTGCCCTCCTCATGTGAGTCTTTATCCTGGAACATAAGGGAAGGGCAAGTAGCAGAAAAAAATATGCATACAGTTGTATGGTCATAGCCTGCCCACTCTTCTCCAAATCAGGATCTTCCAAGAAAATTGACACTCAAGCCAAAAATGAGAGGTTAAGAGAGCCTTGCTAATGTAACCTGTTTCTCCACCTTCTCCTTATTTTCTTCCTTCAACTTTTCCCCTTCCAGTATGAATATGGCATTAGGATAGGCTCTGGGTGTTTGATTTTTTTTTTTACCTAGTCTTTGACTTATCAAAGGCTGGGTAGTAAAGTGACTGACAAAACTTTTCTCATCTTATTTCTCCCAGATGTAGAGTAGAAAATTGCCTCCTTTTCTAATCCCATCATAGACCAGCAAAATGGCTATGATGAGTTGGTGGAATTAGAACATTGTGGGTCTATTTTTTCATATCTGGTGCTGGAGCAGAAACATTGTCCAGCATCCTAATGTCAACTTAGCAAAACTGTTGGTTTGCGGTAACTCCTATTCCACTTCATGAAAACACCACTTTCTGTGGGGTTATGGCCTGTGCTACACCACAAGGCAGGTAGACAGTCTCATTTATTTTGCCCAGAAGGCTATCCCCCAGCCACATCGATTTTACCCAAACGCCCACAAGGAACAAGCTGATTTGGCAACAGGGACTGGAGACAAGGAACAGGCAAGACAGAAACCATCAATCCTGCAAACAAGGCAGCGGGCGATTAGAGATGGGCCAAACCACCCCCTGTTCAATTTTTGGCAGAACTTTCGAACATCACAAGAGTTCGGAACCTAATAATGAACCCCATGGAAGTCTATGGGACCCAAACTGAAAAAATCTAAAGTGCCCATTTTGACTTATATGAAAGTAATTGGGCACACAATGGTTATGGGGGTATGGGTAATGCCCTGGGGGACATGTATCAATGAAAAAAGTTAGTAAAAAACATTTTTAAATGAGCAGTGATTTGCTGATGCTTAAAGTGAAACCATCAAAATGAGAAATAACAATAAAAATAAAAAAATCCTTTAAATATAGTGCCTGGGGGATCCCCTTAGTCAGCCTGTAATGTGGCACATCTGTACCATGTATAGAGCCTGCTGCAGCAATAATGACATTTATGAAGCCAAAAAAATGTAATATTCCATTCAGGCTTTCTTTATTTTATAAACAACGGCTTGGGGAGCCAGTCTGTATGATGAGGCCACAATTTAGTGCAATTAGAACAAGATTAGAGATTTTTTTGAATAAATGCTAGTGTCTCTTTCGTAGACTTTGGATAGGAGTAACAGGTGTGGAAGAAGTGGACTTTGGGTGTTGGTGGTGCCTTTACAACATAACCCTATAGAGGTACTGTTCGGTTCAGTTGAGGAAAAATTGTTTTTTGGGGGTTTTGGTGGCTTCACACCGTGATCCTATAGAGGTATTCTTAATGCAAGCAAGAATTGGCCTTGCTGTGAAAAATTGCAATCATATGCACCTGTCAAACAGTTATGGAAAAATTGGTCTTTGGGTGTTGGTAGTGCCTTCACACCGTAACCCTATAGAGGTACTCTTAATGAAAGCAAAAATTGGCCTTGCTGTCAAACATTTAAATGTGATGCCCCACTCAAACAGTTGCAGGAAAAATTGGTCTTTGGGTGTGGGTGGTACCTTCACACTGTAACCCTATAGAGGTACTCTTGATGAAAGCAAGAATTGGCCTTGCTGTCAAAAATTGTAATCATATGCACCTGTCAAACAGGTGGGAAAAATTTGTCTTTGGGTGTTGGTAGTGCCTTCACACCATAACTCTTAATGAAAGCAAGAATTGGCCTTGCTGTAAAAATTTTAAATGTGATCCTCCGCTCAAACAGTTGCATAAAAATTAGTCTTTGGGTGTCTGTGGTGCCCTCACACCATAACCCTATAGAGGTACTCTTGATGAAAGCAAAAATTGGCCTTGCTGTCAAAAATTGCAATGATATGCGCCTGTCAAACAGGTGTGGAAAAATTGGTCCTTGGGTGTTAATTGTGCCCATGAAACCTACACCAAAAAAATGTCTTCCAGATGAAATCAACACCCACAAAGCTAGACAACCTAGACAGTCTTTCAGAGATTTGAGAACCAGAAAGCACTTCATCAGTGACACCGGCATCAGGAGCTTGATAGCTGCTGCTAATCCATGACTGATTCATGTTGATAAATGTCAGCCTGTCCATGGAGTCTATGGACACACACACTCTCTTATCTGTAACAAAACCTCTGGCAGCACTGAATGCCCATTCAGAAAGCACGCTGGATGCAGGGCAGCCCAGCAGCTTTATTGCATACTGGGCAAGTTCTGGTCAGTGGTCTATTCCCAGTAACCCAGTGGATCGTCAACTGGAAAGCTCTCCATATCTGTTTTCACCTCTAGATAATCTCCAGCCATGATGAAGATGCTGCTGATGGGATGTAGAAGCTGACATCCCTGGGCTCCGAGGACTAAAAAAAAATTGAAAGGCATCACTGAGACAGCCCCCTTCTCCCCAATTCCTCTTGACCAACAGAAGTCTCAAAACAACATTTTCCACCAGACTGTAACCTACCAGAGTAAGGAAAGGTGTTACATAAACTCTTTTAAAGTGTTCTCAAGAGATTTCATCTTCTGCTCCCTCTGTGGGGACGGGATGAGTTGTGAGACTTTCCCCTTGTAACGGTGGTCAGGGAGGGTTGCCAACCAATAGTGATCCTTCTTCTTAATGCTACATATTCTTGGGTCCTTTTGCAGGCTTTGAAGAATGAGGGAGACCATGCACCACAAGTTTACGGAGGCATGAGAAGCAGACTCCTCAGGGTCACTGAGGATTACAGTACAGGGGGTCCCCGACTTACGAACACCCGACCTACGAACAACCCCTACTTACGAACGGGGTGCTGCGGGGACCCTCCGCCATTTTTCGGTGGTTTTCGGCGTCTTTCGGCCGTTCTGCGCATGCGCGGCCATACGGAGCGTCGAAAAATGCCGGAAATGTCCGTAATTTGCCGCGCATGCGCAGAACGGCAACAGACGGAACATCGGAAATGTCCGGAAATCTCCGTATTTGTCGGTCTGCGCATGCGCGCCGACTTACGAACATTTCCGACTTCCGTACACGGGGCCAGTCCCTAACGAGTTCGTAACTCGGGGACCCCCTGTATCTGGAACTGTCTTCTCCCAGCCATGTACTGCTCCCAAGGGTTCTGGGGTTGGAAAACCATATCTTACTGTTTGACTTTTGTCTTGCACTGCTTCCATGCCTTCAAAGCTGCCAGAATCCTATTCCTCCTTCTCCCTCTCCTCTTGTGTGTTCTGTGATGTAGGAAGAATGGTGTCTGCATAAAGCAGGCCTGGAGAGGAAAGGAAGTCCTCCTCTTCCTCCCGCTGCTCTGACTCGAAGTGCCCTGTCCATAATGCCACGCAGAGTCAGCTCCAGCAGGAACACAACAGGGATTGTGTCACGGATGCATGTGTCATGGCTCACCATCCTTGTGTCCTCCTCAAATGGTGACAGTACAGTGCATGCATGCTTTATCAGCAGCCATTGTGGCGTGGGGAATAAAATCCGAGCCAGCCTGAGCCTGTCATTGTGTCATACTCACACAGGTACTTGTTGACGGCCCTCTACTGCATGTGCAGCTGCTGCAGCATTGCCAAAGTTGAGTTGCACCCGGTGGGCATGTCACAAATCAGGCGGTTTACATGCAGGTGGACTTCAAGCTGAATTTCAGCCAACAGAGCACTGGCTGTGTATGACCTCCTGAAATGGCTATAGACTTCAACCCTGGGTACCTATTTAAAATATGCTGCACCATCAAATTAGGGACATGTGCCAGGCATGGTTTCTAAGGGCAGACAGGAGGTTTGTGCCATTATCACACACCACCATTCCTGGCTCCAGCTGGGGTGGCATGAACCACATCTAGGCCTGCCCCTGCAGAGCTGCCAGAATCTCTGCTCCTGTGCCCTAGATAGACTCATTGAATAGCCCCTTGAATGCTTAGAGGGTACTTGTGGTTCATGAGACTGTCAGGTCACCTGAGGCCAGGTGACAGATGCACCCCATTGGGGTTGGGAGTGCACCACTGAGATAGTGGACCTTACGACTGACTGCTGCGGATGGAGCACTGGGTTGTCCAGGATGCAGGTACTCTTGAGCACCAACATGGATCACACTGGGATCTAGGGCATGAGATTTTTCAGGACGCGGAATCTAAGAGCCAGCGGGTCTTCACCAGTGCCCCTGATGGTGGGCATGGACTTCGCTGCAGTCTGGATCCAGGTTGTGAACCCCAGGGTGTCCCAGCTCACGGTAGGCTACTGGAGGATAGAAAGGAAGCAGCAGACCGGGACAACAAGGATAGTCAGGAGATAAGACAAAAGGTCAGGGCAACAAGCAGATAGGGATAGTCAAAGAACACGCCAAAGGTCGGGATATGAAGCAGACGAGGGCAGTCAAGAACAAGCCAAGGTCGGTAAACAGGATCAGACGTAGGACACACAGCACTGAGCACACAGAAGCCAAACCACAATATTGATCAGCGAGGCTGGCTTGCAATGCACAGGTTAATATAGTGTTCTTAATTAGAGACTGTGGTGGAGCCATGCTTGAGGGAAGATTACTTAAGCAGCCAGGTGAGAGGCAGCCAGACTTTTAAGCTGATTACACGGAGAGGTAAGCAGACAGGAATATTACTGCAGATCCATGACAGTACCCCCCCCCCCCCCCTCTTACATTGCCTTTCCCTCTTGGGCCTTTACAGAGCCAGGAATCCAGAATTTGACTAACCTTGTACTCCTGATTATCCTCAAAAACCGGGGCCGCAGTAGGGAGAGGATGAGAGAACTTGTTGAGGACTAAAGGCTTCAGAAGGGGAACATGGAAGGAGTTAGAAATTTTGAAGCTTTTAGGAATCCGAACTGGATTTAGTTTGGAGGTTATAGTGTATGGGCCAATGAACCTTGGGGCAAACTTCAGAGAAGGAAACCAGAGCTTAATGTTTCTGGTGAAGAGCCAGACTTTGTCCCCTAGCTGTAAAGAAGGCAGTTTACACCTGTGACAGTTGGCAAAACCTTTGAATTTGCCAGCAGCTGCCCGGAGGGAATCATGAATGTCACCACAAATAGAATTGAAAGACTCCTGAGCTGTAGCCAAAGCTGGAATGTCTGGAGAACAGGTCATAGGAAGAGAGAGCTGAGGGTGTTTTTCTCGAACAAAAATTGGAACCAAAGCAGGAGCAGAAGGTAAACCAGAAAGGGGAACAAAATGAGCCATCTTGGAGAACCTATCTATTATCACCCAAATGACCGTATTATTCTCAGACAGTGAAAGATCAGTGATAAAATCCATGGCAATGTGAGACCAGAGCTCCTTGGGAATGGGCATGAGAAGACCAGCAGGAGCCTGAGTGGAGGATTTAGACTGAGCACAGATATGACATGCCTTAACGTAGTCCTTGACATCCGAGTGGACAGTAGGCCACAAGTAGTGGTGACTGATGAGCAGTAGGGAAAAGCCGAACACCCTCCGGTTTGGTACGCATCCAGAAAATGCGAACGGACCAAAAGTTTGCATGAACATTTGAACGCCGTTAAAGTCTATGGGACTCGAACGTGAGAAATCAAAAGTGCAAATTTTAAAGTCTAATATGCAAATTATTGTTCTAAAAAGGGTTTAGGGACCCGGGTCCTGCCCCAGGGGACATGTATCAATGCAAAAGTATGTTTTAAAAACTTAGATTTTTTCAGGAGCAGTGATTTTAATGATGCTTAAAGTGAAAAAATAAAAGTGAAATATTCCTTTAAATATCGTACCTGGGGGGTGTCTACCGTATGTCTGGAAGTGGTGCGTGTTTCCCGTGTTTAGAACAGTCCCTGCACAAAATGATAGAAGCTATCAACATGAACATTGAGGAGGAATAGGATAGTCACTCAGCATCAGCATAGACAGTCTTCAAGGGATCTCACATTCATAAAAAAATTAATCTGTTACATCAGCATTAGGTGCTTGGTAGCTGGTGATCCAAGACTGATTACTTTTTATGAAGGTGAGCCGATCAACTGAGTCTGTGGACAGGCGCACCCCGTAATCGGTTACAAAGCCTCCCACACCATGTAAATCAGATGCTGGCGATGGTTGCTGACCTTGGGGCTGTGGACTAAAAAATTGTCTGAACACATCGGTCAGATGGCCACCTTCTCCACTGCTCCTTCTGTGACTGACCAAAGCCTCAGCAACACATTGTCCAGGAGGACCAGGAAATTGTAACCTCCCAGGCTCTGGAAACACATTGCACAAACCTTTCTGCAAAGCCTCCGGAGATATTTCATCCTCTGCTCCCTCTGCAAAGGCTGGATAAGTTCTGCAACCTTACCCTTGTAATGCGGATCAAGAAGGGTTGCTAGCCAGTACGGTTCCCTCTCCTTGATACCACGAATCCGAGGGTCCCTTCGCAGGCTTTGCAGGATCAGTGAGGCCATGCAGCGTAGGTTTGCTGAGGCATTCGGTCCTGAGTCTTCTGGGTCACTAAGGATGACATGATCCGCAGCCACCTCCTCCCAGCCACGTACAAGTTCATGGGTTTCTGGGGACTGAAAACGACCCCTTAAAGACTGCTGCTGATGCTGAGTGCTAGACTCCACCTCCATGCTGACACAATCCTCATCCTCCTCCTCTTCTTGTGTGATAGGTGGGCCTGCAGGATTACTGTCTGGATAAAGGGGGCCTTGAGAGGTAAGGAAGTCCTCCTCTTCCTCCCTCTGTTCTGCCTTAAGTGCCCTGTCCAGTATTCCATGCAGCGTGTTCTCCAACAGGAAGACAAAAGGGACAGTATCACTGATGCATGCACTGCCACTGCTCACCATCCTCGTGGCCTCCTCTAGACATGTGCATTTTGTTTCGTTCTGAATTGAAATTAGGACAAATTTTTCATTATTTGAAAATTCGTATGCATCCAAAAGTAACGAATTTAAACGAATCCGAAAAAAACGAACAAATTTGAAAACAAATTTGAATCGAATTCGAAAAAATTTGAATCGAATTCGAAAAAATAAATTTTTTTTTTCTAGAAAATACAATAAAATAGAATATAAAATAATAAAGCCCGCTACAAATCGAAGTGAGAACGAAGATTCGCAGTACAGGGACCTCGGCTATGGAATGCTCTACCAAACAACATCTGCTTGGAAGAAAACCACCAGGCCTTCAGGAAAAAACTCAGGACCCACCTCTTCTAAGCAGGACAACAAGGGCAGACAAGCACCTTGAGGCGATTCAGTTCGCATTTGCAGCGCTATACAAATCATTCATTTATATATATATATATATATATATATATATATATATATATATATATATATATATATATATATATATAATATATTTTTTTTTTATTATTCTGTTCTATTGTTTTTTTATGCTTTTCTTTTCTATTATTTTCTATTCTATAATAGTCTTTTCTATTCAAATTCAAATTCATTCTATACAAAATTCGAATTTCGGAACATGGCTTCTGAAGTTCGAATTTCGTATAGAATGAATTAAAATTTGAATAAAAAAGATTAGAATAGAAAAGAATAGAAAAGAATAGACTAGAAAAGCAATAGAACAGAATAGAATAAAATATAATATATATATTATATTTTTTTCTATTCTGTTCTATTGTTTTTCTATGCTATTCTATTCTAAACTTTTCTCTTCAAATTTGAATTCATTCTATACGAAATTCTAAATTTGGGATGATGTCTTCTGAAATTCGAATTTCGTATAGAATGAATTTGAATAGAAAAGATTAGAATAGAAAATAATAGAAAAGAATAGAAAAGAATAGACTAGAAAAACAATAGAACAGGACAGAGCAAAATATAATATATGTATTCTTTTCTACTCTATTCTAATCCTTTTTTTTCAAATTCATTTTATAAGAAATTTGAATTTTGGAAGATGGTTTTATATATATATATATATATATATATATATATATATATATATATATATATATATATATATATATATATACAGTGGTGTGAAAAAGTGTTTGCCCCCTTCCTCATTTCCTGTTCCTTTGCATGTTTGTCACACTTAAGTGTTTCGGAACATCAAACCAATTTAAACAATAGTCAAGGACAACACAAGTAAACACAAAATGCAATTTGTAAATGAAGGTGTTTATTATTAAAGGTGAAAAAAAATCCAAACCATGATGGCCCTGTGTGAAAAAGTGATTGCCCCCTAAACCTAATAACTGGTTGGGCCACCCTTAGCAGCAACAACTGCAACCAAGCGTTTGCGATAACGTGCAATGAGGCTTTTACAGCGTCCTGGAGGAATTTTGGCCCACTCATCTTTGCAGAATTGTCCTAATTCAGTTACATTAGAGGGTTTTCGAGCATGAACAGCCTTTTTAAGGTCATACCACAACATCTCAATAGGATTCAGGTCAGGACTTTGGCTAGGCCACTCCAAAGTCTTCATTTTGTTTTTCTTCAGCCATTCGGTGGTGGACTTGCTGGTGTGTTTAGGATCATTGTCCTGCTGCAGAACCCAAGTTCGTTTCAGCTTGAGTACACGAACAGATGGTCGGACATTCTCCTTCAGGATCTCTTGGTAGACAGCAGAATTCATAGTTCCTTTTATCACGGCAAGTCTTCCAGGTCCTGAAGCAGCAAAACAGCTCCAGACCATCACACTACCACCACCATATTTTACTGTTGGTATAATGTTCTTTTTCTGAAATGCAGTGTTCCTTCTACGCCAGATATACTTGGACGCACACCTTCCAAAGAGTTCCACTTTTGTCTCATCGGTCCACAGAATGTTGTCCCAAAAGTCTTGGGGATCATCAAGATGTGTTGTGGAGAAATTGAGACGAGCTTTGATGTTCTTTTTGCTCAGCAGTGGTTTTCTCCTTGGAACTCTGCCATGCAGGCCATTTTTGCCCAGTCTTTTCCTGATGGTGGAGGCATGAACGCTGACCTTAACTGAGGCAAGTGAGGCCTGCAGTTCCTTGGACGTTGTTGTGGGTCTTTTGTGACCTCTTGGATGAGTCGTCGCTGCGCTCTTGGGGTAATTTTGGCCGGCCGGCCACTCCTGGGAAGGTTCACCACTGTTCCATGTCTTCGCCATTTGTGGATAATGGCTCTCACTGTGGTTCGCTGGATTCCCAAAGCTTTGGAAATGGCTTTATAACCCTTTCCAGACTGATAGATCTCAATTACTTTCTTTCTCAATTGTTCCTAAATTTCTTTGGGTCTCGGCATGATGTGTAGCTTTTAAGGATCTTCTGGTGGACCTTACTGTGTCAAGCAGCTCCTATTTAAGTGATGCCTTGATTGTGAACAGGTGTGGCAATAATCAGGCCTGGGTGTGGCTAGAGAAATTGAACTCAGGTGTGGACAACCACAGTTATAGTATGTTTTAACAAGGGGGGCAATC
Source organism: Lithobates sylvaticus (assembly GCA_028564925.1). Classification (NCBI taxonomy): domain Eukaryota; kingdom Metazoa; phylum Chordata; class Amphibia; order Anura; family Ranidae; genus Lithobates; species Lithobates sylvaticus. The sequence goes on from CM053027.1 coordinate 466,989,342, forward strand.
ACTTTTTCACACAGGGCCATGATGGTTTGGATTTTTTTTCACCTTTAATAATAAACACCTTAATTTACAAATTGCATTTTGTGTTTACTTGTGTTGTCCTTGACTATTGTTTAAATTGGTTTGATGTTCCGAAACACTTAAGTGTGACAAACATGCAAAGGAACAGGAAATGAGGAAGGGGGCAAACACTTTTTCACACCACTGTATATTGTGATGATCCGGGGTGATTAAGTTCAAGTGGGGCATGCAGTTTTCCAGAAACATGCCACTCCAGACTGAATTTTTAGGGCATGGCAGCCCACTTTTATTTAAAGGTAATGAAAAAGTTCAAACAAACAGTAATCTTCGCTCACAGGGGTTCCACCATCAATGTATAAACAAACTATAGCCTTCTGGCTTACTCACTGTCAGCTTTGTGCTGTTTTGGTCGCAGGCCACATCTGCCTGCTACAGACCTACACACAGGCTGCCACCTGCAGTCTTAGACTCCGAGACCTCCTGTCTCTTTCTCCTGGAGCCGTCTCCTACTGGGACCCTCCCGACCTCCTAGGCCAGACCCCCTGTCTGTCGGGCGGAGCTGTCTCCAAGTCTGAGCATTGACTTCTATTCCTGGGATGTTTATGAACCCAGCCCACAGGTGTACAATTAGTATTCCTGCCAAAATCAGGCATACACTGCTCCTATACACCTGTGACATGGAGTCGCATCTCCACAATATATATATATATATATTATATTTTTTTCTATGCTGTTCTATTGTTTTTTTTATGCTATTCTTTTCTATTATTTTCTATTTTATTCTAATCTTTTCTATTTGAATGCAAATTCATTCTATACGAAATTCGAATTTCGGAAAATGGTTATATAGAAATAGAATGAAATCCAATTCTCATAGAAAAGACTAGAATAGAAAAAAACAATAGAACAGAATAGTAAAAATATATAATATATTCTATTCTGATCTTCTATATTCGAATTTGAATTCATTCTGTACCAAATTCCAAATTCGGAAGATGGTTTTATATATATATATATATATATATATATATATATATATATATATATATATATATAGATAGATATATCTATATATATATATATATATTTATATTTTTTTTTTCTATTCTGTTCTATTGTTTTTTCTATTCTAGTCTTTTCTATTAGAATTTGATTTCCTTCGATATCATTCTATTCCTATAAAACCATTTTCCGAAATTAAAATTTTGTATGGAATGAATTTGTATTCAAATAGAAAAGATTAGAATAAAATAAAAAATAATAGAAAAGAATAGCATAGAAAAACAATAGACCAGCATAGAAAAAATAAAAATATAATATATATATATATAAAACCATATATAAAACCATCTTCCGAAATTCAAATTTCATATAAAATTAATTTGAATTTGAATAAAAAAGATTAGACTAGAAGATAATAGAAAATAATAGACTAGAAAAACAATAGAACAGAATAGAATAAAATATATATTATATTTTATTTCTATTCTGTTCTATTCTGTTGTTTTTTTCTATGCTATTCTTTTCTATTCTATACTAAACTTTTCTATTCGAAAGTTGGCTTCTGAAATTCGAATTTCATATAGAATGAATTTGAATAGAAAAGATTAGAATAGAAAATAATAGACTAGAAAAACAATAGAACAAAACATAATATATATATACATATATTACATTTTATTTTATTCTAATCTATCTGTTCTATTGTTTTTCTATGCTATTCTTTTATATTATTTTCTATTCTATTCTAATCTTTTCTATTTGAATTTTATTTCATTCTATACGAATTTCGAATTTCGCAAAATGGTTATTTATAGTTACATTTTTCAAATTCGGTCAAATCTTTTTCGGATGCAGTAGAATTTTTTGAATGCGGGCACATTTTTTCGAATTCGAATAAGAAACTAAACGAATTCCGAAAACGAATGTAACGAATGCAACAAATTTAACTAAACAAATTTAGTTGAATAACGAATCGAAACAAAACTAAACAAATTTTTTCATCCTACACATGTCTAGCCTCCTCAAATACTAATCATATTGGAAATCAGGAAGAACTCCAGACAGCCGCACACCGGGAAAGATAAAATTCAAAAAGGTTTATTTAAAAGCAGGAATCACTTCAATCCAAAGCACGACAAAAAGGGGGTACAAAGCTGATGCGTTTCGCACTATGTCTAGTGCTTACTCATAGCTATTAGCATAGCTACTAATGATCATACTAGCACAGTACTCATTGATGGCCATCTGCTGCGTGTGCAGCCACTGCACCATTGCCAACGTTGAGTTCCACCTGGTGGGCATGTCACAGATGAGGCGGTTCTTGGGCAGGTTGCATTCCTTTTGAAGGTCAGCCAGCCGAGCACTGGCATTATATGACTGTCGGAAATGCCCACAGACTTTCTTGGCCTGCCTCAGGAGATCCTGTAAGCCCGGGTACCTGCACAAGAACCGCTGCACCACAAAATTAAGAATGTGAGCCAAACAGGGAACATGGGTCAAGTGTCCCTGCCGGAGGGCGGAGAGGAGGTTGGTGTCATTGTCGCAAACCACCATTCCTGGCTGAAACTGGCGTGGTGTCAACCACCTCTGAACCTGCCCCTGCAGAGCTGCCAATATCTCTGCCCCAGTGTGGCTCCTGTCCCCTAAGCAGACCAACTCAAGCACCACATGGCATCTTTTGCAAGCATCTGAGTGCTTGCATAGCCCCTAGAATGCCTACAGAGCACCGCTGGTTCCGAGGACAAATCTGCACAGGAAGAGGCCATAGAGGAAGAAGAGGAGGGGTGGAGGAGAGAGGTGTGGCAGAATCACCACTACCAGCATTTTGGAGGCATGGTGGCGGAACAAGCTCCAACAATACTCCACCCTGTCCTGCATCCTTCCGTGCTACCAGCAGGGTTACCCAGTGCGCTGTGAAAGAAAGGTAACGTTCCCTTCCGTGCCTGCTGGACCATGTGTCAGTGGTAATATGTACCTTACCACTGACCGCCCTGTCCAATGAGGCCAAGACATTGCCTTCCATGTGTCGGTAGAGAGCCGGAATGGCCTTCCGGGAAAAAAAAATTGGCCACCCTGCCACTGAGTTACCGCACATTCCACAAATTCTCGAAAGGGGACAGAGTCTACCAGCTGAAAAGACAGCAGTTGGAGTGCTAGCAATTTAGCCAAACTAGCATTCAGCCGCTGAGAATGTGGATGGCTGGGACCAAATTTATTTTGCCAGTTTAGAAGCTGGGGTAGGGAAATTTGCCTGCTACATTTGGATTTAGGTGTACCACTAGCAGATTGCCTGCAAGTGCTTAGGACACCTAATTCTACACTTTCATTCCTCTCAGTGCTGGTCTCTGAGAGGACTGAAGGTATAGTGGGGTTGGAGATCCCAGCTGATGGGGAGCAAGGAGAGGTCTGCCTTGTTCTTTGGTGTGGGCAAATGATGTATAGTATGTCATAGTTAGGATAATCTCAGGAAAGTCACTGGGTATAGTCACTGAAAGGAACGCATGATAATTTTTCATAGCGTGATCTTTGTATTACAGAAGAATAAATGGGCATGTGATGGATGGGGTGGGTGGACCAGTAAGCATGTCCTTCATTTTCCATGTTAATGGTGAGTAGGGATAGGCTGAATGACCCCCTGTTTGGTCCACACCAGAACTTTTCGAACATCACGAAAGTTCAGAACCGAATAACGGACCCCATTGTCTATATGACCCAAACTGGAAAAATCAAAAGGGCCCATTTTGAATGCTTATATGCAAATTTTTGGACATACAATGGTGATGGACAAGAAAAAGAGGGCTCCCACTGTGTCAGCATTGGCAGTGTGGTGGTCCCATCCCTGTGTATAGACCAAGAAAAACCCCTAGATGGGACTTTGACAGATCACCAACACATGCAAAGAAACTATAAAAGATAGTATTTATTAATACAAAATTGATAAAAACAGAAAACTAGCATCTGAGCAATGGCAATATGCAATACAGTACAGAACAAAGAACAATAGAACAATGTAACAACACGTATGCTCTTGTGGGGGTTGGATACCCCAAAACCCGACGCGTTTCCAGTTTTGCTTGAAAACTTTCATCAGGGGTGGAGAGTAGGATGAAATACAATATAATGATAGCTCTAAAAATGAGAAAAAAACATGTCAGAAAAGTGAGCAACACCCGAGAATGAGTAAAGTTAATGTCATGTCCCGCATGTCCCAGAAAGGTCAGGCAATCCCCCCCGTACATGAAGGTCCTACATACCGTGATGGAGCTAATCCTCAATGAGAAATAAAAATATTGAATACGGATGCAGCTGGACCCCAGAAACAGGTCCCTAGTGACAACCCTGGATATTAGCATGTCCCTCCGTAAAGAGTGCAAGTTGGTGTGGGTACTGAAATTGCAAACAGTGAAAAATGTTTTCCTGTAGATATAAATTTTTGGACAGCAGCCACCAGGCACTTAATATCTGTCATTATCCTATCTACATACTAGAACTATCCCTTTAAATAGGAGTCACTTCTTATATGATATGTATCTCTATTCGATTATCACACTAGATGGCGCTGGTTGCTCTACCAAACACACTTGTGTGCATTCCATGGGTTAATAGCTATGGTGCTATTTGCATGGATGACCATTGATGTATATCTGCCTTGGTGTCTTTAATGGGTATTTTGCCTCCTTCTTTCTCCTTTTTTCGTTTAGGAGTTTCCAGTGTTGATATTGATTTTCACCTGAGATTTTTTGGGCTCTCCAATGCACATGTGCCGTCGGTATGAATTAAGGTGCCACAGTGTTTTTCGTTGAGCCCTTGGTCGCATGTCTGTGCGCGCCACCACAGATGCTTTTGTGCGCACTCGCAAATGTGCGATCACACACATCCACGAGTCTTTGGGTGTTAATTGTGCGCATAAAACCTATACCAAAAAAAACTTTCTGATACAATCAACACCCACAATGCTAGGCAGCCTAGAAGTCCTGCAGAGAGTCCACATCCCAAAAACAATTAATCAGCAACATTGGCTTTAGGAGCTTCATAGCTGCTGGTAATCCAGGACTAATTAATTTTTGATAAATGTCAGACGGTCCACGGAGTCTGTGGACAGATGTGTTCTATTATCAGTAACAAAACCCCCAGCAGCACTGAATGCACATTTGGAAAGCACGCTGGATGCAGGGCAGCCCAGAAGCTCAATTGCATACTGGACAAGTTCTGACCTGTGGTCTATATTCATGATGCAGTAAGCAAGTGGATCATGCACTGAAATATACAGTGTTAAACTTGCAGTAACGCACTGAAATATACTGCGTTAGTGGCATGTAACGCACTGAAATATGCGGCATTAAACTTGCAGTAATGCACTGAAATATACTGCGTTAAATGTTGCCTAAAGCTCTGAAATATACGGCATTAAAATTTCAGTAATGCACTGAAATATACTGCGTTTAACAGCACGTAAAGTACAGAAATATACTGTGTTAAATGCCACTTAACACACTGAAAAACACAGTATTAAACTGGCAGTAACGCACTGAAATATACTGCGTTATATGTGCACTAGCGCACAGAAATATACTGTGTTAAGTAGCACGTAACACACTGAAATATACACCGTTAAACTTGCAGTGACGCACTGAAATATACTGCATTAAACAGCATTTAATGCACTGAAAAATACGGCGTTAAACTTGCATTAACCCACTGAAATAGATGGCATTAAACTTGCAGTAACCTGCTGAAATATACAGCTTTAAACTTGCAGTAACTCACTGAAATATACTACATTAAACTGCACATAACACACAGAAATATACTGCCTGTAAATGACATGTATCGTGGTGAAATATACAGCGTTAAACTTGCAGTAACGCACTGAAATATACTGTGTTAAATGACATGTAATGCACTGAAATATACTGCGTTAAATGTGCACTAATGCACTGAACTATACTGCGGTAAACCTGCACTGACAAAATAAACTAACACTAATGTAAAAATGAATTGTCACTACACTCACACGGACTGAACTATCACTAGATTCACACTAAACTGATACTCTACACTGACAATAGAATAAGAATAGCACACTACAGTACACTAATGTGTATAGAGAAATACTGCGCTGGACAAAAACGAGTGTATATAAGCAGCAAACCACATGTGATATACAAAAATCAGAAATATAGAAAAAATGGCCCGTACACACGATCCGAATATCGTACGAAAACGATCGTCCGAGGGAGGATCGTACGATTTTCAGATCGTGTGTACACTACTTTCGACAGCCGATCACAACCATTCGTCCGATATTATTGTATCGGACATGCACGGAAATTTTCCTCGTACGATTCCAGATCGTACGATTTTCATTTAGTCAGTATAGTTGTCGTCCGAAAATACAATACAAATACATTACAACACATGACATCACTTCCGATTTTTTTTCCTATCGTACGAGAATTTTCGTGACTTTATCGGCTATTCAATTTCTACTTGCGATTGTTAACCGAAAAACGGTTGTACGATCGGTCGTACGATATTCGGATCATGTGTACGGGCCATAACTGTCTAGCAGCACTGAACAGAGCCCTGTTCTATCTCTATCCACACCAATATCACACTACAAATAGGTGCTATTTAAAAAAATACTTTTATAGTGTGGGGCGGGACTAAGAGCAATGAGCCATGATTGGATAGAGTCATCATGACAGCATCCAATCATGGCTCTGACAGTGCTCTGTGATTGGGCAAAGCTTTCATTGCTTCAGCTAATCAAGGATTTCAATGCACTGTGTAGCAGCGCAGTGCATTGTGGTCATTTGACTGGGCAGACAAACGGTCCAACGCCCTGATAATTCAGGTGTTTCTTTGAAGGGGTGAACAGCCAATGTTCGGCCCAAACTCATGCTCAGGCCAAACCGTTCACCCATCCCTAATGGTGAGGCCCAAACATAACTTGAACTTCTCCACTGTAAAACATCTCCATTCAGACGGATGGGAATAGGATAAATTAGGGTTGTTTGAAATATAATGCTGGGCAATAGGTTAGTCTGGTCCACAATAAACTGAAGTAAACTGTCGGGCAAAAATAAATGTAAAAAAAAATATTTCTGAAAAAGTGTCAGTGTTGACCTGCACAACTGGCTGTTGGAGGGCAGCCATAATGGGTTCACCAGTGCATTTGGGAGAGTTGTATGGGGTCAGGTGTGATATTCCAGTGCTGGTACTGGGTCTTTCATCCTATGGTTTAGCGCTGTTGGTGTTTGCTGATTGAACATTGGGGTGTATGGCTCTGCTGGTGGCTGCCTGGTTTTCAGAGTGCCTTATCCTTTTAGGAACAATGAAGATATTTGCCAGCACACCATCTAGCGACACAAATAGCGTCCAAAAGGGTGATTTATTGCATGATTACAACACAAGGGTAGTGCAACATTTCGGAGCCATGTAGGGCCCCTTCGTCAGGCATGTGATATGTGAGGAGTGACAGTGAAAAATATTTAAAGAGCCATCAACCATCAGAAAAAGGTAAAGAGGTAAAACAAGTACAAAAAACCAAGCTCCTCCCACCCCCTTGAATGGTATGACGTCACTAATCCCGCCAAAACAGTTAAATATATGACATGTAAGAACACAATTCAAAGAAAGATGCATAACCAAAGTAAGGGTTAATAAACTCGCAAAATAATAAGCACCAAACAGTACCTGGTAAACAGTGTTACTGTGGGGACAGCTGCTGGCTAACATCTGTATGTTTGTGTAGAGCGGGAGAAGAGGTTCTGAGGCAGCTCACGGTGTGGAGAATAAGCAAAGCACTTGCGCAGTGCAGCGGCGGTTACCACGGTAACAGGACGCTGCAGCGCCATAGGCTATTACAGTTGCCGCCGATCGCGCATGCGCGTTGTATCGGCGGTGATTGTGGGGCTACGTGCTGTTGGGCCACCGATGTCATGGAAATGAATGACATCGGCGGACCCCGCCCACAACACCAGAGTCGGCCAATCGGGGGAGGGTGGCCGGAGAGAGGAGAGGACAGCCATAGTGTGGGAGGTGATAGAATCATAAAGCGGTGACAGCAAGTGAGGGAAAAGGTAGTGAAGAAAGAAGAAAGAGAAAGAAAAGGGGGAAGAAAAGAAATGAGACCATAGAGTTGTGGAAACCAAGACTGGAGAAGTAGACAGTAATGAGAAAAGGAAGGAAGAAAGGGGCAGAAAGAGATAGATAGACCTGTAAGGAAAACAAAGTGGAAACAAAAGGAAGAGAGAGAGACGGAGAAAAGAGAGACTTTACAAGAGAAAAAGAAAAGGAAAAAGAAGTGGATGAAAAAAGGGGGTGAGGAGAAAGGAGGACAAGAGGAAAAAATGAGAGAAAGTGAAAGGAGTGCAAAAAATGAAAATAGGGGAGAAAGAAAGAAATAGGCAGGAGCAATAAAGGAATATCGGGAGAGGAAAGAGAAAAATAAAATAAAATGAAATTAGAAATAATACAAATAAAAATAAATAATAAAAATAAATGTAAAAATAAAAATAAAACAAAAAAATGTAAATATTAATAAAAATAAATATAAAAATAAAAAAAAAAAAAATAAAAATAAATATAAAAATAATAATAAACAATAAAAATAAAATAAATAAAAAAATAGAAAAAAATATAACAATAAAAATAATAATAAATATAAAAATAAATATAAGAAAATAAATGAAAAAATAAAAATAAATGTAAATGTAAGGGAGGAGGGGGTTAGGTTAATAACCCTGACGATATAGGGGACCTTGGGCTACATACGGGGAGGATCCAAAATTATCATATAATTTGGAGTGCACAGACTGTAGGGAGAGTATCAATGATGATAGTCACCACAGTGTCATATTGGCCCCTGGACCATAAAAATACATGGGTTACAGGGAGAGTGCGGGTGAGGTAGTCACCCTATTCGTATAAAAGTCCTCAAAAGGATGCCGTGGGTCCATCATTGAAACATTGCCAGAGTGTTCTAGAAAAATGGAAAAAAAGGAAAAGTAGAGGAGAACCCCATGGTCAAAAAGAGGAAAAGAAAAGTACGATTGTCATTCCAATGAAAAGCATAGGTCCATTATCTCTCATTCAAAAAACATGTGAACGATAGGTTGGTATTCAGTCCTCTAGGCTGTACCGTGCCCAAGGTATGGGTCCAATAGGCTTCACGTTGTAGTAGTCGGCGGTCTCGATCACCACCTCTGATGGATTGCTAGACATGTTCGATGACCATACCTCTCAGTTCGTGTGTCTGATGCTTGTGCTTGAAAAAATGCATAGCAACTGGTTTGGTGTAGTCAACCTGTTTGCCCTCCTCCGTCTTAGTCAGGGCGACTCTGATGTCGCTTCTGTGTTTTAGGAGGGACCCTTTCCTTCTCTGATTTGGTCACTGATCCACTACTTTCAATGGGTTTGTACACTGAATCGGAATCGGGCGTGAAAGCTACGCTCTTCTTTCATCAGTCTTACTGAGGATTTAAAATGCCTCCTCACGATTGTAACATTTTTTGGACATGACTGGTACAGGTAGACTACTGATGGTGGCTGTGTGATTGGTACTCTGCCGATGAGAGGCTGAGTGACAGGTACTCTGCTGATGGGCAGCTGTGTGATAGGTACACTGCTGATGGCAGCACTGATGGGCGATGTGCAACAGGTACACTGCTGATGAGTACTGATTGGCGACAGGTACACTGCTGATGGGCGACAGGTGTACTGGTGGGCACTAATGGGCGACAGTAACACAACTGATGGGCTGATAATCTTCTCCTCACACGGACACAGCCGAGCACATGGTAAAGAGCCACTGTTATTGGCTCTGTACCACAAATGGTGTTGTGCTGTGTCAGAGGGACATGGCACACCACTGGTCACTGCACTATGCGACTCTGGGGGGAGCACATGCGTAGCAAGAATGGGAGCACATCATATTACGTCCTCCCAGAACAACAGCTGTCCCACCCAGCCGTCATTGTACAATCGATCCGGTTAAATATTTTTTATAAATGCAAGCAATATAATCACTTAATTGTGATTTAGTACAAGCATTTTGCAATCCATTGTATTGCAAATTTGAGTGGAAAAGAGGGAAACAGCACAAGGAGACAATTTGTTTATGTGCTGACAAGTAGCATGCCGATAGGACTAGAGAGAAGATTGACAGAGAGATGAGCTCATCACTGTGCTGCTTCTCTTTTACTGTCCAGTCACAGGCTGGGATGGGTCCACATTGGCCTGGGCTCACAGGGAGTGGGTTGAAAAAAGCTGGCTAGTATTCAACCTGTAAGGATATCTTGTGGTAAGTAGTGAGTATTTCAGCAAAACATGTTTTTTATATTTCATTTTTAATAGGCTATTTTTGTGTTTCCATTTTTGGCAGGAGTTCTGCTTTAAATATTTGTGTGAACGGCAGAAGACTGCCACTGTGTCTGTGGCATTTTTATAACAGGCAAGTAAAATGAAAAATTAAAGAAACCTGTATAGAGACAAAATAAAGGCTGTCATTGCTAATACTTTTTGGAAAATGCTGAGGGCAAATCTTTTCCACTAAAGTCCAAGTAAATAGCTAACTTAGTATTTTACAACTTGTGTTTCGTGATCTGCAATGCAGTATAAAGACATGCACTGTATATGTACAGTATCTAACTCCAGAACTAATAAAGCTAAAACTCTTTTGAAATGATACTCCAGTTTTGTTAAAAAAGAAAATTCCTTCTAGGTCAGCTACATACATTGCAAGAATGTTAGCAAACTTTACTGCATATTCTTGTTCTCTTTTGGCCGTGCTCTTTCTGATCTTCTTTGCCTTTTATTTCAGAAAGTGTCACTTCCTGACACTTCTCTGGCTCCTTTTCTCTTCAGCTTTATTTTGGCTCTCTTTTACTCCTGTTATGTGTCACTTTCCCCTGTGTTCTGCTCTCCCTACATCTGTTCCACTCTCTAACACCCTTACTTTCATTAGAGTTCTTTATTTTGATATCTTTTTCTGTCTTAACATACATATTTCTCTGCTTTCTTTCTTTCCTATCAGTGCTCTCTGAAATGGTCACAGCTTGAGGAGCTTTTACAGCCATCTGTAGCTGTTGGATTCTTTTAAGCAGGCCATCGCTATTTAATAATACTGCTGGTTCTTAGTGGTTAAGCTGTTGTTGGGCTGTAACAGCTTCTCACCCAGTTAGAGATGGTACATGTTGCTTATAAATTTGCAGTGGCTTGAGCATTGAGTTGACAACACAGGGCACCAACCCACATTATAGAATTGACTAGTGCCTACTATTCTTGCACTCTGTTTTCTCTATTGTTTTAATAGCCACTGCAGGTACTCTGATTGTTTACTATTTTAGAAGTTAATCCACACAGCATGGTTTAAAATGAACAGTATATTTGCATTGGCTATGTACAGTTGTGCTCATAAGTTTACATACCATGGCAGAATTTATGATTTCTTTGTTTTTCAGAGAATATGAATGATAACATGAAAACTTTTCTTTCACTCATGGTTAGTGTTTGCTGAAGCCATTTATTATCAATCAACTGTGCTTACTCTTTTTAAATCATAATGACAACAGAAACTACCCAAATTACCCTAAACAAAAATTCTGCCTGGGTATGTAAACTTATAAACTTGTGTATTTCCCCAATTAGCATCAATGGCAGTTTGAAGTCTTTTGTGTGGTATTTGTGGATGAGGCTCTTTATCTTCTCAGATGGTAAAGCTGCCCATTCCTCTTGGCAAAAAGCCTCCAGTTCCTGTTAATTCTTGGGCTGTCTTGCATGAATTGCACATTTGAGATCTCCCCAGAGTGGCTCAATGATATTGACATCAGGAGACTGAGATGGCCACTCCAGAACCTTCACGTTATTCTGCTGTAGCCAATGACAGGTCGACTTGGCCTTGTATTTTGAATCATTGTCATGTTGAAATGTCCAAGTATGTCCCATGCGCAGCTTCCTGGCTGATGAATGCAAATGTTCCTCCAGTATTTTTTGATAACATACTGAATTCATCTTGCCATCAATTTTGACCAAATTTCCTGTGCCTTTGTAGCTCACACATACCCAAAACATCAGCAATCCACCTTTGTGTTTCACAGTATGACTGGTGTACCTTTCATCATAGACCTTGTTGACTCCTCTCCAAATGTAGTGTTTATTGTTGTGACCAAAAAGCTAAATTTTGGTCTTATCACTCCAAATTACTTTGTGCCAGAAGGTTTGAGGCTTGTCTCTGTGCTGTTTGGCGGGATAATTTGTGGTATTTGCGTAGTAATGACTTACTTCTGGTGACTCAACCATGCAGCCCATCTCTCTTCAAGTGCCTCCTTATTGTGCATCTAGAAACAGCCACACCACGTTTTCAGACAGTCCTGTATTTCACCTGAAGTTATTTGCGGGTTTTTCTTTGCATCCCAAACATTTTTCCTAGTAGCTGTGGCTGAGTTTACCATTGGTCTACCTGACCGTGGTTTGGTTTCAACAGAACCCCTCATTTTCCAATTCTTAATTAGAGTTTGAACACTGCCGATTAACATTCTCAATTCCTTGGATATCTTTTTATATCCCTTTCCTGTTTTACAGTTCTACTACCTTTTCCCACAGATCCTTTGACAATTATTTTGCTTTCCCCATGACTCAGAATCCAGACACATCAGTGCACCACTGGATGAAAGATGCAAGGGTCTGTCAGGAATCCAGAAACGTATTGACCTTTTATACACACACACACACACACACTAATAACAAACAAACAGATCACAGGTTAGGATGGTTACCTTTAATAGCCATTCAAACCCCTTTGTGTCAACTTGTGTGCATGTTATCAGACCAAAATCACCAGGGCATGTAAACTTTTGTTCAGTGTCAGTTGGGTAGTTTCTGTTGTCATTATGATTTAAAAAGAGTAAACACAGTTGATTGATAATAAATGGCTAAATTAAGCCAAACACTAACCATGAGTGAAAGAAAAGTTTTTGTGTTATAATTTTTCTCTTGAAAATGGCCAATAAATCATAAATTATGCCAGGGTATGTAAACTTATGAGCACAACTGTATAAAGATTTTTTTCTGCATGTTTCCTATAAAATCAACAAATGTCTGTATCAAGCACAATCAATTTCCTGTGGTTGATGCACATTTGCAATGCACATCAAACTCTTTCTGTTTACCTCAATAGTGCAGTGTGGATGACTGTTCTGAAATTGTTTGTCTTGTTTTGAGATTTTGTGCATGCAGCAGGTCCTATTAAGAAGCATTTGCATTAAAGACAAAGCAGACCAAATACAGCCTTCTGCATCAAGCACCACTGCTTTTTATAACACCTGTATACACAAACTCTAAAGCACTCAGATTGAAACAAATACTTTTTTTTCAAAAAAGAACTAGGGGCTTTCTAGGATGGCACCCAAAGACATAAATTCAACAGATAAAAATATAAAAGAGATTACAGATTTGTTAATTACATCATATAAAATGTAAAATAATCACACATGACACACAATACAATATTATTTTGTTGACACACTACAAATACCATATATACTGTACTTGCATTATACTAAGGGGTTTATTTTTAAAACATTTGTTTGTGAGTAACATTTTTGAAAATTGAATGAAATTGTACAATATGCTTTTCGAAACTGGAGGATGGTAATAACTCAGATACAATTTTTTTGTTCTCACAAATATGTTTGTATAAAAAAATGTCATGCAATCATGCTGGTCAATTGCACTGTAGTATACAGGTAATGGTCAGAGAAAAAAAATATGTTGCCCACCGATGATGAAGACACTGAGGTAATTGTAGTGGACAATATACACGTTAAGATATACACAGTTGTGGCATGTGTGTGGCTGTAGGAATGTGTATGCTCGGTTATTATTTTAAATCCTGTATATTACTCCATTTAAGATGGTTTTAACTTCTTGGGTTTTGTGAAGCCTTCCCTTGCCACTGGACATGTTGTGGTATCCATGGCTGAGTTTGTGTCCTTTTTGTTTTGTTAAAAAACTCCAAAAATAAACACCTTAAAAAATAAATAAAGAAAAAGATATACACAGTTAGAATAATAAAAGTCACAATGGTTATGAGCACTCAGATTACGGCAAGGCAATTTCCACATCTAGTTCTAACACAAGTTATTCATTTGAGAAATGTTCTCTGCAATTGATTATTTGTTAAACGGGACACTTAGTATAATGCAACTATATAGTGGTATTTGTACTGAGTCAGCAAAGAATATTGAATTGTGCCCCATGCCACCATTTATGTTCTTGGGTGCCATCCTAGAAAGTTCCTAATTCTTCTGCTGTAATTATTTACTTGATGGAACCCCAAGGTTTTAGTCCACATCTCTGTATTTTTGTTGACACTATTGCCTTTTACTTCTGTTTTACCTAGCTGTTAGCCATTCTCTTCATTATGGCTATTTCTTCTTGTGTTACTGTACTACCCCGATGACGTATTTGGCAGCTTGGGCAAAACTGCTTCTAACATTTGATTGAGAATTCATGTACAGTATATAATGGATACGTATCATGAACATATTATATATAGCTCATAACTGTGGCAGATAAATGGGTAAGTGTTCCAAATATCAGGGGTAACAATCTACATACACAGTCAAGTAATGACGTCAAGTAAACCCTTCTAATTCCTGTTTTACCTCCCAAATTAATAGTAGTATATAAAATTATTCAAAATACAGATAACTGTCAACAGTATTCCTCCTGTTTTGGAGCAGTGATGAACTTTGCTGTTTGGAGTTATCACCACGAGTACACTGCATCTCAAATGAGAAAAACAAAAAAGGTCACAGTGATGGTTGCACAAGGCTAAAAACTTTTATAACTTTAATATTTTATTGTCAAACAAAAACTTTACTAATAAAAACAATGCAAATCTAACTTGTCCCAACACCACAAAATACACACGATACCTGCAATTTGATATATGATCCTCTGTGGAACCAGAAGTCCCTTTTCCCCCAAGTGTAGACCCATGTTTCAGTAAATAAGTCAAATACAAAGTAATGCATCAGTCCTTAGAATCATAAAAAAAAAATCATCCTTCAAAGGAGTAAAGCTACAATAATAAAATGCCAAGTGCTTTACTTAAGCAATTTTGATCAAGACATGATTAAATTAACTATGTAGAAATCTGGAGGTTGCCATTGCTTGTTGTCCATTGCAAATACTATTTGCTTTGCTGTGTCTATCTTCATTACTTTTGAGTTACAGACCAAGAACAAGCATACTATAAGTTAGCGTCAGAAAAGCTTCAGCGTTTCTTATGTATATATTTCTTCCAGGTCAAAGACTTGGAAAGCATTGAAGCAAAAGCATCAGTATGACAACCAGGAAACTATTGTTCTCAAAGCAGCAGAGGTCATAAATGGCGGCTTTCATTATTTTCTCTTGACAAAGTCAATTTAAATTCCCCATATAACTGTCAAAGAAAGTGTTGTATCAAGAAATTATTCAGAACAACATTCCCACCAAGTGATCAGAAAAAAATCTATACCATGATTTATTCCTCATGACAATACATTTATTTCATATTGCCCCAAAAAGAATCCAAAGCATAAACTTGTCTTCTATCACTTGTTTAAAAAACAAAACAAAAAAACAAAGAGCTTGGAAAAAAAAACACTGCAACGGAATAACGTCACCAAACAAAACTGACAGACATTAGTAAAAGAGAGGTGGCAAATCATTCAGCCTTTCATTCTTACCATCTCATATGACACTACAACACACCACTGACTGACATCACATTTTTATTACTTTTGTATGGTGCAAAATGTTGTCCAATTGAACTGTACAAAGTTATAGTAATAAAAATAGAGGGTAGCACAAGTAATATAATTAATACAATTAATACAAGTAATACAAGTAATACAAGTAATACAATGTCTAGTACATATAGTTGTTTAGCAACAAAATTAATAACAATGACAGGAAACAATTGTAAGGAAAGTGAGTATGCTTTAAATGAGATGGCAGTGTGTGCCTTATCACACAAGGAAACAATGATAAATTAGTGACTGAAGAGAACACAATGCTGTGAAAAAGTATTTGCCAACTTTCTTATTTTTTTTTTTTTAGCATATTTGTCACACTTAAATGACCATCAAAAGTTTTATTACTACACAAAGATAACCCAAGTAAATACAAAGTGTAATTTTTAAATGATGGTTTCACTTATTAAGGCAAAAAAGCTGTCCAAACCTGCCTGGATTTATGTGAAAAAGTAATTGCCCCCTAAACCTAATAACTGGTTGTGCCACCCTTGGCGGCAACAACTGCAATCAAGCATTTGCAATAACTGCCAATGAGTCTTTCACATTGCTGTGGAGCACTTTTGACCCACTCTTCTTTGCAGAATTGTTTTATTTCAGCCACATTGGAGGGTTTTCCAGCATGAATAGGCTGTGTAAGGTCATGATACAGCATCTCAATTGGATTTAAGTCCAGGCTTTGACTAGGCCATGCCAAAACCTAAATTTTGCTTTGTGTGAAGCATTTGGAGGTGGACTTGCTGTTGTGTCTCGGATCATTGTCCTGCTGCATAACCCAAGTGCACTTGAGGTCACAAACTGATAGCCATAAATTCTCCTTTAGTATTTTCTGGTAGAGCTCAGAATTCATGGTTCCATCAATTATGGTAAGTTGTCCAGGTCGGAAGCTGCAAAGCAGCCCCAGACCATCACGCTACCACCACCATGTCTGACTCTTGGTATGATGTTCTTGTTATGAAATGCTGTATTAGCTTTATGCCAGATGTAACGGGACACACACCTTCCAAAAAGTTAAATTTTTGTCTCATAAGTCCACAGAATATTTGCCTAAAAGTCTTGGGGATAATCAAGATGTTTTTTTGGTAAATGTGAGATGAGCCTTTGTCTTCTTTTGGTCAGCAGTGGCTTTAGCCTTGGATTCTCCCATGGATTCCATTTTTGCCCAGTCTCTTTCTTATTGTTGAATCATGAACACTGATCCTACCTGAGGCAAGTGAGGCCTGCAGTTCTTTAGATGTTGTTCTGGGTTCTTTTATGACCTCCTGGATGCGTCATCATCATGCTCTTGGAGTAATTTTTGTAGGCCGGCCATTTCTGGGAAGGTTCACCACTGTTGCAAGTTATCTCCATTTGTGGATAATGGCTCTCCCCGTGGTTCACTGGAGGCTCAAAGCCTTAGAAATGGCATTGAACCCCTTCCTAGACCAATACATGTACATTACTTTGTTTCTAATCTGTTCTTGAATTTTTTTTTAGATTGGGGCATGATGTGTGGCTTTTTGTGATCTGTTATCATGCTTCACTTTGTCAGACAGCTTCTATTTATGTGATTTCTTGATTCAACAGGTCTGGCAGTAATCAGGTCTGGGTGTGACAAGTGAAATTTAACTCAGCTTTCCAAGAAATTGTGATTCAGCATGGGTGGGGGCAATTACTTTTTTCACATAGGGCTAGGCAGGTTTGAACAGCTTTTTCCCCTTAATAAATGAAATAATAATTTAAAAACTGCATCTTCGATTTACTTGGGTTATCTTTGTGTAATATTAACATTTGTTTGATGATCTGAATCATTTAAATGTGAGAAATATGCAAAAAAAAAAAAAAAATCAGGAAGGGGCA
Organism: Lithobates sylvaticus; assembly: GCA_028564925.1. Classification (NCBI taxonomy): domain Eukaryota; kingdom Metazoa; phylum Chordata; class Amphibia; order Anura; family Ranidae; genus Lithobates; species Lithobates sylvaticus. The sequence goes on from CM053027.1 coordinate 467,007,005, forward strand.
AATACTTTTTCACAGCACTGTACATCTCTAATCTTATACTATATTACATTGCCAGGTTTAAAACTACAAGCCATTACCACCAATCCCAAGAGAGTAAAAGCTTTGTACACCAAATTGCAACGTATTTAGTGTATTAGCAATAATGGGGTTTAATATAAATACACTTTATTTTCATATGAATTAACCTTAAATTATGCAGCTGACGATTGGTATTTTTTCTACTTCCTCTGTCTTCTATCACATATCTAATGTGATTACTACATACATTATTTCATTTTAGAGGATTACAAATTCTTAAAGGACATGTTCATGGATTTTTTTCTTTTAAGGAAATATTACTGACATGTAAGAGTATGCCTTTACTTTCGATCCAAACATTTTCCACAGTAATGCAACATTGTCTAAACTGTACTATTCAATGCACAAAACAGTTAGGAAAAAGATCATTTGAAAAGCACACAAATAATTGTATTTAAAATTATGCAGCAATAATTATTTTGTTGGATCCAGACATAATAATCTATTTCATTCTCTGCCACGATAAGGTGTCAAGATGTGAATGTGGCAAACTTTGCAAGTCTTACTTCCAAAAGAAGATGATATTAACAGAACAGATTGCAGATTAGAAATAGAAGTAAAATCAAGGTTATATTTGAATCTCAAAATTTAGCTTGCACTTGTTTTATTTTGCCAAACCACTTTGTTATGAAAATGAAACTATATAGCCTTAAATGTTGTTATATAGACATATATGTATGTACATATACATATGTATATATATATATATATATATATATATATTTTTTTTTTTTTTTTTTTTTTTTTTTCTTTTGTTGTTTTGCAATAACATTTACAAAACTTACTTTGTTAAATAGCCATGTACACATGCATTAAAATGTATCAGCTATCCTAGTTATGTGCTGTTAGGGTGGTGCATTGACGTTATTAATTTTTAACACAAGAACAAGTATGAACTTCACTCCGACTTTGTGGGCTGCTAACTAACTTCTCTGATTTGATCATTTACAAGATAAGCCATTTAGAATGTATTTTTCAAATAGCTTGAACAGACTGTTGGCTGGTGCTGAAAAATAAGCAGTAAAGCACAGTTACTGTGCTGCATTACTAAGCAAGCAGCACAACATGCATGTGTAATCTACAAAAATGTCTACTCGAGAAACATATGATTAAAAATCAAAACACGGTAATGAACTTAACTGTTTAGCATTTCCAGGAATTGCTATGTAATATTCCTGTAAACATCTTGGAGAACCTTAGTCAAATTAAACTTCTATTTTAATTGGCTTCTGTGTGTAGGCTTTATATAATAAAACAGGGTAACCAATTATGTTTTTTTTAATAAGTATTTTAAAAACCAAATTTTTCTTATATTTAAATCTATGCTCCAAGCATGGCTCTGCAAGTCCTAACAATTACAAGTATGAGCATTCTAATGCTGGAATTACATTTCTTGGCAGTGAACAGCACAGCTGAGGTGTGTTTCAGCCTGGCCGTGGTTTGGAATATCTGCCTCCAAAGGAGGCCTACCCTCCTATCAGGTTTACTAGAATTGAGTCTACTAATAAGGCTATCCCCTGCCTTACCCTACTGCTTTCACAGGAGAGCCTCCTGCTTATCCTCCCTGTTCTACTTGATTCAAGCCCAAGCAGGTGGCAGCTGCCACACTAACTCTGAACCAGCTCCTCACTGCCACACTGACCCTGAACCATCTCCAAACCACCATACTGACCCTGAACCATCTCCAAACCACCATACAGACCCTGAACCCTCTCCAAACCACCATACAGACCCTGAACCATCTCCAAACCACCATACTGACCCCAAACAATCTCCCCACCACAATACCCAACCTGAAACAGCTCCTAACCATCCTGATCCTCAGCTGGGGATATCTGGCTTACCCAGTAGGAGACTACTCCGAGCACTACAAAGGATCAGAAGCCTTTGTAGCCAGTTGGACTGCAGGCCAGAGAGTGGTCCAACCATCCAGGAGCCTAGGGAGCAGCTGGAAGGCCATGCCCAGGAAGTATCAGCCTGCCATTCCGAAGGATCACATGCGGAAGAGGCGATTCCAACTATATGGCTCTACAAATTCTTATGACCAGCATCAAGCACCCAACAAGGACATTTTGGTTATCTAATGCAGGTTTATTTTTTACAATTTCTACAAAAATACCAAATGGTCATGCAGACACTTCCTTGTGGAAATGAGCATACTGTATGGTCAACGGATGCTTTCACATGGACAAAGGGACTCAGGGTCTTATTCTCATCCAAGCTAGTTTTCACACTAAAACCAACAGGGCCTTTACCCTCTGCAGCAGTAAACATCACCACAGTCTCTGTATTAGCGTCAGCAATTAGTTAAAGCCAATGTTTGACTTCTTTGTCCCTGGGCAGCCCAATTTCACTCAACAACAGCAGTCTCCATGGCTTACACCCTACACACAACAACAGCAGCTGGGTCCCCCCAGTCAATGGCAATTCGCTTCTCAGGTTTACAGAAAGAGAAAGGGCAGGTGGGACTGTAAAGGTATCAAGATATAGAATAAACAATCAATTTGAAAAAAGTGAACATTTACAAGAGTCACATAATCAATGTATTTTAACGTGTACAACCACTTCTTGCTCTACCTGTTTCACTCAGAGGAGCTTCTTCAGGAGTTTTTTTTGAAGTGTTGCATGAAGTAATATATACTATAAAGGAAATAACATTTGTAAATGGGTATGCTTCAAAAACTGCCATAGATAAAATCACAGGGCATGTCAGTGAGATGACATTCCTATTTAGTATATATATTTAAAGAGAATCATATGTTTGTTATCATACATTTTATGCACACTAATGATAAACTGAAAAGTAATGCCTACCAGATGCTTGTGTTCATAAAACAATATTCAATAGATGAATAGGCTGAGAGTATGATTGTAATTAAGGAACAACGTTTACCTCAGTATATAGACAAGAATAGAATCAATGGGGTCTGCAGCAGATGAAAGATGATCTTTCTCCATGGACCAAGATAAGCAAGGGGACTAAGAATAGGGAATTCCACCCCCTGTTTAACCCCACAACACCCACGGGCACACCAAAGGGGTTAGCCTGATGTGGGTGACACTGTTTGAAAAAAACAGCCTGCAGTGTTCCTAAAAGATAGGGACAAAAGGAGAAATATATATATATATATATATATAGGGTCAGTTAATATAATAATGTTATCTGTATAGAGGGTTAAATGTGTTCCCAGCTTGACAACACGCTGTGGGTGATTAACCAGGAGTTCAGTAAAAATAGACAAGGGGTGAACTGGGATTGAAGAAAAGACTGGAGGAAAGAGGGAATAAAGGAAGAAAAAAGGAGGAGATACAGGGTTCAAAGGGAACTGGATATTTTTACATTCCCCTGGAACTCTGCACAAGTCACCCCCCTCTTACCTGCATAGGCAGGTCACTGAACAAACTGAGCAATTGGATTAAACTGCAGGCTGGGCAAAGCAACAAACAGTCCTAGTTTTTCCGCTAAAGGTACTTACTCAGAGGCAGGTCACAAAGCAGCTGGACTGAGGAGGGAAGAGGAGAGATGAGATGCCGATCTCCCTCTTGCGGCTCTCATTGCCCTGTCAGTGTTGGGTGCTGGGGACCTCTTGCGGAACCCCAGTTAGGAAACACTGCTCTAAGGCATTTGCTTTCAGAAAATATATCATTTTTGGGGGGTTTGTGTAATATTCAGGTCTAAAAAATCTTTTTAGACCTTTTGTGTATAAAAAAAATGCAAAACCGGTTCTGGCAGCGAAAGGGTTAAAGTAGAACTAAAGTCAAAACTTTTTTTTGTCCTGGGACACCCCAAAATTTAGGAATTTTCTTTTACTTTCACTTTTGATGATAATGGTAAACAGGATAAAGTGGATGAATTGCCACAACGGAGACAAAAACACCAATAAAAACTTGGCAGGTATTTTGATCTATTTACATACTTTTTTTCTGAGGTTGAGTATACAGTGTCAAAATATTTAAAGTGTAATCCACTTCAAACAGTAGCGCTGTGCTCTAATCTGAATCAAAATACAAATATTAGCATGTATCGTTCATAACAAAACATGACAATTATATATAAAGAAATATTCCACATAAAAACTGGGTGAGAGGAACATGAAAAAATAAATAAACTTGAAAAAAGTCCTCCAAAATGTGAAAAGTAGTATCCAAATCTTCTATTATAAAGTTGAATTCCACCACACACCTCCTCATGTGTGATAGTGATCCCTCTCCCCAGCAGATTACACACTCATCACAATATATTGGCACAAATAGCATAAAAAGAGGACTTCAAGGCCAGAAGTCGTACCTATGTTTTTCCATACAAATGGATAACGGCCAATGGCATATAGAAGGAAACAGAAATAACCTCCAATGGTTCAGTATCAGTAACCAAAATTCCAAAATATATTAAAAACACGATCCAAAACTACTAACATTGTACAAGATAAAAACTTGCAGGTAATATAACACTGCGCTGTGACATCAGGTGTATCTTAATCATGTGATAGACTATAATGTCCCACCCCCTCAGGGCAATACAGACTTTGACAGCACATCTCCATGTTCTCATCTGTTCTCCTTCCTTACTTCCTGATGCCTTTAGCTGTTGCAGAGTAACCACGCCCTGACACGTTTCATCACTTCTGACTTTGTATACAGTGGGTTGAACAAAAAGAAAAACTCACAGACATAATACAAAAGCACAGAGGGGAGAACACTGCATCCACATTGTGTAGATTCAGGGATCTCCCCAACTGTGCTATTGTATTCTGACAGTGGGAACTCCACCTCTGTCAGAATACACTGATCAGCACAGCCGATATTGGCTTCAGCAACTGATTGAATGCTGCTTTTCCAGCAGGACCGTATGACAGAAGCCAGTACAATGATCAGCTTCTGTTGAACAGACAGGGAAACACATGTTTTTTGTTGCTTTAGAGTTCTGAGTGCTTAATTTAGCCTTTGCTGACCTTAAAGCCTAATCTCAGGATATTAACATCCCCCCTTCCCACAGTGATCTAATCAACCACTGATATGAAAACATCTATCCAAATGACAATTTAATTTAACTGAAGCAAAGGTCACAATGATCCTTCTAGCTTTTTCAGTTTACTTCCTGGGGTCCTTCTTCCGCCATCCACATTACTGCCTGCTTAATGTACAAATCTCACATTGGTGGAGTTAACGCTTGAAGTGGCTGGGTGCTCTTTCATAGGCTTTAGAGGCAGGATAACTCTTGGGGGTGGTAAAGGGAATAGTGTCCAAGAGGATATTGAGCTGGAGAAAAATGCCTCGTTCCCAGGACAAGATATTAATTTTGCCCATTGGGAAAAATGTATCAATTGCACTGCAGGCTTAGGAAAAGCTGTCTGGAATCAAAACTGAGAAGTAAGGTATTTGATGCACAGTGCACTTTCTACATTTCAGTTTTCCTGGGGTTGAGTTTTAATATATTATGAGATATATTCAGAATGTTTCTTATTAGTTTTACTTTTGCAATAACATACATTTTAGGGCTATTTCAACTGACAATAGTGACCAAATTGTGATATAGTCCAGAAAATCACAGAAAGACTGAAGTTACAACATTTTATATATTTGAGTCGGGTGACCATACTGCTTTTAGCCTGGCTGCCAAAAAAAAAAACATTCCCTATATGCTTATAAAGTACCCTTGTAAAGACTTATAAGATGGTCAGGTAACTTTAAATCTGAAAAGCACAAATTACAATTTTAGAACATACTATGAAACTTTTCTTACTTTGAAATTCAATTTCCTAAATAATTTGCAATAGAAAAATTCCATATAGAAGAAGATATCTCTGATTAAGATATTATGTGCACTATTAAATCCTTTTCTGAAGGGTAATTGACAGATTTGGATGGATTCCCAGAATAATTCTTAAAAATTGGAAGGAAGACTATTGTGACTAATTTTCTATTTCAAACTGCACTAGAAACACAGACACTTCTGAATGAATTGGATAAAGTGCTTACTATACTTATTGCCACTCAAAACTATTTTTTAATTGAGGGAAATAGGGTAAGCTAGGTTACCAAAATCTGGACTAATATAAATATTTTGCCACTTACGTTCACAATATGCCTAATTACATAGTTACGTAATTAGTCTGGTTGAAAAAAGACACAAGTCCATCCAGTTGAAGGGAAAAAATACAATCCTCTATAAACAATCCTATACCCACAGTTGATCCAGAGGAAGGCAAAAAAAAACAATAAAGCATGATCCATTTTGCACCACCAGGGGAAAATAATTCCTTTCTGATCACCCAAGAGACAATCGGATATTGCCAGGATCAACTTTGCCTACTGTATATATATTAAACAAGGATGATCCGAACACTCCCGGTTCGGTTCGCACCAGAACATGCGAACAGGCAAAAAACTCGGACAAACACCGTTAAAGTCTATGGGACACGAACATGAAAAATCAAAAGTGCTAAATTTTAAAGGCTTATATGCAAGTTATTGCTATAAAAAGTGTTTGGGAACCCGGGTTCTGCCCAAGGGGACATGTATCAATGCATTTTTTTTTAAACTGAAGTTTTTTCGGGAGCAGTGATTTTTTTTTTCCAAAGAAGTTTATTGAATGAAATCAAACAATTTAACAGGACATTAAGCTTATTGTACATATTACAAAATCCGTATTGACAAAAAGAGAAACGATCTCCAGCAATAGTAAACAAGACAATTTATGCAAATAGAAAGAGATACAAGCATGAAAAATTTAACATAGCCCTTCAGGTATACGTAGGCATTGTTAGGTGATGAGACATTGAAATGTCGGTTGTAAAGGTAATAAGAGAGACATTGAGCCGGGCTATGTTCAGCTGTGGTAGAGGGGAGGCAGTGTATCCTGAGGTCAGACCAGTGGTTAGAATTGAGCAATAAGGGGGTCATGCGATCAAGTGTGTAGGGTATAGTAAAGGTTATAACCCCTGAGTTTGGGCTTCAGGGGTAATGATACATACGAGACATATCAGTGTTTACCTAGTCAGTAAGTGTAAGAGACGTACGGAATATTCAGCACAACTTATCTTATGTGACGTTTTGGAGACGGGATAGGCATCTAGGCGTACGTGCTAAAGGAGGGGGAGGGGGATGGACAGAAGGGGAGGGCAGGCGTGAAGGAAGAATAAGTGGGTGGCAGCGGTGTTCGTATCTTTCTTCCCTCCCCAGACAGAGCATGTATTGTCTAATGATTGTGTGGCAATCGCCGACAGGTGGGGAGAATATGGTTCTCCTTGAGGTGGGAGTACAGTCCTCCTGCAAGAGATAAGGAGGCGGGGGTGCATTATGCCCGCATTCTTAACTTGTTGGCTCCGGGTTATTCAGAGTCAAGTTGAGTGGTTATATAATTGAGAGAATTCTGTGGTTGATTGGAAGTGTATCCAACAGGCCCATTTGAGGCCATATTTTTGTGGCGTGTCGCGAGAGCAAAGAATGAGTTCTTCCAGTTCAGCTGTTCTTTTAATTCTTCTAAACCATTCTTTGAGATTGGGAGTGTTTTGGGTATTCCAATGAACAGGAATGCAATGTTTTGCCGCATTAATCATGTGCATTGCCAAGGATTTGTGGTAAGATGACTGAGGGAGGTGTGTGTGGTGAAGCAGAAATTGAGAAGGGGTAAAGGGTAGATCATAAGACGTGACCTGAGTAGTGATGCAGTGAACTTCCTTCCAGAAGTCCTGTATGCGAGGGCATTGCCACCATATATGTAACAATGTACCCCTATCTGTCAGGCACCTCCAGCAGGAATCTGGGATGTCGTGATTAAATTTGTGTAATGGAGACGGAGTGCGGTACCAACGCGTCTGAATCTTGTAACCGTTCTCCTGCGTTAAAACATTCATGGAGCCCTTGTGGATGTTTGTGTGTATGTTAGACCAGTCTGCCTCCTATAAATTTATGGAGAGGTCTCTCTCCCAAGCTTTGCACATGGTGGATTCGTCAGGCCTGCGATCTGTGAAAAGAAGGGAATGGGTCACAGATATAAGGTGCGTTTGGGGAGACGTTTGCGTACAGAGTTTTTCAAAAGGTGACAAGGTCCTGGAGCAAGAGGCACGTCTGCCCAAACCACTCAAGAAGTGAGTAATCTGGTTGTACTTCCAAGTCGGGATAATAGGTTTTTCATGTGTCTCGGCTAATTGGGCAGTAGATAACAATCGCTCACAAGCATAAAAGTGATGTGCTAGGGCATTGGTTTGTTGCCAGAAATCTTTGAGAAAGCCCTTTGTCATGCCCGGAGGAAAATCAGGGTTCAATAGTATCGGACTCATGGGGCCCGGGATGGAAGAGATGGAAGTATTGCGACATAAATTAACAAAGGAATGGATAGTGGGTTTGATTAACGGGTGTATACCCACTTCCGTAAGCTTCAGACAGTTTGCAACCCATGGCAGAGAAGCAAGGGGTGTAGAGATGAGAGAGGTTTCTAAGGCTACCCAGTCTTTTATGGAAGTGTGAACGTTCCAGTCAATGATGAACAGCTGTGTAGTGATTTTGAATGTCATGTAGACCTATCCCCCCTAAAGTTTTAGGTAATGTTAGATGTGCATAACTTATTCTGGGTTTGTGGCCTCCCCAGAGGAAGTTGGTGCAAAGGCATCTGTATGATTTGAAGAATATGGGGGGTAAGTGAATAGGCACAGTCTGAAGTACGTAGAGGATTCTCAGAAGCGCGTTCATTTTCAGGATCGCCGCCCTGCCAAACCACGAGAAGATGGGTTTATTCCAACGGTTCAAATCTGATGTTAAATTGTTCAGCAAAGAAAGGTAGTTTTTTGTGTAGAGATCTCGTAGCTTGGCAGGGAGTTGAATGCCTAGGTAGGTGATCGCATCAGATTTCCATTGAAAGGGGAAATTTTCCTTGCATAAATCTACCGTTTGGGGGGGCAGCATGATATTGAGAGCAAAAGATTTGGAAAAATTAATTTTGAGGTTGGAAAGTACGTTAAAGCGTTTGAATTCTGCTAGCACTACTGGGAGTGTAGTATGTGGTTGGGTGAGGAACATCAAGATATCGTCCGCAAATGTGGCCAGTTTAAAATCCCTGTGATTGGTCTGTATTCCCTGTATGTCAGGATTACTTCTGATACTGTTCAGAAGAGGTTCAAGGGTGAGGATGAAAAGTATCGGGGATAAAGGGCAGCCCTGTCTCGTCCCATTATGGATGGAGAAGGCATTCGACAGGGTGTCATTCACTCAAATTTTTGCTGTAGGACTGGAGTATAGGGATAAAATTAGGTCGAGCATGCGTGGACCCAGTCCTATAGAGTGCAATACTGCTGCCATATAATCCCATGCAACCCTGTCGAATGCCTTCTCCGCGTCCAGGGAGAGAAAGAAGCCTCGTTGGTTGGATGTTGTGATATGGTGATGTAGATTGATGGCCTTTATGGTATTGTCCCTGGCTTCACGTCCGGGGACAAAGCCCACTTGATCTTTAGAAACTAGTGATGGGAGATGGGGCAATAACCTGATAGCCAATATCTTTGAGAAAATTTTTATGTCTACATTAAGTAGAGATATCGGCCTATAGCTGGCTGCTTGAGTAGGGTCTTTGTCATCTTTGGGGAGAACCACAATGTGCGCTTCCAACATGTCCCTGGATAGGGGGCAGTTTGTAGAGACGGAATTGAAGGCTTTTCTGTACGGGGCGCCTAGGGAGTCCTTGAAAGCCTTATAATAGCTAGCTGGTAGCCCGTCCGGGACTGGGCATTTGCCCGGTTTCAACTGTTTCAGAGCTGTTTCCCATTCCAATTGAGTGATCGGACCCTCCAGAGTATCAGATACCTCCTGGTGTATGGTCCTTGGGCAGTGTTGATTTAGAAACTGTTTAATGCTAAGCGCTCTACAGCTGGGTAAATTGGTTGTGGGGTTTGAGCCCTCTATGTTGTATAATGTTGAATAGAATCTCTCAAATTCAGTGGCTGTGTTTTTCGTGTAAACCTCCCCTTTGGGTGAGTGAAGTTTGTGTATCGTAGTTTTTGCTTTCCTAGTACGGAGTGCTTGGGCTAACAGGTGACCGCTTTTATTCCCGAATTCGCAAAAGAGTTTTTGTGTGAGCATGTACTTTTTCCGGGCAGTCCTGCCCATCTCTTCCTGTATCAGTGATCTGGTTTCTATGAGTTCTTGATGTAAGGTCTGGGCTAGTGTGCGTTTGTGTAAAGTCTCAAGTGCTTTTAGTTTGGCAAATAGGTCCGAAAGGGTTTTGCGTTTGTCCCGTCTAATTTTAGCTGTCATTGAAATGAGTTTCCCCCTAACGACGCATTTATGCGCTTCCCATTGAGTCAAACTGGTCGTGTCCAGTGTGTCGTTGTCAGTGAAGTAGTTCTCTATACAGAGGCGAATTTCCTCGTGTCTCGCTACGTCTGACAGGATTGTTGGTTCCATTTTCCAAGTCCTGGTATGGTTGGCCTTATCTGGTTCGGTCAACAAGATTGAGATGGGGTGGTGGTCGGATATCGTCATGGGTTCTATAGTAGCTCTGGTCAAGAGTGGGAGATCGCGTTGGGTCAAGAAAAAGTAATCCAATCTGGAGTATCGATTGTGGGGATTGGAAAAAAATGTGTAGTCCCTCTCCTTGGGGTGTAACGTGCGCCATGTGTCATGAAGCAAGAGGTTTTGAAGGCTCAGTTTAATTTGGCGTAATGCTTTATACGGCAAATGAGAGGTCCCTGTGGACGTGTCAATGAGGGGTTCCAGGGGAACATTGAAGTCCCCTCCTACAATCAGAATACCTGTTTGGAAAGCGGCTAAACGTTGTGATATATCACGAAAGAATGGGACTTGGGAAGAATTGGGACTGTATATATTGGCCAGAGTTAAGGGTTTGTTCCTCCAGGTCCCCTTTAGGAATAGGAATCTACCCTGCGCATCTGCTAGCGTATCCGCCACCTGGAAGTGAACATTTCTAGAAAGGAGAATCGAGACCCCCTTGGATTTAGCTTCCGGGTTCATTGCATGAAAGCTGTGTGGGTAGTGGAAGTTGGTCAGATTTGGTTTGGATTTTGAGCAGAAATGGGTCTCTTGCAGGAAGACTATGTCCGCCCTCATGCTACGCATATTGGCGAGAAGTTTCGAGTGTTTTTCGGGAATGTTCAAACCTTTTGCGTTTAGGGAAACTAGTTTAAGAGTAGGGCAAAAGGAACCATGGTTAATTGCAGCCATAATGATTTGGCTGTATAGTTATGCTAGCGGTACTTGTCTTCTAGTTTTCTCTGTTATTTATCTACTTTCCCCTCCCCTCCTTTTGTTTATTTCCTTTTTTTTTTTTTTTTATTATCTTTCCCCCCCTCGGATTTTGTCAAGGGGGGACCTGTCTGGGAAGGAAAGCAAGACAACCCAATCGTGTAATACTATGTAGAGAGCTACGGGAGGGAGAAGAAGGAGAGAAAAAGAGAGAAGGAATGGCAGTAATGGAGAAGGGTTGTTACAGGTAAAGTAGGTCAGTGGTGTGGGTCACTGGGGGGGATCGAAAAATGAGAGTGTGCGGTCTGGTGGCGGGTCAGACCACTGGTCGACCCGGTTTGTAAGGCACCAGAAGGGGTCAGTGGGGTCTCACTGAGTTCACTGTGTGTGGGAGTGGTAGAATACGGTACCAAGAGGGAGTTAACCTCACGGTCCCGAGAGGTCATGTGTGGTTACATGTAGGCAGGGGAGGGCTGGGTGTACATAAGATAGCAAGTACAGCACTCGAGATTTATGGGGTGTCGTGTGGTGTAAGCCCGCTAGGGATATGAATCAACCTGTGGGAGGAGTAACAAGTATAAAGTGGCAATATCCAGCAACATAGGGTGTGACAGGTATAAAACAACATAACAATGGCAACCTGCATAAACCTGTAAACAAATTATGAGAAAATATAGTCAAGCAACTGAGTATTCCACGGGAACATGTTCATGAGAAGGTAGAATGGAGTGCCTATGGGTGCAAGCGGGTCCCCTTGAGGACTGGGTCGGATTGTGATGGCACAACCGCTATCACGTTGGGGTAGCAAGAGAAACAATCAGCATAAGATTTGAGTTATTAGGGGGAGGAGTGGTGGTTGGTGGGAATATCTCAAGCAAAGGCAGTTTGTATGACAGGAATTAGTGATGCAATTGAGGAACAATCTTTGAGCTAGTACTACTGGTCTATTACCTCCGAGGGGGACCCCAACAATCTCAGGAGAGGGATATCTTCCTTAATGACAGCAAGAGTCAGATTGTACATCGCTTGCAAGTGCAGAGCGGAGGGAGAATCAACAGAAAGGCCAAAATAGAAGATAGGTATCCTAAGTTGGACACATAATGCCCGTTGCCCAGGACATGTTCACATATCATTCTAGGCTAATGCGAAATGCGATGGATTTATCCTTGATGATGTCTCCTATATATTTAAATTTTTTAAATTTTGGTTTCGTAAAATTGTTGGTCTCCTCTCTCTTCTTGTCCCTCCCCCCGACACTCTCCTTGTTATCCTCACCGTATCCGCAATGGAGACATACACTCCTCTCCTTAAGATTTCCAGTGTGCTATAGGCTCAGTGGGGATAATCTATGACAACCGTGGTTAGTGGCCCCCTCGGAGGTCCGTTTCCTTAATCACTAAGAAGGAGGCGCTGTCACCTAGATGCAGGACACAATATATCCCAGCCATTGAGTGCCGGGTTGGGTTGTTCTGCCCCCCCCGGCAATCGATGGCCACGTCACAGCATAACACGCCCACCTCCCAGTGAAACACACATGTGTAAATGTATCCTACCACCCTAGATTCATTGCGAAGGGTAGTGGAGAATTACCTGTGGGAAGAAAAGTTAGTGCAGTAGACATGTTAGACCAATTGCATAGGGACAGGGAGGCATGCTGATGATGTGAGAGTGCAAGAGTGAACCATATACATTTTCAAGGTAAAGCTTGACAGGGAAAGGATACGGTTCTTTCAGCCGAAAGTTAACAGTGGTGGATGGGTTTGACTGTGTCAAGCACTTCAACCTGAGTACAGAATATTGTGACACCAGCTCTGAGAATATTAGTATGGTGCTGGTTGCCCCTTTGGGAATAAGTTCCGGTAGAAAGTGCGAAGGGTCTCCCTTTGGTGCATGGGGACAAGAGTTACATAGAGCTCCGAGTAAATAAAAAAGACCCATGTGGGAAAGGGGATCTACAGTTGATGATGAGGTTCTCTGAGGTGAGACGATGACACCACAATGAATTGGCAGTCATGGCGACCCAGTTGCATATCAAGGGGATCTTGTAAGAAGGGAGAAGTCATGTGACCCAGTACATAAAGTTTCAAGTTCCCGTGGAGTAAAACCGTAGTATATCAGACATCCAGATGTGGAAGCGGAATGGTAAGTAGGCATTTGGTAAAAGGTTAGCCCTTCCAGTGAATGGAAGGTAAAGTACCTGATAATGCGTGGCGTGCCTTGCGGTGATCCGGAGAGGCTGTAGGGCTGCCGTTGCGCAATGGCCCCATGGCATTTGAGGGAGACGGAGGTGGGTGAGCTCGACGACGGCGGCTGATGCTAAAGTTGCCTGCTTCGATCACGTCGTCCATGGAAGCTGCTCTGACCAGCGGAGGGAGACGGAAATCATTGTACCAATCCGGCAGGGCGACAATCGGGATGTTGAGTGCTGTGCAGAAGTGTTCAAGATCTTCTGGAACCCGGAGATTTACTGAGCGGCCATTTGCTGTGGCGGATAAACAAAATGGGAACTTCCACCTGTATACTATAAATCTAGCTCGCAGAATGTCCAGCAGGGGTCTCAGTTCCCTTCTCCTCTGCAATGTAATGGCTGATAAATCCTGAAAGATTTTTATTTCGGTTCCCCTGTATGTGAGGCGTGCTCTGCCCCTGGCTTTCCTCAGAATATCCTCCTTTGTGAGAAAGTCAATGAGGCAGCAGATCACATCCCTGGGAGGATCTGTGTCTCTGCCTTTGGGGCGCAAGGCCCTGTGCATGCGTTCCATCGGGATTGGTGTGTCAGGGGCCCTCTCCAGCAGATCATTGAATAGGTCTGTGATTGTGTGGGTGAGCATGGTGTTGTCGATGGATTCGGGGAGTCCTCTTACCCTCAGGTTCCGGCGTCTTCCCCTATTGTCCAAATCCTCCATGTGTCTGTTAATATCCCTGAGGTGTACAGCATGGGATTCCGTCACTTGCTGCATGTGGCAGAGGGAGGTGTCATGGCGGGTCTGTGTCTCTTTAAGATCATCCACCTTCAGGGATATGGCCTGTATGTCCGTGCGGAGGTCCTGGATGGCCTCCGCGATCGTCGCTGACAGTGACTGCTTAATGTCAGCAGCCACAGACCTCAGATCAGCCATACAAAGTGCGGATGCCGCTGACATGTCGGCCGCGGGGGGGGGGGCTACGGCTGCGTGAGCGGGTAGAACTCTTACTCGAGGAGCGCGGCTCCCTGGCCTGTGATTCCTGCGCGTTATCTCTAGGCCGCGGCCGGAAGATTTCCGGTATTTGACGGCCCGATTGGGAGCTTTGTGTCCTGTGGGACCGGGATCTGGTTGCTGGGGTACTCCGGGGTGTACTCTCCATACTCAGCCTCACGGATGCTGCCTGTAGTCTGGACGCTAGACCTCGGGGTCCGGGAGCTGAGAGATTAAGCGTCCATCACGGATCTGAGTCAGGCCACGCCCCCCGTGATTTTTTAAATGCTTAGTGAAACAATAAAAATTAAATATTCCTTTAAATATCATGCCTGGGGGGTGTCTATAGTATGCCTGTAAAGTGGTGCATGTTTCCAGTGTTTAGAACAGTACCACAGCAAAATTAAATTTCTAAAGGAAAAATTGTAATTTAAAACTGAGTGAGGCTGTAATGAATTGTCGGGTCTTGGCAATATAGATAAAACTCATTGAAAAAAAATGACATGGGTCCCCCCCCCAGTCCATTACCAGGTATGTCTTGTTGAAACATCTTCACCCAAAAACTGAAACACTGCTATCTGCTTTTGCTTATGTCTGTTTAATAATGCTGGTATGTTATATTTGCTTAACTGTCTGTAGACCTGTCCATATTACAATGCTTTATTATCTCCCTTGTCTTACCCAAAATTATGGACCATTAACTTAAAGTGGTTGTACACCCTGTACAACCACTTTTACATACAGGTAAGCCTATATTAAGGCTTACCTGTAGGTGCTGGAAATATCTCCTAAGCCTCCACAGTTTAGGAGATATTTTCAATAAAGCCATGCGCGGATGTCTACGACGCATGCACACTTTAGAAAGGGCAGATCGTGAAGTTTCTAAAGGGGGTCATGCCGTGATTGGCAGCTCCCGCGCGCATGCGCAGGAGTGATGTCATGCGGCTTTAGCCACTCACAGAGCCGGAGTTCGCTGCCCTGGAAGGAAGAGAGGTGAAAATGGACACTCGCTGCTAGTGGGGACAGCGGTTACATCACAGAGTTCAGCTTCAAGTAAGTGACAAATAATGGGCTACTATGCGATGCATAGTACCCCATTATGCTTTACCTTTGCAGGGAAATAAAACCCATCAGGGTTTACTTCCTCTTTTAGTGACCTCTTGCTAGTCTGTTTTTGAAGATATAATTTTGCCTTGTTAACCAGCAAACCTTTATTACCTCCTGATTTGAGTGCACCCACCCCCTTATCCCTATCAGTATAAATCTAAGCATCTTTTGGGGCAGGCATTTGCAGGGGGCACATTTGCAGCTGGGCTCTTTCTCAAAGTGGGGCTATTTCTATAAGTGGGAGCACTTCTGCCTCTGCACTTCAGCGAATGAACACAAGAAAATACTTGCTCCTAGTCGATTTAGAAGAAGATGGAGAATCAAAGCTGTTCCTGTCTGTGTGTCTGCATTGTTTTCCACGCTGGTAAAGGGACTGTGCGTGGGATGGTCCTGGTGAGAACTGGGGATTGTTGATTTTAGGTGGTGTACATAATTTGGCGTACCAATCCGGTAGATCTATTGGTACAATCTGTAGTTCTTCACAGAATTTTTGCAGGTCATCTGGGACTTTTAGCATGTGTTGTTTCCCCATGTAGTTTGCTTGTAGCGCAAAGGTGAACTTCCATCTATAGTTGATGCATTTTTGTCTCAGCACTTCCAGCAGGGGTCTTAGTGCTCTTCTGTTTTTGAGTGCGATAGGTGAGAGGTCTTGGAAAAGTTGAATCGGAGCTTCTGCGTACATGATCTGATCTTTGGATCTCACTTTTTGAAGAATGTCTTCCTTCAGACCATAGTTGGGTAGGTAGCATATGATATCTCTTGGGGGATTTCCGTCTTGTGCTCTGGGTCTGAGAGCCCTATGTGCTCTATCAAAGTCAACAGGAGACTGTTCAGGCCTCTCAATGAGGTTGTTGAAGATGGTGGTAAGAGGCGGTCTGATTTGATCAGGGGGAACCGTTTGAGGCACACCTCTGATTCTAATGTTGTTTCGTCTGCCTTGGTTGTCTAAGTCTTCGATTTGTCTGTTCATGTCGATCAGATGTTGAGAGTGTGAGTTTGTGATGTCGTCCAGCCTGATCAGGGCTCTGTCCCTTCTTTTCCCTGCGCGTTCAGATATCGCCAGTTGTTCTGTTATTTTTAACAATTCAGTTTTAATGTCCATGATTGCGGCAGAGAAAGAACTTTTAATGTCAGCTGCCATATCTGTCATGGCTGCATATGTTAGAGGTTGGTCAAGTTTGTTACCTGCGACTAAGTCTTCAGATGCTGGTAGTGAGATTTTGTCGTCATCCAGTTCTTCTTTGATACTGTTCCTCTGTGGCGGAGCCATCTTAGGGTTTTTGCCACTACCGCTTTATCTGAATTTGCTTATGTTTGCAGGTGAGAGGTGAGGGTCTCCTTTTAGGGCTCCCCAGAGAGCGAAGGGTACGATTGTGTGTGCTTCTCCTCAGGTGTGTGGACATATTCTTTATTTCTGGTCTGTTTTCAGGTTTCAGGCCCCTCGGATCACCGGGGCACTGTTACAATGCAGCCAGTCACACTGCGCACCAGGACACGGCCCCCAAAGTTTTAATGGGCCGGGCGATTTTTAGTGGGGGGGATGCAGTGACTTTAGGGTCACACCCGTTCCAATGGGAGAGAGTATATAGCCCGTTCAGGGCAGGACAGAGGTAGGTGGAATGTCCTGGGAACTGTAAGATGGCCGCCGCCTATGTGAAGTAGGCCAGAGCCACTGATCACCCTGGTGCTGTTTCTGTTGGCCCCTCTGTGGGGCTCTGCTCCTCCTCGTGGTAGTGGGGGGGTAGTAAATGAGCTAGGATTACTCCTAGTCTGATGGGTGAGGAAGTCTTTTTCTGAATGCTACCAGAGAGGAGGGGGAGTAGAAGGTGTACCAAGATTGCCTCTGGCTGTGGGGAGTAGGCCGAGGCCTCGGACTGTCCTGGGAAAGGCGGCCGTTCAGGGGGGCTCTCCTCTAACTCAGGTAAGGCCTCCCCGGTTGTGTTCAAGTGTGGGCTCCCCAACTGTCTCCCCAAAGGATTCCGACTATAGGGGGGTGAGTAAATCCTCCTACTCACCATGTCCCGGGGGTGGTAGAGGCCGGGTCCGTAGGTCTGTGGAGCAACGCCTCTCCACAGACACTCAGCGCCTGCCGGCGGGGTCTAATAGTAGGATGTCACCGCCGGCACAGTCTCCCGTTCTCCTGGCGGTATAGCGGTGGATGAGCGGCGGAGTCCTTCCCTACATTCGCTGCCGCGGAGAGTGGAGGGGCCCGGCCGGATTGTAATCCGCAAGATGGCGCCGGACGCTTTGTGGAGCAAGCCTCGCCGGGGTCCCAGGGGCCTTGTTAGCACAGATCGTTTGCCGTTATGTCAGGGCGGGAGTCCCTGTAGCTGCCTCCGGTCGGATAAAGTGTCTCCCATGAAGATTGAAGCAGGGATGGCTGTGGATTGATTTCGCCTGTGTGGAGCTCTGCTTCCACACATCCTCCCTGCTTCGTGTCTGGACACGCCCCCCTCTCATTGTTATCTTAACTTCTTGTTTCTGTTTTCCTTGTGAAAAATCTTAATAAAAATCATTGAAACGTAAATACCTTGGACTGTCTACTTTCCAAAAAGGGGTCATTTGTGGCATTCGTACTGCCCTGACATTTCAGGGTCTTAGGAAATTAGATAGGCCGTCAGTACATTAGGTGTGATCTTTTTTTATGATTTGCATCATAGCTTGTAGACTCTATACCGTTCATACAGACTAAATAGTATCCTATATTTTGCTTTTGTTTTTACCAAAGATATGTAGCAGTATAAATGTTGGCACAAATTTATGAATTAAAATTTTATCATAGAAACTAAAAAAAAGTATTTTTTTTTTTCAAAATGTTCACTCTTTTTTTACTTATATGGCACTTATATGGCAAAAAAATAACCCAGTGATGGTTAAAAAGCACAAATAGAAAGCTCTATTTGTGTGAAAAAAAATTATAACAATTTTGTTTGGTTACAGTGTTGCATGACTGAGTAATTGTCATTCAAATTGTGAGAGCACTGAAAGCTGAAAATTGGTCTGGGCAGGAAGGCAGTGAAAGTGTCCTGTATTGAAGTGGTTAAGGGGAACTCAATGACAGAATTAATAAAAAAAATGGTGTGGGGTCCCCCCAAAATACATACCAGACCCTTATCCGAGCATGTAGCCTGGCAGGCCAGGAAAGGGGGGACGAGCGAGCAACCTCCCCTGCTCGACCATACCAGGCCCCTTGCTCTCAACATGGGGAGGGTGCCCCCAAAACATCTTTTCCCCATGTTTATGGGGACAAGGGCCTCTTCCCGACAACCCTGAGCTATAGTTGTCAGGGTCTGCGGGCAGGGGGCTTATCAGAATATGGAAGATCCCGGCCCCCTATATGAATGGGTAGGGGGTATCCCCTACCCATTCAACAAAAAAGTGTCCAAAAGTAAGAAACACAGTAGACAGTTTTTGACAAGTCCTTTATTAAAAAAGAAAAAAAAAATAGTGTCCCTCAATGTATCCATCGTCAATCAAAAATAGAAAAAAAATAGAAAAAAAAAAGCCTGCTGTCATCTTTTGGGAAGCCACCGGCCATCTGCCTCCTCTCTGCTCTGACAGCAGGGGCTTCCTTGGTGGCACCGCCCCCTTCTAATGTCATGTGATGTCTTGTGAGGTAAAAAGGGGCGGTGCCATCAGGTGACGTAACTGGCTGGCCCCACCCCTTGCCTATAAAAGAGCTGTCAAAGCAGAGAGGAGGCAGATGGCCAGGGCCTCCAAAGAGATGACACCAGGCTTTTTTTTTCTATTTTTGGGTCAATGTGCGACGTGATTGACGATGGATTACATCGAGGGACATTATTTTTTTTTTTTTTAACCACTTGCCTCCCGCCATATAGCAAAATGAAGTCGGCAAAGGGGTTGTGATATTCTGACCGGAAGTCATATGATGTGGTCAGAATAACAAGGGGGCGCGCATCGCAGGGATTGTTGTTGCGGCATGTCAGTCTGACACACTGCAATGCCAATCTAGGTAAAGAGCCTCTGACGGAAATGCTTTACTACATGATCAGCCATGTCCAATCACGGCTGGTCACAATGTAAACAGGAAGAGCCGTTTATCGGCTTTTCCCCCACTTGCGTCTGACAGGCACGAGTAGAGGAGAGCCAATCGGCTGCTCCTCTGACAGGGGGGGTCTGATTGTTTATCAGTGCAGCCCCTCCTTCGGATGCCCACCCAGGACCACCAGGAATGGCACCAATGCCATCTATCAGTGTCAATCAGTGCCACTCACGAGTGTCCATCAGGGCCACCTATCAGTGCCCATCCATGCCCATCAGTGCCCATCTATCAGTGCCCATAAGTGCCACCTATAAGTACCCATCAGTGTAGCCTTTCAGTGCCCATCAGTGCCGCTTATGAGTGCCCATCTGTGCCACCTATGAGTGTTCATCTGGGCCACCTATGAGTGCCCATTAGTGCTCCATATCAGTGCCACCTTTCAATGCAAATCAGTGCCGCCTATCAGTGCCCATCAGTGTCGCATATCAGTGCCCATCAGTGCCACCTCACCCATGCTCATCAGTGCTACCTTATCAGTGCCCGGCAGTGCAGCCTCATCAGTGCCCATCAGTGAAGGAGAAAATGTACTTTTTCCAAATTTTTGATCTTTTTTTATTTGTTTATCAAAAAATAAAAAACACAGAGGTGATCAAATACCACCAAAATAAAGTTATATTTGTCGGAAGAAAATTCTAAAAATGTTATACGGTTATGCAATGTACACATTGTATTCCTTCTGTATATTTTTGAAACAATAAAAAACTAATGATGAAAAAAAAATTATAAAAATGTTGTTTGGGTACAGCGTAGCATAATCGCGCAATTGTCATTTAAACAGCGACAGCGATGAAAGCTGAAAATTGGCTTGGGCAGGAAGGAGGGAAAGTGCCCTGTATTGAAGAGGTTAATAAAGGTCAAAAACTGTTTACTGTGTATCTTACTTTTTGACATTTGTTTGGTGAATGGTTAGGGGTATGTTGTACCCGATACCCATTCACATGGGGGGGCGGGATCTGGACTTGTTAAAGGGGGCTTCCATATTCAGATATGCCTCCCACCTGCAGACCCGACAACCACAGCCCAGTGTTGTCGAGAACAGGTCCTTGTCCCCATCAACATGGGGACAAGGTGCTTTGGGGTGGGGGGGCCCAGAGCCCCTTTCCCCAAAGCATCCACCCCCCATGTTAAGGGCATGTGGCCTGGTGTGGTTCAGGAGGGGGCACTCACTCGTTCCCCTCCTTTCCTGACCTGCCAGGCTGCGTGCTCAGATAAGGGTCTGGTATGAATCTTGGGGGAGACCCCACACCATTTTTTTTATTTCGTTTTTTTCAATAATCGGTTGCCGACAAGTGCGAGTCAATTTAAATGTGATTTGATTTGATTTTTTTTTCTTTAGAAATTTAATTTTTGCTGCAGCATGTTCTATACATTCTACAGATGCACCATTTTACAGGCAGACTAAGTGAGGCCCCACCGGCACTAAATTTAAAGGATTTTTTTGTTTTTATTGTTGCACTTTAAGCATCATTAAAATCATTGCTCCTGAAAAAACGATTGTTTTTAAACAATGTTTTGCATTGATACATGTCCCCAGGGCAGTACTGAGACTCACATAGACTTCAATGGGGTTTGCTGTTCCGTTTAGAACTGTTCCCCTGTTTGGGAGTTCTGCTGTGAACCAAACAGGGGGGGCTCACTCGTCCCCCCCTTTTTCTGACCAGCCAGGCTGCATGCTCTGTAAAGGGTCTCGTATGGATTTAGGGGGGCCCCACGCTATTTAAAAAAAAATGTTGCCGTGGGGTTCCCCTTAAAATCCATACGGGTTGGTATGGACTGGGGGGGTTGACTCCAGTCCATACCAATCCTACTACTTGCAACTTAAAGGGGTGTTCCAGCGGGAAATAATTTTTAAGTCAGCAGCTAAAAAAAAAGTAGCTGCTGACTTTTAATGAGGACACTTACCTTTCCAAGGCACCCACGATGTCGGCCGCCCGAGGCCGACCCATCCCTCAGCTCTCGGGTCCCGGCACCACCATCCTCACTAAGGGAAACAGGTAGTGGAGCCTTGCGGCTTCACTGCCCGTTTCCTACTGCGCATGCGCGAGTCGCGAGTCGCGCGGCGCTTTGTGAAGGGGACGCCTTGTGTTAGGAAACACACAGTTCCCAGAACACAGCATGCCCCATTCCCCAGAAGATAACGCGAGGAGGAGAGAAGACCGAAGATCCCCGCGGAGTAAGAAGAGGCAGATTAGGAACACTAAACCAAAACAGAAAAAAAAGGAGAAGGATGTTCGGCGCTACAATGCACCTTTCCCCTTTATCTCGGTGCAATGACTTGTGAAAAAATGCAAACAATACTTAAAATTCTGTAGGTTGCCCTATAGTGGCCACTTATATCAAAACGTATGCACTATGTGTTAATGGTAAAAAGAAATCATAAAATTCATTAGAGTACTTTCACCATTTAGTAGACATGGGAACTGTCAAAAAATTTGTTTCGTTTCGTTTCGTCCCGTTTCGTATATAAAAAAATTCGTAATTCGTAATTCGTGTACGAAATTCCGTTCGAATTCGTACGAAATACGAAATTCGGACGAATCGTAATTTTTTTTACGAATCGTTAGTAAAGTTACGAATCGTTACGAATCGTTACGAATCGTTAACGCGGCTAATGCATTGTTGGTTCTCATAACACAGAGAACAATTCGAATCCAACTACAAATATCGAATTTCAATTTCAAGTTACGAATCGTTACGAATCGTTATAAATAGTTACGAATCGTTACGAATCGTTATGAATAGTTACGAATCGTTAGTAAATCCAACTACCAATATCGAATTTCAACTAATTTGAACAAAATTATTATAGCAGATATAACGAATGAATTCGAATGACAAAGTGTCATTTTTGCAGAAAAAAAAAAAGCGTAGGGGTCCCCCCAAATTCAATAACCAGGCCCTTCAGGTCTGGTATGGATATTAAGGGGGACCCCAGCCAAAAAAAAAAATGGCGTGGGGTCCCCCCCAAATATCCATACCAGACCCTTCAGGTCTGGGATGGATTTTAAGGGGAATCCCGGCCAAAAAAAAAAAAAAAAAAAAAATGGCGTGGGGTCCCCCTCAAAATCCATACCAGACCCTTTATCCGAGCACGCAACCTGGCAGGCCGCAGGAAAGGAGGGGGGGACGAGAGCGGCCCCCCCTCCCGCCTGAACCGTACCAGGCCACATGCCCTCAACATTGGGAGGGTGCTTTGGGGTCCCCCCCAAAGCACCTTGTCCCCATGTTGATGAGGACAAGGGCCTCATCCCCACAACCCTGGCCGGTGGTTGTGGGGGTCTGCGGGCGGGGGGCTTATCGGAATCTGGAAGCCCCCTTTAACAAGGGGACCCCCAGATCCCGCCCCCCCCCCCTGTGTGAAATGGTAAGGGGGTACAAAAGTACCCCTACCATTTCACCAAAAAAGGTGACAAAATGGTAAAAATGACAGGAGACGGTCTTTGACAATTCCTTTATTAAAATCTTCTTTCTTCTTTCTTCTGGTCTTCCTTTCTTCATCTTCTCCTTCCGGCATCTTCTTCCATCGTCTTCTTCCTTCGATTCGCTTCTTCTTCCTCCGGTCTTCTCGTCCTTCTCGTCCGGCGTCGTCCTTCTCGTCCGGCATCGTCGTCTCTTCTCGCAGGCCGCTCCTCGCAATGGGAGGCTCCCGCTCTGTGAGGCTCCGCTCCGCTGACAGGTCTTTTATAACGAAGGCACCTGGTGACCCCGCCCCCTCTGACGCACGGGGACGTCATGTGGAATTCCCTATGGCTTTCCCCATGACGTCAGAGGGGGGGCGGGGTCACCAGGTGCCTTCGTTATACAAGACCTGTCACCCGGAGCGGAGCCTCACAGAGCGGGAGCCTCCCATTGCGAGGAGCGGCCTGCGAGAAGAGACGACGATGCCGGACGAGAAGGACGACGCCGGACGAGAAGGACGAGAAGACCGGAGGAAGAAGAAGCGAATCGAAGGAAGAAGAAGATGGAAGAAGATGACGGAAGGAGAAGATGAAGAAAAAGGAGAAGATGAAGAAAGAAGATTTTAATAAAGGAATTGTCAAAGACCGTCTCCTGTCATTTTTACCATTTTGTCACCTTTTTTGGTGAAATGGTAGGGGTACTTTTATACCCCCTTACCATTTCACACAGGGGGGGGGGGGGGCCGGGATCTGGGGGTCCCCTTGTTAAAGGGGGCTTCCAGATTCCGATAAGCCCCCCGCCCGCAGACCCCCACAACCACCGGCCAGGGTTGTGGGGATGAGGCCCTTGTCCTCATCAACATGGGGACAAGGTGCTTTGGGGGGGACCCCAAAGCACCCTCCCAATGTTGAGGGCATGTGGCCTGGTACGGTTCAGGCGGGAGGGGGGGCCGCTCTCGTCCCCCCCTCCTTTCCTGCGGCCTGCCAGGTTGCGTGCTCGGATAAAGGGTCTGGTATGGATTTTATGGGGGACCCCACGCCATTTTTTTTGGCTAGGGTTCCCCTTAAAATCCATCCCAGACCTCTAGGGTCTGGTATGGATTTTGAGGGGGACCCTACGCCATTTTTTTTTTTTTTTTTTGGCTGGGGTCCCCCTTAATATCCATCCCAGACCTGAAGGGCCTGGTTATTGAATTTGGGGGGACCCCTACGCATTTTTTTTATCAATGACTTCAATGAATGACAGTTCTCTGTATTACGGATCCAACAATTCATTTGCCGGCAAATAGCTGCGACTCGTGATTTTAAATAGTTTTTTTTTCCTGCAAAAATGACACTGCAGGAACAGTTCTCTATATTAGATATACTGAATCTCGAATCATTCGAAGCATTCGTTATATCCGCTATTATAATTTCTTTCATGTTAGTTGAAATTACATATTTGTTAGTTACAATACAACATTCGAATTGTTCTCTGTATTGCGGGAATCGGCAATTAGCCGCGAGTGATTTTAAATGTCTTTTTTTCCTGCAAAAATGACACATTGTACAGAGAGAGTTCTAAACACGGGAAACCTGCGCCCTTCTATATACTATATACTCTATAGTATGCCTATGAAGGGGGTCATGTTTCCCGTGTTTAGAACTCTCTCTGTACAATGTGTCATTTTTGCAGGAAAAAAAGACATTTAAAATCACTCGCGGCTAATTGCCGATTCCCGCAATACAGAGAACAATTCGAATGTTGTATTGTAACTAACAAATATGTAATTTCAACTAATATGAAAGAAATTATAATAGCGGATATAACGAATGCTTCGAATGATTCGAGATTCAGTATATCTAATATAGAGAACTGTCTCTGTACAGTGTACAATGTGTCATTTTTGCAGGAAAAAAAAACTATTTAAAATCACGAGTCGCAGCTATTTGCCGGCAAATGAATTGTTGGATCCGTAATACAGAGAACTGTCATTCATTGAAGTCATTGATAAAAAAAAAGCGTAGGGGTCCCCCCAAATTCAATAACCAGGCCCTTCAGGTCTGGGATGGATATTAAGGGGGACCCCAGCCAAAAAAAAAAAAAAAAATGGCGTAGGGTCCCCCTCAAAATCCATACCAGACCCTTGAGGTCTGGGATGGATTTTAAGGGGAACCCTAGCCAAAAAAAATGGCGTGGGGTCCCCCATAAAATCCATACCAGACCCTTATCCGAGCACGCAACCTGGCAGGCCGCAGGAAAGGAGGGGGGGACGAGAGCGCCCCCCCTCCCGCCTGAACCGTACCAGGCCACATGCCCTCAACATTGGGAGGGTGCTTTGGGGTCCCCCCCAAAGCACCTTGTCCCCATGTTGATGAGGACAAGGGCCTCATCCCCACAACCGTGCCCGGTGGTTGTGGGGGTCTGCGGGCGGGGGGCTTATCGGAATCTGGAAGCCCCCTTTAACAAGGGGACCCCCAGATCCCGCCCCCCCCCCCCCTGTGTGAAATGGTAAGGGGGTACAAAAGTACCCCTACCATTTCACCAAAAAAGTGGCAAAAATGGTAAAAATGACAGGAGACGGTCTTTGACAATTCCTTTATTAAAATCTTCTTTCTTCATCTTCATCTTCTCCTTCTTCATCTTCTCCTTCCGGCATCTTCTTCCATCTTCTTCTTCCTTCGATTCGCTTCTTCTTCCTCCGGTCTTCTCGTCCTTCTCGTCCGGCGTCGTCCTTCTCGTCCGGCATCGTCGTCTCTTCTCGCAGGCCGCTCCTCGCAATGGGAGGCTCCCGCTCTGTGAGGCTCCGCTCCGGGTGACAGGTCTTGTATAACGAAGGCACCTGGTGACCCCGCCCCCCCTCTGACGTCATGGGGAAAGCCATAGGGAATTCCACATGACGTCCCCGTGCGTCAGAGGGGGCGGGGTCACCAGGTGCCTTCGTTATAAAAGACCTGTCACCCGGAGCGGAGCCTCACAGAGCGGGAGCCTCCCATTGCGAGGAGCGGCCTGCGAGAAGAGACGACGATGCCGGACGAGAAGGACGACGCCGGACGAGAAGGACGAGAAGACCGGAGGAAGAAGAAGCGAATCGAAGGAAGAAGACGATGGAAGAAGATGCCGGAAGGAGAAGATGAAGAAAGGAAGAAGGAAGAGCAGAAGAAAGAAGAAGATTTTAATAAAGGAATTGTCAAAGACCGTCTCCTGTCATTTTTACCATTTTTGCCACTTTTTTGGTGAAATGGTAGGGGTACTTTTGTACCCCCTTACCATTTCACACAGGGGGGGGGGCGGGATCTGGGGGTCCCCTTGTTAAAGGGGGCTTCCAGATTCCGATAAGCCCCCCGCCCGCAGACCCCCACAACCACCGGGCACGGTTGTGGGGATGAGGCCCTTGTCCTTATCAACATGGGGACAAGGTGCTTTGGGGGGGACCCCAAAGCACCCTCCCAATGTTGAGGGCATGTGGCCTGGTACGGTTCAGGCGAGAGGGGGGGCCGCTCTCGTCCCCCCCTCCTTTCCTGCGGCCTGCCAGGTTGCGTGCTCGGATAAAGGGTCTGGTATGGATATTGAGGGGGACCCCCACGCCATTTTTTTTTTTTTTTTTGGCCGGGGTTCCCCTTAAAATCCATCCCAGACCTGAAGGGTCTGGTATGGATATTTGGGGGGGACCCCACGCCATTTTTTTTTTTTTTTTTTTGGCTGGGGTCCCCCTTAATATCCATACCAGACCTGAAGGGCCTGGTTATTGAATTTGGGGGGACCCCTACGCTTTTTTTTTTTTTTATATCAATGAATGACTGTTTTTTAAATAGCTTTTTTTTCTGCAAAAATGACACTTTGTCATTCGAATTCATTCGAATGCATTCGAATTAATTCGTTATATCTGCTATAATAATTTCGTTTGAATTAGTTGAAATTTGATATTGGTAGTTGGATTCGAATAATTTGGAGCTGAAATTCGTAAACGGAATTTTTCCTGCAAAAATGACACTTTGCCATTCGAATTCATTCGAATCCATTCGAAATTCATTCGAATCATTCGGCGACGAAATTCGTAAACGGAATTTCGTATTCCGTACGGAATTCGTAAAAAAAAAAATTCGTACTACAGATTCGTAAATTCGTACGAATTTCGAAAAATTCGTACGAATTACGAATTCGTACGAAACGAATCGCACATGTCTACCATTTAGCGGCGCTCTCTTGGTTGTTATAAAACCAGATAGATATATAAATATACACACTGTTCATCAGAAATATAAATATATATAAAACAATACTATGTTGTGGGAATCCTTAAACAAAATACTGGTCATCAGATGTTTTAGTACATGGTTAGTATCGTGGTGTTGTAGGAGTAAATTCTTCAAAAAGTTCACATGTTAAGAAACCAGTGCAGATAAAAGTGTTGACTGCTGACAGTGTGCACTTCCACCAAAATGCTCCACCCATGCTCCACACTCCCCTCTGGGGTTTACACTCACTGCAATCCTGATTGTTATCGGCATTGAGTACAAGTCTCCCCAGTGGCAATCTCCTTAGAACGCCTCCTTTATTCTACACCACAGGAGTGGAGACAGGTAGGAAGCCACTGCGATTTTTTAAGCTTATTTAAAGCTTGTATGTGCCAGAAATCCTTGGCCCCTGAGACCACCGGAGTGGGGCTCTCTCTATAAAGACTCCTTTAGAGGCTGAACAGGAGAGACTTCCAGCCAGGAGAGGCAAACCTGGTGGGGCGAATACGGTAAGGGTGCAGAGTCTTGTCTTTCCAATCTTGTCAGATGAGGAATAATAAGATAATAATAATAGGAATAATAATAATCTTATTATTCCTCATCTGACAAGATTGGAAAGACAAGACTCTGCACCCTTACCGTATTCGCCCCACCAGGTTTGCCTCTCCTGGCTGGAAGTTATAGAGAGAGCCCCACTCCGGTGGTCTCAGGGGCCAAGGATTTCTGGCACATACAAGCTTTAAATAAGCTTAAAAAATCGCAGTGGCTTCCTACCTGTCTCCACTCCTGTGGTGTAAAATAAAGGAGGCGTTCTAAGGAGATTGCCACTGGGGAGACTTGTACTCAATGCCGATAACAATCAGGATTGCGGTGAGTGTAAACCCCAGAGGGGAGTGTGGAGCACGGGTGGAGCATTTTGGTGGAAGTGCACACTGTCAGCAGTCAACACTTTTATCTGCACTGGTTTCTTAACATGTGAACTTTTTGAAGAATTTACTCCTACAACACCACGATACTAACCATGTACTAAAACATCTGATGACCAGTATTTTGTTTAAGGATTCCCACAACATAGTATTGTTTTATATATATTTATATTTCTGATGAACAGTGTGTATATTTATATATCTATCTGGTTTTATAACAACCAAGAGAGCGCCGCTAAATGGTGAAAGTACTCTAATGAATTTTATGATTTCTTTTTACCATTAACACATAGATTAGGAACACTGCCTAGCAACAGGGGTTTCTGGTAAGGTACTTTTTTTTTTAAGAATATTAATGCAGTGTTTTTTTTTTTTAGGGTGGCCCGCCACTTTAAGAGTTTTTTTTTTTTTTGAATATTGTTTTTTTTTTTTTAGGGTGGCCCGCCACTTTAAGAGTTTTTGACATGTTTATCATAGAGAGAAAAACACTGCCCTACACTGTGCACACATGTACTGGAACATTAGAAACCACAGGAAGAATTGCCCCTGCCGGGGGAATTCATTATATATGACATAAAAGGGACTTAGTTAATCTTCCTACACTTATGATTTGCAATTAAATACCTAATAAAAGAGAGGAAATCCCTACATATGAGGACCCATGCTATGTGTACAAATCTACATATCACCATTGGAAGATAATATCAAAATCATGCTTCTTTAGGGAAGTGACATTACAAGAGTCCAAAGTAACAGCACACAGTTGAGCTTTGTAATGTTCCTCATGCCCAAAAGACTACACTGGGTGTTACAGGTGCTCCTCAATCCAGAAAAACAGAATTCCATTTAGACATGTGCAATTCGTTTTGTTTTTTTTTTTCGTTTTTTTTTTTCGTTATCTTCGTTCGTTTTCGTACGAATCGTACGAATCCGAATAACGAATCGTTCAAATCGTACGAATCATTCGAATCTAACGAATCCGAAAAACAATGAAAATCCGAAAAAAAAAAATTAGAAACAACGAATGTACTAATGAAGAAAATCCGAAAAACAAAAACGAACGAAAAAATTCGTACATTCGTAACTTTTTTTTTTTTTGTTGAATTGGTAATTTTCCGTGTCCCTTACAATGGTGCTGCTTAACGTGCTTCGAATGGATTGAACAAAAAAATTCGTACATTCGTAATTTTTTTTTTCGATTCGTAACTTTTTTTTTTTTTCGATTCATAACTTTATTTTTATTTTTTTTTCGATTCGTAATTTTCCGTGTCTCTATTGAACAAAAAAATTCGTACATTCGTAACTTTTTTTTTCGATTCGTAACTTTGTTTTTCGATTCGTAAATTATTAAAATGTAATAATAGCATACACATTACATAAAATTATGAATTATGCTCCGATTACTAATCTCCGAATGTTACGAATGTTACGAATGTACAAATAAATACGAATGCGTACGAAAATTAAACTAACGAAAAAAATGAATCAACGAAAAAATAACTCTTACGAATGTACGAATCGTTACAAATACGAACACCGATGACTTACGAATGTACGAATCGTTACGAATCCGAACACCTACGACTTACAAATGTATGAATCGTTACGAATCAACGGAAGCGAAAAAAACGAAACAAAAAAAAACAATTTTTTTTCGGAAACGAAAAAAACGAAACGAAAATAAACTAATTTTTTTGTTGTGCACATGTCTAATTCCATTACTATGTCCAGTTGTAAAACAATTGTTGATAACTCATGACAGTTTTTTTAATCTCTAAAAGCTTGTGCTATGGGATTTTAAAAGAAATAACCACTCAATTAACAAGACTTCCTCAGAGCAATCAAGTCTACACCAAAGACTTATTTTGCAGCAATGTCAGTGAAACAGTATCTTAAATTACTACTGATGGAAGCAAAACTGAACATTGTGGCACACTCAAAGATATAGACCCTCAAGATACTGCCCCTGGTCATGAAAGAAAAATTATTCATAAGTAATGATCTCATGTAAGAGAGATGGGAGCTATAGGCAAGGAAGCATATTACAGTAACTGA
Organism: Lithobates sylvaticus; assembly: GCA_028564925.1. Lineage (NCBI taxonomy): Eukaryota > Metazoa > Chordata > Amphibia > Anura > Ranidae > Lithobates > Lithobates sylvaticus. Next base: position 467,037,222 of record CM053027.1, read on the forward strand.
AAATAAAAAACCTGATTTTGCTCAACCACCTCTTATATAAATATCAAAAATATTGCTTTAACTCACTAGGTCAACTAGAAAAAAGTTTATTGGTATCAAACAAGTATGTAGAAAAATCTTATTATAAAAATGGTACGTTATCACACAATCTCACTCATACTGATAAAAAGCACAGATGTTCACCTCACTATTGCTCTCATTTCTAACCACCAGTGACCAAAGATATCAAAATATACTTTCCCCCTGACTAATGCAATACCAGCAGATGGGGACAAAGTTGACTGGTGATCCTTGATGGATCATATATGGGACGCTCAGATATAGTCCTTTATATGCGTTCACCTAGATAGGAAGAGAAGGGAAGAAAGCACCCAACCGGCATAGTGTAGAACATTTTTTTAAGTAAAATACCATATAAAAAAAATAGAACTCACAAGCGGGTGAGGGGGAGAGAGAGGATGACAGTCAGCAGTGGATTGTGATGAGCTGGGAGCTGTGTGGTAGTCTTTGGTGGAGAAGAAAGTTGGCTGTGGTGGGGAGCAAGATGAGCCTGGAGTCTGTGCAGGGAGACTGGTGTCAGACTGCCCTGTGTGGCCGTGATGGTATAACCAGAAACCGAACGTTTACCCAAAGACGATGTGTCCACCTGAAAAAAAAGTGAGAGGAGCTGTCAGTCCAACCGCTGTGTGAGCCCATTTGGGATGCATTTCGGAAGCTTAACCACGCCTCCTTCATCAGCCTGATTGTTTTCATGCTGTAAATCCTATAATCAGATCATGATCTTTACTCCAACATCCATAATGCCCCGTACACACAGTCAGAAATTCCGACGGAAAATGTTCGAACGAACCATGTTGTCGGAAAATCCGGCCGTGTGTGGGCTCCATCGGAATTTCCGACGAAAAAAGATTGAGAGCTGGGTCTCAAATTTTCCGACAACAAAATCCTATCATGCCAATTCCGATCATGTGTAGCCTAGTCCGATGGACAAAGTGCCACGCATGCTCAGAAGAAATTCTGAGATGGAATCGCTCGGTCAGGTAAAACTAGCTTTCGTAATCGATAGAGCACATTCTTCACGCTGCAATGTTAAAAATTGTTTAATGCAGCGCATTCTCTTTTTCTTTAGAATGCAAGAAGAATGAAGTTCTTTTGCTGCTCATATTCACACTGACTTCTCCAAAACGAATTTCTTTATTCTTTTTCCTGATTCAATGAATAACATATTTTTATTCGTCAGATCTCCAGAATGTTTTTTATTTTTTTTTTATTTTGTGTTTGCTTTTTTAATCAAGATCTCCTTTATTTGACATTTTGATCATCTTCGTAATTTTTTTGTTAATGTGTTTTGTGTGTCTCAACTCACCCCAACACCGTTATTCTCATTTTTTTGGTATTTTTTTATTTTAATCTCTAGGAGGTTGTTTGGTGTTGGTGCCCCTTGTTAATTTGACTTTCTATTTTTGAAATGTACCTGCCTACTCACAAATAAACTGTCCTTTTTGAAGTATAAAACACATAGGCAAGTATTTTTTGAAACAAAAAAAACCTTTATTAGGTGTCATAAACAAAATAAACAGGAAGGCAACGCTGGAGAAACTGGTCAATTTGGCAAAGCCTTTTGGCCCCCAGGGCAGACATCAAATATGTAATAGCAAAACTGGTGGCATGAGGAGTACATATCTGAGGGAGAACAGTCTGGTCCAGAAGTCCAAGCGATCAGGAAGAGCAAAAAAGGATGTTTGATGTATGGGCCCTCCTATATCAAACAACTCTCTGCGCTTTGTGGGATGGTGATACCTGCTGTTTTTGATATATACACAGTATACAAGGTATATAAATAAATAAATAAATATATCCGTATTATAGTGTGCTCACTGTAAAAGATGGTACACTATTAGCAGCTGCTTAAAATCAAGGAATACAATAAAATCGAGAAATTAATAAAAAGAACTCATACAATTATTGTAGCAGCGCTTAATAACTGGATGATAAAATCCAATAAATAAGGTGGGTGTGTATAGGCATTATGCGCATAAATAAATAAATAAGTACAAATAATTTACACCTATAGATAAATAAATATAGATATGGATAAACTTGGATACGATTAAATAAATAAATAAATACAAGTAGATAAATAAATAAATATCTGTATCAAATATCTGTATCGATGTCAATAGTTAATTTGTGAATAAAGCATAATAGTCCAGTGATATCCAGAAAACAATTGGGGTTGCAGATAAACAAACTTCTACATTCATGTGATGTGGTATAATCTCTTAGGTTCATCCACCAGTGCACTCCACCACGTGAAAACAGGTTCCCCTATGGGGATGCACTCACCAGAGCCAAATCAAATATAGGCATGTAATCTCCCAACAGGAATCTGCTACCTCCTTTTTCCTCCAATCTCCTCCACAGCCTTTGGTCAACAGCTCACCATTATCAGCAAGACATATATGAAAAGAATTGGATCCACATAGTGTGATATTGCTTTAAAAGATTTATTCACCCTCCCCAAAGAAAATACACCTTCATAAAATATGCGTACCAAAATGACAATAAAAAACAGCATAAAATATAAATGTAGGTGTTCTACTCTGCCTGGTAACACTTTCCGGTGTTGCAGTGCTGATTTCCGCTATGGCGAGCGGTGAAACCAGTGTGTTTAGAGCTTCCCGGTCCGTGGAACGCAAGGCTGGAGCGCAAAATGACGTCACTTCCTGGTTGCCTGGTCTACGTCCCTGACGCGCGTTTCGTCATATCCGACTTCGTCACGAGGGCGTGATCAGGCAACCGGAAGCGATCTTCTTATAGTGACTGAGAGCGCAAGAGACCAATCAGGATACTCGCATGTGTTCAAATGGAAATTCTATACTTTGCGGTTACGATATCCCCGGACTTCCTGGTCAATGTGATTACATGCATTGTCAGGATGTCTATGGAGCATCTGTATACCCATGTTTATTTGAAAAAAATAGAATCTTTATGTATTTATGTAAAACGGATATCACCATATCCAGATTCCCGGATGAGCCCCGTAGTCAGTATGATACAATACAACGGTGAGTTTATCCCCACGTTATTCCGCAGATGTAGGGATAGTCCCCAATATATGGCTGATAAAATTAAATTCTACATGCGAGCACCTCGAGGTCTAATATCAAATATATACATTAAATGGGCGTATAATAGCCAAGAGTGATTAAAACATGATACCAATGAAGGAAGGGTGCGGTTCTAATTATTTAAAATTATGGTGCTTCAGATATAGATGCATTTTGGAAAATTGCCATAAATGAATATGGAATTGAATTTACAACTAAAATTAAGTTCAATTAAAACTAAAGATAGAGATAAAATTAGGGGACTGATTCCGAACTCTTTAATTACTAAATATGTATATCTGATCTAAAATTCAGGTCAGATAAATTAAGTGACAATAAAAATTGTTTATAACAATAAAATATCAAAAGAAATGTCCATAAAGATCTCAATAAAATTCAGGATTGTTAATTTATGCGATAAAATTATGTGATAAAATTATGTGACAAGATTATGTGTATTCGAAAATGAACTGTCAGCGATAAAATCCAACAATAAAATTCAGCAATAAAAATCAGCACTAAAATTTCAGCAATAAAATTTCAGCGATAAAAGATTCCACGATAAAATGTCAGTGATAAAAAAATAGATTAAATAAATTAATACATATGCAAATCAAGTACACCTGGTGCGAATCAGGTTCATTGTTCCTTGATGATGGATTGTATCGGTGGTTTGGGGACTAAGACCGTAGCCCTCCTTCAGTGGTAATCACCTGAATATGACATATATTTTAGGTGTTACTAAAATCACATATACACCTTTGCACATTGAAATCGCATGGAATCCCATAATCAGAATCGCATGAATGAAATTGCATGAAAAACCCATTGACATTGCATGGGTAAAATCACATAAAATGATGTAAAATTATTATTATAATATCGCCTAATCCTGTGCATCACATAAATCTGAGGTATCAAGTATCACTGATGAAACAATTTATGTCAAGTTCTACATTGAGACCTCTAGGGGTAAGTACATTGGTTAAAAAAATCCATTGAGTTTCTTTTTTGGAAAGCTCACGTACTCTGTGAATGCCTCTCCAGTGAGGTTGGAGGTGCTCTATACCCCAGAATTCTAGGCCACTGGGGTCACTGTCATGCTTCAATTTAAAATGCAAAGAAACATTATGGTCCTTATAACCTATTTTAATATTGTTGATGTGCTCAGCAATTCGTATAGGTAACAGTCTTTTTGTGCGACCTACATACATTAGGCCGCATGGACATTTGAGCGCATAGACCACAAACATAGTGTTGCAGGTTATGAATTGCTTGATATCAAATGATGTTTGGTTTGCTGTTGCCATAAAGCTATCAAGAGCTCTTATGGGCTTTTTTACTTCCCTGCAAGCCTTACACTTTCTACATGCATAAAAGCCATTCTTATCCCAGAAAGATGGTGGTTTCTTAGGAGGATCAATGATTTTTTTGATTACCTTATCTCCAAAGCTCATTGCTTTTCTATATATGAACTGGGGATTTGAGGGTAGGGCTGTGGTCAATTTTCTGTCCAATAGCAAAACATGCCAGTGTTTTTTGAAGATGTTCTCTACTTCCTTGTATTGCTCATGGTAACCCGAGATAAACGACACAGAAGGAAGTTAATATTTTAAACTTAGGTCTTAAATGTGGCCTAAAAAAAACCATTAACAAATTCAATGTGTATATCGATGTCCACAAATACATCAGGAAAATGTATATAAAGTAACATTTTCTAGGATATGAGTCCACCAGCCAAGATGGAGCTACTAGCTCTTCCCAATCCAAAATTAACCAACCAATTAACAGTCTTAATCTTCTGGAAAGCTTTTTCGGCATCGTCATTCCACTGTACCATCACTGACTTTCTGCCTTTGGTCAAGTCAGTCAATGGTGCAGCAATGGTGGCAAAGTTGGGGACAAACCTCCGGTAGTAGCCAACTATGCCCAAAAACACTCTGACCTGCTTCTTGGTTAGGGGACAGGGCCAGTCCTGTATGGCTTCTACCTTACTCATTTGGGGCTTCACCAGCCCTCTACCCACAATGTACCCTAGGTACTTGGCTTCCTCTACCCCAATCGCGCATTTCTCCAGATTGATAGTGAATCCTGCTCTTCTCAAGGAGTCTACGACTGTCTGAACTTGGGGAAGATGGGACTCCCAATCAGTGCTGAAAATTACTATGTCATCTAGGTAAACAGAATCATACCGTTGATGTGGACGCAAAGTTTTGTCCATGGCCCTTTGGAATGTAGCGGGGGCAGAGTGTAGACCAAATGGCATTCTTTTGTACTGGAAGTGGCCTTCCGGGGTAGAGAAAGCTGTTTTCTCCCTGGCTTTCTTGGTCAGGGGAATCTGCCAATACCCTTTTGTGAGGTCCAGCGTGGTTATATACCTGGCTGGACCTAACCTCTCAATTAGCTCATCTACCCGTGGCATGGGATAAGCATCAAACTTGGAGATTTCATTACGTTTTCTAAAGTTGTTGCAGAAGCGGAGAGTGCCGTTGGGTTTGGGTACCAACACGATTGGACTCGACCACTCGCTCTGCGACTCTTTAATGACTCCAAGCTCGGGCATTCTCTTGACCTCTTCAGACACTGCCACTCTATGAGCTTCTGGGATACAGTAAGGCATTAACAGGATTTTTACATTGGGTTCCGTCACAATGTCATGCTTGATGATGTTGGTGAGACCCAGCAACCCTTAAAACATGTCCCTATTTCTTTGCAGAAACTCTTTTGCTTGCTGGGTTTGGGGCCTAGTTAGGGTAGCAGCCACCTGAACCAGGTCGATTCCTGCATTGTCCCCTAACTGTATCGCTACCACAGCGGATACCTGTTCTCTGTCTCTCCAGAGTTTCAACAAATTTACGTGATAGATCTGGTCAGGGAAATACCAGGCCTCTCCGCCGGGTTCCAGGGTTGCGCACGCGCGGTAGAGCGGCGCAACGAAGGTTACAGTTACGTCGGGTAACGGGTGCGCATGCGCGGGTCCGCGGCACTCGGGTATCTGTCACAACCCAGCCTGTACGCCTCACCGCTGTGCGCGGCGCTGACAGAAGACGAGTGCGCATGCGCACTCGCTCGGGTATCCCACCTGACCATTTACCTGGCCTATAAAAGGCCTTCCCTGTCCGCTTTCAAGTTGCTGGTTTGTTGTCTCTTTTGAGTCCTGTCTCCAAGCCCAGTGTCCTGTATCCTGTATCCTGTATCCTGTATCCTGTATCCTGTACCCGGTACCCTGTACCTTGCATCTACCTGACTACCAGTGCCGACCCGGAATCCGTCTGACTACCGCTGCCGCTTCTCACCTGTGTTTGAACCTCTGGCTTGCTTCCTGGACTCCCCTACTGCTTGATTACCTGTGCTTGACCCTCGGCCTGTCTACTGGATCCTCCGTGAGTTACCTACCTGTGTTTGACCTCTGGCTTGCCTCCTGGATACCTCTTCTGCCTGATTACCTGTGCTTGACCCTCGGCCTGCCTACTGGACATTCTCTGAGTTACTTACCTGTGTTTGACCCCTGGCTTGCCTTTTGGATACCTCTACTGCCTGATTACCTGTGCTTGACCCCCGGCTTGCCTACTGGACATTCTCTGAGTTACTTACCTGTGTTTGACCCCTGGCTTGCCTTTGGACACCTCTTCTGCTTGATTACCTGTGCTTGACCCCTGGCTTGCCTCCTGGACATTCTCTGAGTCACCTACCTGTGTTTGACCCCTGGCTTGCCTTTGGATACTTCTATTGCCTGGTTGCCTGTGTTTGACCCTCGGCCTGCTTGCTGGACTATCTCCCACTCAGTGTTCTGGACTTGTAGACCTCTCATGCTACCGAGGGTCCTCCTTCAGTATATGCTTGGTTACCTCTACAACCTCTACCTGATCACAGTTCTGCCAGGTGTCTACTCCCAGTGCAGCTTCAGCCTCTCCTGGTCAACGACGCTACTGCACACCACCTGCTACACTCCTGCTGGCAACCCGTGCATCTTTGAGCCCGGTGTCCTCTGTACCCACTCCAGAGGCATCGTGCGCTTAGTCGCAAGGGGAGCAGCTCTCAGCATATCGGCCCGGGTGAGTACCTCTGACAGTACAAACCAGCCAATGTCTGAGGCCGACAGAGCTGGTTCACCCCTTGAGGCCTTATGCCAGCAGGTGACAACCCTTACCCAGGCTGTACAACGCCTCCAAGATGGATACTTTCAGATCGAGGGGCGTCTTCAGCATCTGACTTTATCTCCAAACCAAGTGGACCAGTCACCCCCTGTAGCCAGCACCTCCACTCTTCTATCAACACCTGGAGGTGCCCTCCCTGCCTATGATGTATCCCATCCTGATCCCAGGGTCCCCACACCTGAACGTTTTTCCGGGGACCGAAGGAAATTTCGCTCTTTTAAAAATTCCTGTTTACTACACCTGGCCCTACAACCCAGGACCTTCCAGTTGGAATCCACCAAAGTGGGGTTCATTATCTCTCTCCTTTCTGATGACCCGCAATCCTGGGCACACCATTTGATGGAACAGAAGAGCCCACAGTTGAATTCTGTAGAGACTTTCTTTTCTGCTATGGCAGCACTCTACGAGGACTCCCAACGCACAGGTACGGCTGAATCTACCCTGCATACCCTATCTCAGGGGAGAAGACCTGTAGAGGACTATGTAGTGGATTTCCGCAAATGGGCAGCAGATACTGACTGGAACGAATCTGCCCTAAAATACCAATTTCGTTTAGGGCTATCCGAGTTATTAAAGGATGAACTGGCTCGAGGAGAAATCCCAAGTACCTTCACGGATCTCTGCCAACTTGTTATCAAGCTTGACCGTCGGTTACGAGAACGACGGGCAGAGAGACTGCAGAACCCTCGTCCCACCTGGACGATGCCCCGGGTCCCCCTGGCACCTGCTCCGTCTGGGAACTCTCGCTCCCCTCCTCATGGGGAACCTATGCAGTTGGGCCTGGCACGGTCCCCCCTATCTGCCGAAGAAAGGCTCCGTCGTCGTCAAGCCAATCTCTGCCTCTACTGCGGGGGCACGGGGCACTACCTACAGAAATGCCCCATAAGACCCAGTAAGTGTCTTTCTGGGCCCCTCTCAAGTTCACACTCTGTTGGAGTCCCGCATTTTCATCTGTCTATTCCACTCTCCCTACAGGTAGCGGGAGAGTCTTTCCAGCTGGGAGCCATCCTTGACTCTGGAGCCTGCAGTTGCTTCATGGACCTGACCTTGGCACGACACCTGAACCTCCCTTTAACTACCAAGAAACAACCTCTTCAAATCCAGCTGGCTGATGGCTCTCCACCCTGCTCAGGACCAGTTACCCAGGAAACCGCTCCCATCCTGACCTGCACCAAATCAGGTCATCAGGAACTTTTACGTTTTGACATTATCCATTCTCCCATGTTCCCCATCATCCTGGGGTACCCCTGGCTACTGGCTCACAACCCTCGGGTTGACTGGGTCAACAGGGAAGTGGAGTTCTCCTCCCCTTACTGCTTACAGCACTGCCTTCCGGATCAACCCGCAGCACCTCTTACTCATCTTGCCATGCAACCCAGTGCCAAGGACCTGCAACACGTCCCAACACCCTACCAAGACTTCATGGACATTTTCGATGAAAAGAAGGCCGAAGTTCTTCCCCCTCATCGTTCATATGATTGTCCGATTGACCTCCTACCAGGGGCTGAGATTCCCTTCGGAAGGATTTTCCCCTTGTCCGAAACTGAGCTTGAAGCCCTACGGGTGTATATTGACGAAAATCTTGCTAAAGGGTTCATCCAACCATCTTCTTCGCCCGCAGGGGCTGGGATTTTCTTTGTTGAAAAGAAAGATGGTTCCCTCAGACCCTGTGTGGATTACAGGGAACTCAATAAAATTACTATCAAGAACAGGTACCCACTCCCACTCATTCCCGAACTTTTTCAGCGGCTCAGGACTGCCAAGGTGTTTACCAAGCTGGATCTTCGTGGGGCCTACAATTTAGTTAGAATACGCTCTGGGGATGAGTGGAAGACGGCTTTTAGGTCCAGATTCGGCCATTTCGAGTACCTGGTCATGCCGTTTGGACTTTGTAATGCCCCAGCTACCTTCCAGCACCTTGTCAATGACATTTTTCGTGAGTATCTGGATAACTTCCTCATTGTATACCTTGATGATATCTTGATTTTCTCCGATTCCCTAGAAGCCCACCGTCAACATGTCCGGAAAGTTCTCCTCATCCTCCGCAAACACGGGCTCTACGTCAAAGGAGAGAAATGCGAGTTCGAGACTGACACCATCCAGTTCCTGGGCTTTATCATAACCACCGGAGGAGTACTGATGGATCCCCAAAAAGTAAAGGCCATCCAGGATTGGCCTGCTCCCACAGACAAAAGGTCAGTCCAACGTTTTATCGGCTTTGCCAACTTTTATAGACGGTTCATTCAGGGATTTTCTGCTATTGTGTCCCCAATCACCCAACTGACCCGCCAGCAAGTCAAGTTCCAGTGGACTCCCCAAGCGCAGAGCGCTTTTGAGAAGCTCAAGGAACTCTTTTCCTCTGCACCCATCCTACAGCACCCTGACCCTGAACTCCCTTACGTCCTAGAAGTGGACGCTTCAGACTCTGCCTTGGGAGCGATCCTATCGCAGAGAAGTGGCCCAAAGGCCCTCCTCCACCCGGTCGCCTTTGCCTCCCGAAAACTAAATCCTCCTGAAAAGAATTATGATGTAGGCGACCGGGAATTACTTGCGATTAAGTTCGCTCTCGAGGAATGGAGATACCTGCTAGAAGGAGCTTCCCAACCCATCCTCATCTTCACTGACCACCGCAATTTGGAGTACCTCAGGGCTGCAAAACGCCTTAGACCCAGGCAGGCCCGCTGGGCCTTGTTCTTCTCCCGATTTAATTTCCACATCACTTACCGTCCTGGCTCCAAGAATGGCAAGGCAGATGCTTTATCCCGTATGTTTCTGGACACTGAATCCTCTAAAGAACCTGCTACTATCCTGTCTGCCCATAATTTCCTCCATGCCATTCAGCCTGACTTGACTACAGCCCTCAAACAGGCTTCCAACCAGTTCTCATCCCCCACATTACCTTTTCTTGAAAGGAAGCAGGATCTGCTCTGGGCCCATGCCCGAATCTTTGTTCCTCCTCCTGTCAGACTCCAAGTCCTGCAGACCCTTCATGACCACAAGATGTCCGGCCACTTCGGAGTACAGAAAACCGTGGACCTGGTAGGTCGATCTTACTGGTGGCCGGGCTGGAGGAAGGACTGTCAGGAATACGTCCTCTCTTGCAACACTTGTCAAAGGAACAAGGGGTCCAACACTAAGTCCTGGGGTCTGTTACGTCCATTATCTGTTCCGGAACGTCCATGGAAGGAGATTTCCATGGACTTCATCGTGGACTTACCCTCCTCAGATTCCTTTACCACGATTCTGGTTGTCATTGACCGTCTCTCAAAGATGGCTCACTTCCTTCCCATGAAAGGTACCCCTTCGGCTTCTGCTACCACTGACATCTTCATCAGAGAGATTATAAGGTTACACGGAGTTCCAGCTAACATCACCTCTGACCGAGGGGTACAGTTCACCTCCAGGTTCTGGAGGGACCTCTGCAAATCCCTTGAAATCAGGACTTCCATGTCTTCAGCATACCATCCCCAATCCAACGGTCAAACTGAACGCACTAATCAGACCCTCGAGCAATACCTGAGGTGTTTTTGTTCTTACTCCCAAGATGACTGGTCAGGCTTACTACCCTACGCGGAGTTTGCCTATAATAATTCTTTACATTCTGCCATTAATCAGACGCCCTTCTGGGCAAACTACGGTTATCACCCTTCCTTTCTTCCAGATTCCATTCCAGATGTCTCTACTCCAGCTGCACAGGACCTAGTCAAAAATATCCAAGACAACTTCCTCCGGATCCAACAGGCCATGAAGGAAGCACAGAAGGGTTATGAGGTACAGTACAACCGGGGCAGGAAGGAATGCCCGCCTTTCCAGATTGGTGAGAAAGTTTGGTTATCAACCGCTAATTTAAAACTCCCTTGTCCTTCTCGGAAATTGGGTCCCAGGTTCATCGGCCCCTTTGAGGTCAAGAGAGTGATCAATCCAGTGGCCTTTGAACTAGATCTCCCCAGTTCCTATAGGATTCATCCAGTTTTTCATGCCTCTTTGCTTAAACCCGTAATTGCCAATTCTTTCCCTGATAGGCAGACGCCACTTCCTCCTCCCATCACCATCCAAGGAGAGGAAGAATTCGAGGTTGAGAAAATTCTGGATCTCCGAAGAAGAAGAGGTCAGGTTCAATATCTGGTTAAATGGAAAGGGTATCCCCCAGAGGACTGCTCCTGGGAGCCATCCGAAAACATTCATGCCCCTCGTTTAATCCGAGAATACCACCAAAGACATCCTGAAGTGGGCATCCGGAGGCTGCCCTTAGGAGGGGGGCACTGTCAGGGAAATACCAGGCCTCTCCGCCGGGTTCCAGGGTTGCGCACGCGCGGTAGAGCGGCGCAACGAAGGTTACAGTTACGTCGGGTAACGGGTGCGCATGCGCGGGTCCGCGGCACTCGGGTATCTGTCACAACCCAGCCTGTACGCCTCACCGCTGTGCGCGGCGCTGACAGAAGACGAGTGCGCATGCGCACTCGCTCGGGTATCCCACCTGACCATTTACCTGGCCTATAAAAGGCCTTCCCTGTCCGCTTTCAAGTTGCTGGTTTGTTGTCTCTTTTGAGTCCTGTCTCCAAGCCCAGTGTCCTGTATCCTGTATCCTGTATCCTGTATCCTGTATCCTGTACCCGGTACCCTGTACCTTGCATCTACCTGACTACCAGTGCCGACCCGGAATCCGTCTGACTACCGCTGCCGCTTCTCACCTGTGTTTGAACCTCTGGCTTGCTTCCTGGACTCCCCTACTGCTTGATTACCTGTGCTTGACCCTCGGCCTGTCTACTGGATCCTCCGTGAGTTACCTACCTGTGTTTGACCTCTGGCTTGCCTCCTGGATACCTCTTCTGCCTGATTACCTGTGCTTGACCCTCGGCCTGCCTACTGGACATTCTCTGAGTTACTTACCTGTGTTTGACCCCTGGCTTGCCTTTTGGATACCTCTACTGCCTGATTACCTGTGCTTGACCCCCGGCTTGCCTACTGGACATTCTCTGAGTTACTTACCTGTGTTTGACCCCTGGCTTGCCTTTGGACACCTCTTCTGCTTGATTACCTGTGCTTGACCCCTGGCTTGCCTCCTGGACATTCTCTGAGTCACCTACCTGTGTTTGACCCCTGGCTTGCCTTTGGATACTTCTATTGCCTGGTTGCCTGTGTTTGACCCTCGGCCTGCTTGCTGGACTATCTCCCACTCAGTGTTCTGGACTTGTAGACCTCTCATGCTACCGAGGGTCCTCCTTCAGTATATGCTTGGTTACCTCTACAACCTCTACCTGATCACAGTTCTGCCAGGTGTCTACTCCCAGTGCAGCTTCAGCCTCTCCTGGTCAACGACGCTACTGCACACCACCTGCTACACTCCTGCTGGCAACCCGTGCATCTTTGAGCCCGGTGTCCTCTGTACCCACTCCAGAGGCATCGTGCGCTTAGTCGCAAGGGGAGCAGCTCTCAGCATATCGGCCCGGGTGAGTACCTCTGACATACGCAAGCGGGGGAGCAGCTCTCAGCATATCGGATCCGGTGAGGGTGAGTACCTCCCGGATGGCAAACAAGAGGGCAGGGAGTAACATATCCCAATCCTTCCCGTCTTTCTGGACCACTCTTTTTAACATGGACTTTAGAGTTTTATTAAACCTCTCAACTAGGCCATCGGTCTGCGGGTGATAGACGGACGTCCGCAACTGTTTAATCTGAAATAGTCTGCACAAGTCCGCCATCACCTTTGACATAAAAGGGGTGCCCTGGTCCATAAGTATCTCTCTGGGGAATCCAGTTTGTAAAAACATTTGGAATAATTCCTTGGCAATGGCCTTAGAGGAAGTTTTCCTCAAAAGGAACTGCTTCTGGATACCTGGTTGCGTAGTCTAGGATGACTAATATATATTGGTGCCCCCTTGCCGACTTTACCAGGGGTCCCACGAGATCCATAGCGATACGCTCAAATGGAACCTCAATAATCTGCAAGGGTACCAGAGGGCTTCTATAGTGTGGCACTGGGGCAAATGGGACAAGATGCACAATATATTTTAACCTCGGCCTTTACTCCTGGCCAGTAAAACCGGTCGGTTATCCTGGCCTCCGTTTTCTCTGCCCCCAAGTGTCCTCCCAGTGCGTCATTGTGGGCTAGGCCAAGTAGCATCCGCCTATATGGTTGGGGAACCAGTAACTGCTCTACAGTTTCCCCTCGGCTTTCAGCCACTCGATAAACCAAATCCCCCTTTAACGCAAAATGAGGAAACCTTTGATCTGCCCCTGGAATTTGTGAGACCCCATCAACAACAGAAACCTGCTCTCGAGCATTGACCAAGGTAGGATCCTGCAACTGGGCGGTGCCAAACGCACCCCTGGGTACGTCCAGGTCTGGGTGCACTGACCTTGAGGATGTTTCCCCTTCACCCTCCTCAACTGGGAACTGCAACGGGGAGAGCTCCTCATCATCCTCCCCCAGCATAACCTGTAATGGGAAGACTCCCCCCCTCAGAGGTCAACTCGGTATTGAGACCTGAAACATTATCATTCAAATTAACATTCTCTGCAATATCATTATCAGTGACAGGTATCTCTGTATTAGAAGGGTGTGTTGTGGGGGTTTCAGGCCTAGACCCCTCACATTCCATCTCTTCCAGGCCCAGTGTCCCCAGTTCTCCTGGCTGTCCTGGCAGCCCCATCTGTGCCTGGTTCCACAGTTCGAGAAATAGCGGACAGTCCCGCCCCACTATAATATCATGTATTAAACTTTTTACTACCCCAACCTCTTGTGTCACTGAGGTACGTCCATAAGAAACCGTTACAGGATCCAGGGGGTACTCCCTGGTATCCCCATGGATACACACTACGCGCAGAGTTTTATTTACGGGGCCAAGTCTCCCAATCACCCTGGCATGTACCAGTGTTACCATGCTACCGGAGTCCAGTAGGGCCCTGGCAGGAAGGTGGTTCACCCACACTTCACACTCAAACCGTCCTTCAACCAGATCAAGATGAGTGGTACACACTCTTTGCACATAGAAGGAGCTTCTCCGACCAGTCCCGAAATCCATCGGCTCCTCCTGAAGCGGGCATTGTGCCCGGGTATGCCCACAGGACCGACATTGCCAACACTGTAGGCCTCCCATCCCAGGGACAGGAACCAACCTTCGAGGTTCTGCAGAAGATGGTGCAGGGTTGCGGGTTCCAATGTCTGGCAGGGCTTCTCTCCTAGGTGCTGTGGCCGGTCTTGTTGCCCTTGGTGTGGATTCCCGACGTTTGGCAGGCCCAAGCAGGTCCTCCACCATGGTGTACCTTTCAACCAACTCAACCAGCTGGTCAGCGGTTGCAGGGTCTCCATGGCTTACCCAGCGCTGTAGGTCATCTGGCAGATACCGCAGGTACCAGTCCATAACCACCCGTTCCACCATTTGTGGGCCTGACAGCTTTTCTGGCTGCAGCCATTTTTCAACCAGCTGTATCAGTTCATGCATTTGGGACCTGGGTGGTCGGTCAAGTTTGTACCGCCAGCGATGCACCCTCTGAGCCCGGACAGCCATGGTCACTCCTAGGCGGGCCAGGATCTCTGCCTTCAGACGCTCATAGTTGCTGATATGTTCAGTTGGGAGGTCAAAGTAGGCCTTTTGCGGGTCCCCGGTGAGAGATAATACCGGCCCATTGGTCACGGGGCCACCCCCCTCTCTCTCTCTGCTATCCTCTCAAAGGTGGTGAGAAAGGCCGCTACGTCATCGCTGGGTGTCAGTTTTTGTAAGAAATGGCTGGCTCTCACAGACACTTGGTTTCCAGCGGCAACGACCGCTTGTTTCTCGTCCCTGAGCCAGCCGCTGCACTGCCTCCTGCAAGGCAGTCACCTGTGCTTGAGTGGACTCCTGCTGAGCAGTAAACTGGGCGGCTAGCAATCATGTGTTTTCCTGCTGTGCAGCTATAGCCTGTGCCAGGGCCTGCTGCTGCTGAGCCATCGCTTCCTCATGGCGACGTTTTGCATCTGCTGAAGCTTGCTGCTGGGTCACAGTGGCTTGTGCCAAAGCCCTGATGACCTCCTCCATGTCTTTACCTGCTGCTTACAGCGTCTGAGCTGACTTCACACATGATATGCCATTTGTACACTGTCTCTTTAAATGTCAGTTTAGTTTTAAACGTTTTTTGCGGCTGCAAATGTACTCTTTTTCCAGCATTAGAGTTGAGCGGACACCTGGATGTTCGGGTTCGGGTTCGGCCGAACTTCGGAAAAAAGTCCGGGTTCGGGACCGAACTTGACCCGAACTTGACCCCGAACTCCGAACCCCATTGAAGTCAATGGGGACCCGGACTTTTGAACACTAAAATGGCTGTAAAAAGGTCATGGAAAGGCCTAGAGGGCTGCAAATGGCAACAAAATGTTGTTAAGAGCATGGCAAGTGATCTGCAAACAAATGTGGATAGGGAAATAACTTAAAATAACATAAAAAAAATAAAAAAAAAATAAAAAAGCTGGAGGCCCCCTTCTCAGCAGAAGAGGTACAGGAAGTCATTAAGAACCTCAGAAACTCAACGGCACGATGCCGCACATATGGTGGGAATACCCCAGAATACGCACTTTCTGGAATAAAAATTATTCAATTTAATGCATAAGATAGTGGGAAAATAAAATACTTGGAAAAAAAAAAAAAAAATGAAAAAATTATAATCTTGACCTAGGAGAACGAAATTCAAATGGAGTAGGAGGTTGAGGTGGCGGTGGATGTGGCGGTGTAGGTGGAAGCGGCGGTGGAGGAGGACGAGGTAGCCAACACTGGTTCAAAAATACAATGGCTGGGTAAGGCTAGTGGTGAATGATGTGTCGAATTCTGTCCCCCGTCGCATAGTGTCCGCCCTGTACTGCGCTTGCTCAGTACGTAGGACAAGGGGATTTTGAAACTCTTCGAAGACGATGCGCGGTGACACCAGGTTCAAGCCACATCATCCGAGGTTGAAGCCTAGCCAAGCGAGCCCGTGAGGGGCCCTGTTACTATGTGCTACCGTATGTCCACTTGGATGGTCGGGCTTGAACCTGCACTCACTGCGCAGGCGACATTCATCTTTGGAGATTTTGTGAATCTCCTTGTCCTCCGTACTGCGCAAGCACTGCACCTGCGCAGTAAGTGGCCGGACACTATCCGATAGCAAGACAGTTTTCGTCAGAACACCGGTATATGTGTCTATTTTGCACAAGGTACGGCCAAGTCCTGTGGGATCCATGCCTGGTTCATTTTAATGAACGTGAGCTTGTCCACATTGGCTCTGGACAGGCGGCTGCGCTTGTCTGTGATAACGCCCCCTGCCGTGCTAAATACACGTTCAGATAATACACTGGCGGCAGGGCAGGCCAGCACCTCCAAGGCGTAAAGGGCAAGCTCAGGCCATGTGCCCAATTTGGAGACCCAGAAGTTGAAGGGGGCAGACCCGTCATGCAGTACGTGTACGCGTGTGCACACATACTGCTCCACCATGTTGGTGAAATGCTGCCTCCTGCTAAGACGTTCCATCTCAGCTGGTGGTGCTGGTTGTTGTGGCGTGCCGACAAAGCTTTTCCACATTCCGGCTATGCTAACCCTGCCTTGCGAGGTGCTGGCGGTGCCCCGGCTGCGTTAGCGACCTCTTCCTCCTCCTCTGCCTTTGCCTTGTGCTTCCACCGTACCCCCGCTTCCAAGTGGGAATGCCACCAGCAGCGCGTCTACCAGCGTGCGCTTGTACTCGCGCATCTTACGATCACGCTCCAGTGAGGTAATTAAGGACGGCACGTTGTCCTTGTAACGGGGATCCAGCAGGGTGGCCACCTAATAATCAGCACCAGTTAAAATGTGGGCAACTCGGCAGTCATTGCGGAGACACTGCAGCATGTAATCGCTCATGTGTGCCAGGCTGCCCAGAGGCAAGGAAAAGCTGTCCTCTGTGGGAGGTGTATCGTCTGTGTCCTCTGTATCCCCCCAGCCATGCCCCAATGATGGACATGAGCTGGTCTGGGTGCCACCCTGCTGTGAACATGGTTCCTCCTCCTCCTCCATCTCCTCCTCATCCTCCACCTCGTCATCCTCCAGAACTGTACCCTTTCTGCCAGACAATTGTGTACCTGGCGCTTGTTGGTGCAGGAACCCAGCCTCGTAGCCACTTGTAAATGACTGCCCTGAAAGCCTTGGAAATTAACCCTCTTCCTCCTCCTCCTCCTCATCCTGTGCCACATCCTCTTCCATCATCGCCTTAAGAGTTTTTTCAAGATGGCATAGAACTGAGATAGTAACGATGAAAACGGCGTCATCGGCACTGCCCATGTTGGTGGAGTACTCGAAACAGCGCAACAAGGCACACAGGTCTCGCATGGAGGCCCAGTTATTGGCGGTGAAGTGGTGCTGTTCCGCAGAGCGACTCACGCGTGCGTGCTGCAGCTGAAACTCTACTATCGCCTGCTGCTGCTCGCACAGTCTGGCAGGCATGTGCAAGGTGGAGTTCCACCTTGTGGGCACGTCACATATGAGACGGTGAGCGGGAAGGCCAAAGTTACGCTGCAGCGCTGACAGGCGAGCAGCAGCAGGGTGAGAACGCCGAAAGTGCGCACAGACGGCCCGCACTTTCTGCAGCAGCTCTGGCATATCGGGGTAATTCTTCAGGAACCTCTGGACCACCAAGTTCAGCACATGTGCCAGGCAAGGGATGTGCGTCAAACCGGCAAGGCCCAGAGCTGCTACGAGATTTCGCCCATTATCGCACACCACCAGGCCGGGCTTGAGGCTCACTGCCACCAACCACTCATCGGTCTGTTGTTCCATGTCCCTCCACAACTCCTGCGCGGTGTGGGGTTTTTCCCCCAAACAGGAAAGTTTTAAAACTGCCTGCTGTCGTTTAGCCCTGGCTGTGCTGAAGTTGGTGGTGAAGGTGTTACGCTGACCGGATGAGGAGGCGGTAGAGGATGAGGAGGCGGAGTAGGAGGAGTTAGCAACAGGAGGCAAACTGAAGTGCCCTGCAATCCTCGGTGGTGGAAGGACATGCGCCAAAGTGCTATCCGCCTCAGGCCCAGCCGCCACTACATTTACCCAGTGTGCTGTTAGGGAGATATAACATCCCTGACCGTGCTTACTGGTCCACGCATCCGTAGTTAGGTGGACCTTGCCACAGATGGCGTTGCGCAGTGCACACCTGATTTTGTCCCCCACTTGGTTGTGCCGGGAAGGGATAGCTCGTCTGGAAAAGTAGTGGCGGCTGGGCACGACGTACTGTGGGACAGCCAATGACATCAGCCTTTGAAAACTCTGCGTCTCCACCAGACGGAATGACAGCATTTCAAAGGCGAGCAATTTTGAAATGCTGGCATTCAGGGCCAGGGATCGCGGGTGGCTAGGGGGGTACTTCCTCTTCCACTCCAGTGTTTGGGAAATAGAGAGCTGAACGCTTCCATGGGACATTGTGGAGATGGTTGGTGACCCAGGTGGTAGTGTTGCTGGCAGATCCTCTGTTTGCGGGTTGGCAGGTGTCACTGTCACTACATAGGTGGATAAAGAGGCCGAGACTGCAGCAGAAGAGGAAGCAGGAGGAGCCAGAGACCTTTCTTGGTTTTTGAGGTTTCTACTCCACTGCATCTCGTGCTTTGCACTTAGATGCCTGGTAATGCAGGTTGTGCTCAGGTTGAGAACGTTTATGCCTCGCTTCAAGCTCTGATTGCACAGCGTGCAAACCACTCGTGTCTTGTCATCAGGACATTGTCTGAAGAACTGCCACGCTAGGGAACTCCTTGCACCTGGCTTTGGTGTGCTCGGTCCCTTGCTGCGTTGGGCAGTAGCAGACGTACTGTCTAGGGGATGGACGCTCCGCTTTTTCACCCTGCTCCCTCTTCTGCTGTGCTGGTGGCTCTGTGCAACCACCGCCTCTTCCTCTGAACTACACTGGTCACCTGCATGACGTTGATTCCATGTGGGGTCAAGGACCTCATCGTCCTCCACATCATCTTCCACCAAAAATTCACCCCTGCCCTCCTTGTCGGTCTGCACAATTGCGAAAGCAGCAGCAGTTGGCACCTGTGTTTCGTCATCATCCGAGACGTGCTGCGTTGGTCCTCCCATGTACTCATCATGAAACATAAGTGGTTGGGCATCGGTGCACACAATCTCTTCCACTTCTGAGGCAGGGCTAGGTGGATGGCCCTGGGAAACCCTGCTAACAGAGTCATCAAAAAGCAGAAGAGACTGCTGCATGATTTGGGGCTCAGACTGATTGGCTGATTTGCAAGGGGGTGAGGTGAAAGACTGATGGACATCGGCTGCAGGTGCCAACTCTGAACTTTCATCAGGAGACTGGGTGGGAGACAATGTGAAGGAACCGGAGGCACTGTCAGCAACCCAATCTACTATCGCCTGTACTTGTCCTGGCCTCGACATTCGTACAGCCTCATTAGGCGCGCCAAAATACTGCTGCAGGCTCTGTCGCCTACTCGCACCTGCAGAAGGTGTTTCACTAGTGCGTGTAGCTGGCACAGATCAACCACGTCCTCTCCCTGCAACAGGAGCGCCACCAGCAGCACCACGACCCGGGCCACGTCCCCTTTTTGATGATCTCCTCATATTTTCAAAATTTATGATCTCGCCCTAAATGGGTGTTTTTGTATATAGCAGAATACACGTACATGTAAAGCGTTTATGAAAACACAGAAATTGCTATTGGGAAGAAAAAAAAACACTGCAAAATTTTATTTTTTTGCAATGTTTTTGCAATATCAGACTACACGGATAGTATGTAAAGCGTTTATGAAAACGCAGAAAATGCTATTGGGAAGAAAAAAAAACACTGCAAAATGTTATTTTTTTGCAATGTTTTTGCAATATCAGACTACACGGACAGTATCTACAGCGTTTATGAAAACGCAGAAAATGCTATTGGGAAGAAAAAAAAACACTGCAAAATTATTTTTTTTGCAATGTTTTTGCAATATCAGACTACACGGACAGTATCTACAGCGTTTATGAAAACGCAGAAAATGCTATTGGGAAGAAAAAAAAACACTGCAAAATTTAATTTTTTTGCAATGTTTTTGCAATATCAGACTACACGGACAGTATCTACAGCGTTTATGAAAACGCAGAAAATGCTATTGGGAAGAAAAAAAAAAACACTGCAAAATTTTTATTTTTTTGCAATGTTTTTGCAATATCAGACTACACGGACAGTATCTACAGCGTTTATGAAAACGCAGAAAATGCTATTGGGAAGAAAAAAAACCACTGCAAAATTTTATTTTTTTGCAATGTTTTTGCAATATCAGACTACACGGACAGTATCTACAGCGTGTATGTAGGAACACGCAGAAAATGCTTCATTATTATCCCATTAAACAAAGAAGAAGAGAATGTGCACTGCATTTTCGAGATTTCATAATTTGCCACGTCATGAATGTTAATTCTCCATTACGAGTGCTAGTTTAAAAGACCGACTGCTTCCAGCTCACGTACTGTGGGACAGCCAATGACATCAGCCTTTGAAAACTCTGCGTCTCCACCAGACGGAATGACAGCATTTCAAAGGCGAGCAATTTTGAAATGCTGGCATTCAGGGCCAGGGATCGCGGGTGGCTAGGGGGGTACTTCCTCTTCCGCTCCAGTGTTTGGGAAATAGAGAGCTGAACGCTTCCATGGGACATTGTGGAGATGGTTGGTGACCCAGGTGGTAGTGTTGCTGGCAGATCCTCTGTTTGCGGGTTGGCAGGTGTCACTGTCACTACATAGGTGGATAAAGAGGCCGAGACTGCAGCAGAAGAGGAAGCAGGAGGAGCCAGAGACCTTTCTTGGTTTTTGAGGTGTCTACTCCACTGCATCTCGTGCTTTGCACTTAGATGCCTGGTCATGCAGGTTGTGCTCAGGTTGAGAACGTTTATGCCTCGCTTCAAGCTCTGATTGCACAGCGTGCAAACCACTCGTGTCTTGTCATCAGGACATTGTCTGAAGAACTGCCACGCTAGGGAACTCCTTGCACCTGGCTTTGGTGTGCTCGGTCCCTTGCTGCGTTGGGCAGTAGCAGACGTACTGTCTAGGGGATGGACGCTCCGCTTTTGCACCCTGCTCCCTCTTCTGCTGTGCTGGTGGCTCTGTGCGACCACCGCCTCTTCCTCTGAACTACACTGGTCACCTTCATGACGTTGATTCCATGTGGGGTCAAGGACCTCATCGTCCTCCACATCATCTTCCACCCAAAATTCACCCCTGCCCTCCTTGTCGGTCTGCACAATGGCGAAAGCAGCAGCAGTTGGCACCTGTGTTTCGTCATCATCCGAGACGTGCTGCGTTGGTCCTCCCATGTACTCATCATGAAACATAAGTGGTTGGGCATCGGTGCACACAATCTCTTCCACTTCTGAGGCAGGGCTAGGTGGATGGCCCTGGGAAACCCTGCTAACAGAGTCATCAAAAAGCAGAAGAGACTGCTGCATGATTTGGGGCTCAGACTGATTGGCTGATTTGCAAGGGGGTGAGGTGAAAGACTGATGGACATCGGCTGCAGGTGCCAACTCTGAACTTTCATCAGGAGACTGGGTGGGAGACAATGTGAAGGAACCGGAGGCACTGTCAGCAGCACCCCAATCTACTATCGCCTGTACTTGTCCTGGCCTCGACATTCGTACAGCCTCATTAGGCGCGCCAAAATACTGCTGCAGGCTCTGTCGCCTACTCGCACCTGCGGAAGGTGTTTCACTAGTGCGTGTAGCTGGCACAGATCAACCACGTCCTCTCCCTGCAACAGGAGCGCCACCAGCAGCACCACGACCCGGGCCACGTCCCCTTTTTGATGATCTCCTCATATTTTCAAAATTTATGATCTCGCCCTAAATGGGTGTTTTTGTATATAGCAGAATACACGTACATGTAAAGCGTTTATGAAAACGCAGAAATTGCTATTGGGAAGAAAAAAAAACACTGCAAAATTTTATTTTTTTGCAATGTTTTTGCAATATCAGACTACACGGATAGTATGTAAAGCGTTTATGAAAACGCAGAAAATGCTATTGGGAAAAAAAAAAACACTGCAAAATTTATTATTTTTTTGCAATGTTTTTGCAATATCAGACTACACGGACAGTATCTACAGCGTTTATGAAAACGCAGAAAATGCTATTGGGAAGAAAAAAAAACACTGCAAAATTTTTAATTTTTTTGCAATGTTTTTGCAATATCAGACTACACGGATAGTATCTAAAGTGTTTATGAAAACGCAGAAAATGCTATTGGGAAGAAAAAAAAACACTGCAAAATTTTATTTTTTGCAATGTTTTTGCAATATCAGACTACACGGACAGTATCTAAAGCGTTTATGAAAACGCAGAAAATGCTATTGGGAAGAAAAAAAAAACACTGCAAAATTTTATTTTTTTGCAATGTTTTTGCAATATCAGACTACACGGACAGTATCTACAGCGTGTATGTAGGAACACGCAGAAAATGCTATTGGGAAAAAAAAATAAAAAGCAAAATTCAATTTTTATGCAATGTTTTTCCAATAGCAGAATACACACAGACTGTGGTGTATGTCTTAGTATATGCAGTGCAGTAATTTTGCACTGAGCTTGAAGGTAAAACGTTTAGATTTTGTCTGGCAAAAGCCAGACAGGGTACAATTGATTTAGGAATCTCTTCAATAATTATGTCTGCCTCTTTCTTTTGCAAAATAAAGAAACTCCCTCCCTACTCTAGCTATCTAGATCGCTCACTGATCTAACTAATTAGAATAAAATTCCAGGAATGTGGACTGACTTTAGCACACTAACTCCTAAAATCTTTAGTCAAAGGCAAAAATACAAAACTTCAAAATTCCGGGTCCCAAATAACTTACTATTAAACATAGAGAGGACTGCGAGTCAGTCCTCACCGGCTTGGCTACTCCTCACCCATTTTGGGTGACCCCCTGAACAATGCTGCCATTCCCTTAAAGGGACCACAACCCAAATACTGGTGCTATATAGCACCCGTCCAGGACCCAACCATGGCGTCCTGTACAATACATATATATATATATATATATATATATATATATATATATATATATATATATATACACACTAGATTGACTGTATATTTATATCAAATACACTGCCACTAACTGAATAACCTACCTGCTTAATCTAACTCAAGCTATCTCTCCGTCCATGCCAACAACACTACACACGGCCACTCTGTAAGCAGCCTTATATAGTGTGGGGCATGGACTTAAGCCTCGTACACACGATCAGATTTTCCGCAGACAAAACTTCAGACTTTTGTCCAAAAGCGTGTGCATGGATTTTGTCTTGCATACAAATGGCAAGGAATTGTCCGCCAATAAACACGAACGTAGTGACATACTATGTTGTTTTTCAGCTCTTTAGTTAATTTTGTGTTAGGAGAAATTTGGTGAGTGTTGATTCGCGCTTTTCAATTCACGCTTTTCATTTAGCGCTTTTCAGTTTGCACTTTTCATTTCGTGCTTTTCAGTTTATTTCTGAACTGCCGTTCGTCAACCAGACATGTTGCAGAATCGGAGGAGATAAGGTGTTAATTATTATTGGCCTTGGAGTTATGTCTTTGACCCAAGTTCAGTCCAGGAGGAGGAGGATTTCTTGGACCAAAAATTTGTTGCTTTATGAATTGTGACCAATTATGTCATATCCCTTTGCTGCGGGAGCTCCAGGACAATAATCCAGATGACTTTTGTAATTATCTCCGGATCATGGACCCCTGCTTTCACCAACTCTTGGCATTGTTGACCCCCTATAATAAGAAGCAGGACACATGCATTAGGCTTTTATTTTATTTTTTGGTGGAATAGTGATTTGATTTGTTATATTTTCTATATTTTTGGATGCATAGAATGCACTTTTTGGATACTTTCTATTGTTTAATTTTATGTGTTTTCCTTTTTGAATGCACAATAAAAAAATTGTGTAGAATAATACTTGGCTATGTGTCTTCAAATGACAGTTTGGGAGTAGGAAGTTACATTTTAAAAAATACAATGTAAAATTGTCAAGGAACACCAACATAGTTGTATCTTTGATCTTAAAAAGTATGGGATAATGGTGTTGTGGTAACTTGCCCCCCCCCCCCAAAAAAAAAAAGCATAATAATATTATTCTTGATATCACTAGAAAATAAAAGCCTTTTAACACATGTTTGCCAAAAGTCCATCAGTATCACCAGCAAAGCAGCTTCATTATTATCCCATTAAACAAAGAAGAAGAGAATGTGCACTGCATTTTCGAGATTTCATAATTTGCCACGTCATGAATGTTAATTCTCCATTACGAGTGCTAGTTTAAAAGACCGACTGCTTCCAGCTCACCCTTGCTTCTAAGCATGCGTGTTTGTACTTTGGATTTTCGTCCAACTTGTGTATACACACTCGGAAAATCCGACAACAGATATTTGCCGGGAAAATTTGAAAGCCTGCCATCCAACATTTGTCCGCAGAAAATCCAGCAACAATTGCCCAATGGAGCATACAAATGGTCGGATTTTCCACCAACAGCCTGTCATCACACATTTCCCGTCGGAAAATCTGATCATGTGCACGGCTTAAGTCCCCCTGAGCCATGATTGGCCAAAGGCACCCTGCCTTTGGCCAGTTATGGCTCTCTCAGGAGAGCACACTGTGATTGGCCAAAGCTTGCAGGGCAGGTGCATGCTTTGGCCAATCATCATACAGTAATGCACTGTGATCTCACAGTGCATTATGGGGCATTCCGCAGCGCTCGAATGTTCCCGCGAACACCCCATAATGTTCGCTGTTTGGTGAACGTGCAAACACCCAATGTTTGGTCCGAACTAGTGTGAACCCAGCCTTAAACTCAAAGGATGGCTTCACACTGATCTACTTCACTTTGGCCGCAGTGCAGTGTACCCACAGTTTTCATGCAGGTTAGATACGCTTTCCCCTAGACTTCTATTATGTCCTGGGAATTTGGTGTGCTTTCTGGAACTGCACCAAAACCATGGAAAATAATAAAAGTTAATTGGAAAGTGCAGCTAACCTTCACAAAAACCACAGGTGCACTACGCTACAGCTAAAGTACAGCGGGGTAGTGTAAAAGCACCCTAAGCGCTGCCTGACCTGAGGTTTTTTGATTTGGTAAGTATATATTGTTCACAGGGGGTAAAGAAGTGCAGTGCTGTCTTTCAGCAACAACACATTTAGTTGTGTTTCTTCCTTTGAAAGTTTTGAATTGTTTCAAAAGACTTTGCTTTTCACATTTTCTTTATGATAATTTTGGCTTTAAAGTATAACTAAAGGCAAAGTTTTTTTTTTTTTTTTAGTTTTGTATAGAATGGAGTGGAGAGGGATTAGAAAACCTGTCAGGTTTTATTGCTGTCTGTGCCCCCATTTGGGAGATTCACCCTTTCTATTTGTCCTGTTTACTATTTTCATCAAAAGTAAAAGAAAATCGCAATATTGTCCTCAGAAAAGTAATAGAGGAGAAATCTTCCAATGGGGACACTATTTCTGGCGACCTTAATTTGCAGGGATTTCTTTTCACCCTCTGTTTTAGCAGGATGGGGCAGGAAGTGAAGGTAAATCTCCCCAATTAGACACAGATGGCAAAAAAGTCTGACAGGAGTTATAACCCTTATGCCGCGTACACACGAAGGGACAATCCCACAGGATTATCCTCTGGACTCAAGTCCAGCGGACAATCCCCTCGTGTGTGGGCGTCGGCGGACTTTTTGGCGCCAAAGTCCGGCGGACCAAAGTTTTAAGTTTTGTTTTAAAACTATCCGCTGGACTTGGCAGTCCGGCGGACAATACCGCCGTTAGTAGGCTAGTCCGCCGGACTTTTTAAATGAACGGACTTGCCGCTCGTCGGCAAGTCCGTTCATTTAGCACGTGACTTCAGGTTACGTAGCTAGCGTAGGCAGTAAATGCTGCCGCGCTAGCTCCGTAAGCTGGCATGGATTTAAAGGGACTCCCCACGCCGAAAAACGGCGTGGGGGTTCCCCCCAAATCCATGTCAGACCCTTATCCGAGCACGCAGCCTGGCAGGCCAGGAAAGGGGTGGGGACGAACGAGCGCCCCCCCCTCCTGAGCCGTACCAGGCCGCGTGCCCTCAACATGGGGGGTGCCCTGGGGAAAGGGGGGCCGTGCGGCCCCCCCACCCCAAAGCACCTTGTCCCCATGTTGATGAGGACAAGGGCCTCTTCCCGACAACCCTGGCCGTTGGTTGTCGGGGTCTGCGGGCGGGGGCTTATCAGAATCTGGGAGCCCCCTTTTATAAGGGGGCCCTCAGATCCCGGCCCCCCACCCTATGTGAATGAGTATGGGGTACGATGTACCCCTACCCATTCACCTAAGGTGTAAAATGTAAAGTAAAAAAACACACACACTTTTGAAAAAATAGTTTATTGCACTGCTCCGGGGGTCTTCTTCCGTCTTGGGGGTCTTCTCGCCGGACTCCTCCGCTCTCTTCTGCTCTTTTACCTAGCTCTTTCACGAGCGGAGGAGGCCGGCTACCTTCTTCGTCGTCGTCGCCGCCGTCGTCGTCTGGGGGTCTCGATCCGCCTTCGGGGGTCTTCCGGGGTCTCTTCTGTTCTTGCGGCGGTCGTCGTCTTCCGCGCCGCCGGCGCCTTCTTCTTCTTGTTCTTGTTCTTCTTCTTCTTCTTCTTCCGATGTTGACCCGTCGCTGTCTCTGCCCGGAATGCCAGAGCCGCGCTGTGCTGGGACTTATATAGGGACATGGGGACAGGGTCACATGCTCATGTCACATGGTGACCCCGCCCCCCTGTGATGTCACAGTCCCGGAGGATGCTGGGACTGTGACATCACAAGGGGGCGGGGTCACCATGTGACATGAGCATGTGACCCTGTCCCCATGTCCCTATATAAGTCCCAGCACAGCGCGGCTCTGGCATTCCGGGCAGAGACAGCGACGGGTCAACATCGGAAGAAGAAGAAGAACAAGAAGAAGAATAAGAAGAAGAAGGCGCCGGCGGCGCGGAAGACGACGACCGCCGCAAGAACAGAAGAGACCCCGGAAGACCCCCGAAGGCGGATCGAGACCCCCAGACGACGACGGCGGCGACGACGATGAAGAAGGTAGCCGGCCTCCTCCGCTCGTGAAAGAGCTAGGTAAAAGAGCAGAAGAGAGCGGAGGAGTCCGGCGAGAAGACCCCCAAGACGGAAGAAGACCCCCGGAGCAGTGCAATAAACTATTTTTTCAAAAGTGTGTGTGTTTTTTTACTTTACATTTTACACCTTAGGTGAATGGGTAGGGGTACATCGTACCCCATACTCATTCACATAGGGTGGGGGGCCGGGATCTGAGGGCCCCCTTATAAAAGGGGGCTCCCAGATTCCGATAAGCCCCCGCCCGCAGACCCCGACAACCAACGGCCAGGGTTGTCGGGAAGAGGCCCTTGTCCTCATCAACATGGGGACAAGGTGCTTTGGGGTGGGGGGGCCGCACGGCCCCCCTTTCCCCAGGGCACCCCCCATGTTGAGGGCACGCGGCCTGGTACGGCTCAGGAGGGGGGGGCGCTCGTTCGTCCCCACCCCTTTCCTGGCCTGCCAGGCTGCGTGCTCGGATAAGGGTCTGACATGGATTTGGGGGGAACCCCCACGCCGTTTTTCGGCGTGGGGAGTCCCTTTAAATCCATGCCAGCTTACGGAGCTAGCGCGGCGGCATTTACTGCCTACGCTAGCTACGTAACCTGAAGTTACGTTCTAAATGAACGGACTGCTCCGTGTGTGGGCAAGTCCGTTCATTTTCAAAAGTCCCGCGGACTTTGGCCAGCGGATAGTCCGCCGGAGAAGTCCGCGCGTGTGTGGTCAAGTCACACGCTCGGAAAGTCCGGCGAAGCCCCGCTGGAAAGTCCGGCGGATTGTCCGCTGGACTAGGTCCGCCGGCAAAAGTCCGCACGTGTGTACGCGGCATTACTCTATTCAAAATTATAGATTGGCTCGGGCATGTTCGCAACACCACGTGCCTGATCCTGCCAGGAAGCCAACACTGAATAGCACTAATCACAGGCAGTGAGGATTTCCCAATCCGCAGCTGCACAGATTGGAAAAATGTCTCACTGCCTGTGATTAGCGATGTGCAGTGTTGGCTTCCTTGCATGATCAGGCATGTGGGGTTGCCACCTCATCCCTTTAAACCCAAACACATATGAATTACACAGGTTAAGAGGCTAATTTAATGCACATAGGGCACCAATTGAGTTTATTTACTACCATAATTAGCCCCAGAACCTGTGTAATTAATATGTGTTTGGTTTTAAAGGAATGAGGTGGCAACCCTAGGTTGCGAACACACCCGAGTCCATCTATATTCAAAATTAATAAAAAAGTTTTGCCTATAGTTCTACCTTAATTTATATATTGCGACTGTTATTGATAAAGTCTGCAATATTCTTAGAATATGTCTTAACCACTTGCCGACCGGCGCACGACGATATACGTCGACAGAATGGCACGTACAGGCAGGAGGGCGTATATATAAGTCCCTCCTTTAGCCTGTCCGTGCCATCTGGAGCGCGACGGGAGCGGCGCGCTCCCGCGCCGGCCGGGACCCCCCGTGAGTCCGATCGCGGTCCCCGCGGACTCGATCGCCACGGGGACCCCCGCGATCGTCTCACGGGAAGGCTGAACGGGGAGATGCCGAGATAAACAGCATCTCCCCGTTCTGCCTAGCAACTAGTGACGCCGATCTCTGCTCCCTGTGATTGGAGCAGAGATCAGCATTCACTAGCTGACAGCCACGCCCCCCCACAGTAAGAAATACACCCCTAGGCATACTTAACCCTTACACTGCCCCCTTGTGGTTAACCCCTTCACTGCCAGTGTCATTTATACAGGAATTAATGCATTTAAATAGCATTAATTGCTGTAAAAATGACAATGGTCCCAAAAATGTGTCAAAAATGTCCGATGTGTCCGCCATAATGTCGCAGTCACAAAAAAAATCACAGATCTCCTCCATTACTAATAAAAAAAAAATTATTAATAAAAAATGCTATAAAACTATCCCCTATCTTGAAAACGCTATAACTTCTGCGCAAACCGATCAATAATCGCTTATTGCGATTTTTTTACCAAAAATATGTAGAAGAATACGTATCGGCCTAAACTGAGGAAAAAAAAAATTTTTTTATATTTTTTGGGGATATTTATTATAGCAAAAAGTAAAAAATAATGCATTTTTTTCAAAATTGTCGCTCTATTTTTGTTTATAGCGCAAAAAATAAAAACCGCAGGGGTGATCAAATACCACCAAAAGAAAGCTCTATTTGTGGAAAAAAAAGGACGTCAATTTTGTTTGGGAGCCACGTCGCACGACCGCGCAATTGTCAGTTAAAGCGACGCAGTGCCGAATCGCAAAAAGGGGCCTGGTCCTTTGGCTGCAAATTGGTCCGGTCTGAAAGTGGTTAAAGCAATGGTCTATGGTTCATTTAATTTGTTTGGTGATAACACATTTATATATACATATTGCAGGTGACTGTTGTAATATGTTTTTAAAAAAAGCACTGTTCAATTTATAGCAATTTTAATTGATAAAATATCTTATAGTGGAGTAAGTGTGTACAGTTGCTTTTGGGTGTTGTATCTAAACTCATTGTTTTTAGCAGTGCAGTGTTTTTACAAGACATATAAAACATTCTAAAGAAAGCTGTTGTGGTGAGATTTATTTGAACATGTCATAGAAATATGGGCTATCTGATAACTAGGCATCTCATGTTTTGATTTCACTGATCTAGGAACTGGCTCCAAATAGCAAACAGGTGTTTGACTTGTTAGAAGACTCAAAGGAAGAAAAACTAGAGAGAGCAGGGGATTGTATATAGGTCAAGATTCCCTAAAATACACTGCTTACATAAAACTAGCCATATTCCACTTCAAGGGATCAGCTGAATGCTTGGAGATGTTGTTTCTGTTCATAATTTGAAGTTTGTAAAATTACATGTTAGAAATGTATGGCTAAAAATGAATGAAGAGAGGTCTGTGACACATACTAATTTTTCAGATCATTGAGCTCTCTAGGGATTGAGGCTTTTGATTCACCACCTGTCTATTTGGCTGCTTTCACTGCTGTCATGCTTTTCCAATGTCTCTTCAGCTTCTTTCAATCTTCCTCTTTCCAGATCATGACATTTATTTATTTATCTTTTTTTCGAAAGAAAACAGCTCCTTCCCAATTTGTGATGTATTAAACTCAGTAATACACACAGAAAAACGCTTCCTGTGTTTATGAATGATACATAAATATCACTGCTTACATATCACAAATCACAATCTTACAGTTATAATAATTGCTGTATATTTTTAACTTTAGGCAGCTTCGTTCATGGGAATTTTATATTGAATTGGTGCATGCCTTGTGCAATCATGTGTGCATTCATTTAAAATTATGCAAACTGATGAAAATCAGCACTGTAATCCCACACCAAAATCTTTAACGTACCCCAACATATATATGTAAAGAAAAAAAAAAACAAGCTTGATTTATTTATGGATAGAGTTGGCAAAGAGTTCGAGCCGAGCAAAAGTTTGGCCCAAACATCGCCTGTTCGGCAAACACCCAAATTATCGGGCGCTCTGTGGGATGTTCACCTGCCTAGTGCCCCACAATGCACTGCACAGTGCATTTTAGGGCCCTAATTTGATGAAGCATTGCACCTGACCACAGGTCAGGTGTAAGGCTTTGCCCAATCAGGGCACACAGCACAGTCAGAGACATGATTGGACAAAGTCATGATGTCATGGTTCAGTGCCCATAGTCCCACCCCACACTATAAGGCTTCATGTACACTGCTGCTGGTAAAGGGACGTTTAGGAGCAGTTGGGTGTTTTTTTAAGCTGCCCCTGAACTCTCCTCTGTTATCTGTACATGTACACAGGGTTGTTTATAGTAGTTTCTAGGCAGTTGACTTTAAAAGCTTTTTTTGGAAAGCAAAAAAAATTTGTTCAGGATGGATGTCCAGAGGCATTTGAAAAGCCGAACACCTGTAACAGCTTGTAAACGCATGTAAACGTGGTAACTCGCATTTAGCCGCATTTTGTTTACAGGCATTTTTAATGTTTGACTATTTGAAAGAAAAAAAACACTTCTAAATGCAAACGCGGCTAAATGCAGCATGTAACATCGGTTACTATCTGTCAAGTTAAATCTTTCAGGAGAGGTTGTAAAATGTCCTGTGTACATTAGGCCTAAAAGGTTCCTTCCCACATGACCTTTTGCAGTGTGTTGTTGGAGTGGAGCTAGATAGAGCAGGGATCTGTTTGCTACTAGTGAGTAAGTGTGTTATTGTGACTCTCAGTGTATAATGTCATGTGTAGAGCAGTGTTTAACACAGTATTACATAACATTTAGTGCTTTATACAGTGCTGTATACCACTTTTTTGGGGGGTTGTTGTGTTGGGGGTTTTTTTGTCCTGTGCCTTACCGCTTTTTTTAAATTGTCAGCCACAGATTTTCTGACCATTTTTTTTTATAGTGTTTACATTTCTGTCAGTGACAGTCCCCAATTTAAAGTGCACGAAACACCACTTTTTATTGTATAAGGTACATCCAATTACACTTTTTCCAGTATCTATGAAATTTGGGTAGTAAGCCTCCATCATGTGTGGGAGGCCAACAAGGAGAGGCAGATGTTCCCATGTCATTATGAGGGGGCCAGCAGCGTCTTTGTCCACAGGCAAAGGTGGACATGGTCTGTCCTCAGGCAGGGCATGATTTTCTATGTTTAGTGATGTTGCCTGTGCTGTCCAGCCACAGAATGCAGAGGAGGTGGTCTAGGCTGCCTAGCTTTGTGGGTGTTGAATTTATCTTGAAGTAATTTTTGTAGAAGTCATGTCTATAGGTTTCCTAAGGGCCAATTTGTCTGCAACTGTTTGACAGGTGCATATACACTGCTCAAAAAAATTAAAGGATACGAACAGTGTGAATTTGGAGTGTTTTTTTTTTTTTTTTTTACCTGTACTTTTTGGCTTGGTGGTGTAGTACAGGGGGATAAAGGATGGGAATAAGAGGGATCTAGGGGCACCAAGGGAATGTCCTATTAGTAGGGACACATATTTATACGACATACACAGCACACACTTGACATAGTCCATATCACACTGAATGTAACATAGATTAAAATACACACGATTCTCCTTTTTTTTTTTGGGGGGTTGATGGAATGAAATAAATAGGCACCAATGGACACGTGACACAGGGACACAAGGTATGCTTTCACAAGAAGGGAAGGGCAATAGTGGGGGGGGGGGAGAGGGGGGGAGGAAGGGGAGGAGGGACTCCGATGAAGAAGAGGGAGGTAAAGGCAAGGGTAGGAAACAGATACGTTAGACCGCATTAGATGGAGCGGGTGGGGGGGGGAGGGGGTGGGGAGAGAAATACAGGGGTAACATGGGAGAGGATAATGAGGGGGGGGGGGAAGAGAGGGGATGATGCAAACTTTCTTTATTTTTTTTTTCCTCTTTTTCTATTTTTTGCTGTGGTGATGTAAAGATGACGTTAACTGCATATAATGATTAAGATTGCCCGATAGGAAAATAGCAAGGAAGATAGGAATGTATGATATGACTAAGTAATATCGGACTGATTACCAAATGTGGGGCCTATATATGCTAAATATTTGAGGTTGGCTCAAGAGGTGAAAATAATAATGTAAATAACTAGAGGGATCCATAAATGTATTCAAACTTAAGAAACGTGCAGCCGCTGGGGTCTGCTAAGAGCTCCTGACGTGCTCGGGGACAAACCCCCACATTGATCGTTCCTCCTCTGAGTAGAGGACAAGTCGGGGACGATCGAGAAACAGGGGATTCCTGTTTTTCTTTTTGTTTTTTTTTTTTTTTTTTTTTTCTCTTTCTTCCTCTATGAAGGGGTGCACGCTGGTATAGGAAGGCCGCATCAGGGTTGTTTACCCCCGAGAGTAGTGGATATTGTTTTTGTTTTTTTTCTCCCCTTTTGTTCTCCGTCTCTCTCCTCACTGGCCTCCCCCTTCTCCCCACTCCCCCCCTCCGCCCCTTGGGACCCCACTTCTTCATCCTGAAAAAAAAAAAAAAATTAAAAATGACTAAAATAAAGTTTACTTCTTACAATGTGAAGGGACTAAATATCCCGGAAAAACGGATCAGAGTACTTGCCGAACTGAGAAGATTAAAAACACACATAGCTTTCCTGCAGGAAACACATTTCAGTGGGAAAAAAATACCGAATTTGGGGGACTATGGATTCACCAGTGTATACCACGGGACATCCCAGAACTCTAAATCAAATGGAGTGGCCATTCTGATATCTAAGCAGACTCCATGGAAGGAATTAAAAGTAATAAAGGACGAGGTGTGCCGTCTTTTGATTGTGAAAGGCCTAATAGGACAACAAAAGGTTACACTGGTGAACCTGTATCTCCCAAATACCGACCAGATCAACTATCTGGAGACTAGTATTCAGGAAATACATAGACATAAGGAAGGCCTGCTAATTATGGGTGGAGATTTAAACGTGGTATTAGACCCCCTTATGGATACATCAAGAGGAGCCTCCCACATGACATACACAAAAATAAGAAAGATTAAAAAACTATTATTTGACGATATGCAACTGGTGGATGCATGGAGGATACTGAATACCCAAGAAAGAGACTACACGTTTTTCTCCGCGAAGCATAAGACATACACCCGCATTGACTACGTGTTTGTCTCGCAGACAGGATTGACGTCCTTGATTAAGGCTGATATAGGCTCTTTTTCTTTGTCTGACCACGCACCGACCAGTTGCGAAATGGACCTGGGGCAAGTAGAGTATCGTGAATGGCAGTGGAAGATGAACGAATCACTTTTGAAGGATAAAGAATATAAAAAAATACTAGATTGCGAAATGGATTCTTTCTTTCAAACCAACGAGTCGGAAGAAATAATGCCATTTGGTATCTGGGAGACGCATAAATGCGTGATGAGAGGAGTCTTTATCTCCTTAGGAGCCCACAGGAAAAAGAAGTTGAATGAACAAATAGAAGCCCTACTTAAAGGCATTAGAGAAGCAGAAATGGTACATAAAAGATCTCAGGCACAAAATATAGAAGAGAAATTAAATATTTTAAGGGGCGACTTAAACTCCCTGCTGATTGAGCAAGCTAAAGCAAAAATAAAGCGAAACAGACAAACAATATATGAGTATGGGAATAAGCCGAGTAGAATGCTAGCGAAAACACTAAAACAAACTAATGTAAGGAGACAAATAATGGGCATTAAATCTCAAAGTGGAGAGATACTGAACTCCTCAGTGAAAATGGCTCAAGCCTTTAAAAATTATTATGAGTGTCTATATCAGCTGGAGGGAGTGGGTAAGGGAGGAAAAAGCAAAGAAAAGGAGGAAGCAGCCAGAGAATATCTTCGTTCATCAGAAATGCCCAAACTAACAGAAGAGGCTCTGAAGAACTTAGATAATCCAATAATGGCAGAGGAGTTCAAGAAAGTCCTGAACTCGTTACCACTAGGTAAAGCGCCCGGCCCTGATGGGTACTCCCTGACTTATTATAAAGCGTTCGAAGAGAAGTTGGTCACAAGGTTTTTGGCAGCATTCAATTCATTACAGGAAGGACATAAACTACCGGAGGAGACACTGTTAGCACATATTGCAGTTATCCCGAAGGAGGGGAAGGATCCATCTCAGTGTTCCAGCTACCGGCCAATATCACTACTAAATGTGGACCTAAAAATCTTCTCCAAAATATTAGCTAACAGACTGGTTGAATATATCCCGGTACTTATTCATCCCGACCAAGTTGGGTTTACCCCAGGGAGGGAAGGCAGGGAGAATACACAAAGAGTAATAAACGCAATATATTGGTCCCAAAGTCAACATAAACCCTTAACAATAATCTCAGCAGATGCAGAAAAAGCTTTTGATAGGGTGGATTGGCTGTATCTGAGGGCTACACTACAACATATTGGCCTAGGGGAGGGAATGCTGAGGTGGTTCCAAAACCTTTATTCGGTACCGACTGCTAGAGTGAAGGTAAACGACAGACTTTCGGATCCTTTTAGAATTCAAAATGGAACACGTCAGGGATGCCCACTATCACCCCTTATTTTTGTCCTCACAATGGAACCATTTCTAAGGAAAATACGTTTAAACCGAGACATTAGAGGCATAAAAACAGATACTGAGGAACACAAACTAGCGGCTTTTGCTGATGACCTGATTTTTTTTATATCCTCTCCAGCCATATCCCTGCCTCCCCTCCTGGGGGAGCTACGGAAATTTGGGGACATAGCAAATTTTAAAGTGAATTACAATAAGTCAGAAGCCATGGGATTAGAAATGAGCGAGTCTTTGACCCACCAGATAACCTCCCAATTCAAATTTAGATGGACAGACTCACATATTGATTATTTAGGGACCAAGATACCTAAAATCTTAAGTAGGGTGTTTGAACTAAATTATGCCCCAATGTTAAAACAAATAAGGACAGACCTGAAAAGATGGGACAAAGAAATTTTTACGTGGTTTGGAAGGACGAATATAATAAAAATGAACGTAATGCCAAGGCTTCTGTACTTATTTCAAACTATGCCAGTAAAGATCCCCCAAAGTTTTATGAAAGAACTTCGGTCAGGATTTTTGAGTTTTATATGGGCTGGAAAGCCTGCAAGACTACGAAGATCTATCCTGGCCCTTTCCAAAGAGAAAGGTGGCATTGGATTCCCAGACCCATGTAAGTATCAGGAAGCCACACATTTAGTCAGAATAAAGGAGTGGTGCGCTAAAAAAAAGAAGCCATGGGTAATCATGGAACAAACGTCGAGTAAAGCCCCCTTGGAGGGGTTGGCATGGATGGCTGGAGGGGATATTCCAATGGTAGTCAAAAAACACCCATTGATCGGGGCAACCCTAAATATAAGTAAAAAGATTTTTAATAAAAACAAGATATCAAGTGAACCAAGCCCTATGTTACCTATACTAGGTACATTCGACTTTGAGCCAGGCCTATCGGATCAGAAATTCTCTGACTTGAGAAGTAGGGGGATAAACAGGATTATACATTTTTCAAAAGAAGGAAAAACAATGACAAGAGGGGAGATAGAAAACCAATTTACCCCAGAATTAGACTACTTTAGAGCAATGCAGTTGGGTGCTTATATTCTCTCAAAAAGTAAAAAATACCCCGAAATCCGGGGGTTGTCGGAGTTTGAGCAGATGTGTCTGGATGGCGAGACTCTGAGACACCCCTTGTCATATTTTTATGACATGATTACAAGACATGAAGCCCCCGAAAAGTTAAGCTACATATGCGCCTGGGAAAAAGATTTGAAGGTCACGTTCTCCCAAAAACAAAAAGAAAAAATACTGAGATCCGTGCACAAAACATCAATAGCAAGTAGATATCAGGAGGGGGGCTACAAGATCCTTACCCGGTGGTATAGGACCCCAAGCATGCTACATGATATATTCCCACAGACGCCAAATACATGCTGGCGATGCGGGAAATTAGAGGGTACAATGCTGCACATTTTTTGGGAATGCGATAAAATTAGAGAATACTGGAAGATGGTGGAGGAAACAGTAAAGCAAATTACAGGGGTGTCTCTTGGAGAAAACCCGGCTGCATTTTTATTAAACGATGTCCCAATGTCGGTTGAAAAATATAAAAAATCATTACTAAAACATCTTCTCACGGCGGCGAGAGCCTGTATCCCTGCTCTCTGGAAAAAAGATGTACCTCCCACGAGGGCCCAATGGTGGGCCAAAGTGGGAGAAATTCAACAAATGGAAAACCTGACAATGACAATAAGAGACCAGGAGGAGAAGTATGGGGCCACATGGGCACCCTATTTCTTATATAGGGGGGAGGCAGATGAGGGTGGGGTTGGGTGATGCCTGGGGGGGGGGGAGAGAGACGAGGGGGGAGATTTTATTTTGATATAAAAGGAAATTCTTTTCTTTTTTTTTTTTTTTTTTTTTTCTCTTCTTTTTTTCTTTTTTTTTTTTTCTTTTTCGTGCTTCAGAAGGGCAATAGGGGGATTAGAGGGAATCCCAAAGGAATAGTGGAAGTTAAATATAAGCTATAGAATATGTACTTGACAGATGTGATGTTATAAAATAAGTTAAATGTAAAAGACGAAATGTGTTGTTTAAAATGTTAAAATAAAGAGTAAAAAAAAAAATAAAAAATTAAAGGAACACTTTGAAAATACATCAGAGCTCAATGGGGAAAAAATATCATGCTGGATATCTATACTGATATGAACTGGGTAATGTGTTAGGAACAAAAGGATGCCACATCTTTTGCTGGAAATGAAAATTAGCAACCTACACAGAGCTGATTTCAAAGACACCCCAAAAATCTAAGTGAAAAAATGATGCAGCAGGCTAGTCCATTTTGCTGAAATTTCATTGCAGCAACTCAAAATGGTACTTAGTAGTTTGTATGGCTCCCAGCTGCTTGTATATATGCCTGACAATGCCAGGGCATGCTCCTAACAAGACGATTCCAATGAGCAAAAAGAATTCTGGTTGGCCAACGTCCAGTAAAATCACCTTTATTTCAGAAAGTCCATAAAAACATTTCAAAAACACAAATAGAGGGGAACAGCATCACCAGCTAATGTGTTTCACACTCCCTTAGCACTTAAGCATAGCTCACAGAGATATATATATATATATATATCTACTGTCTACTGGAAATAAATGGCAGATAACCATCCCTGTTTCAGGATACAAATGCAAAAACTCTAACATATATAACAAATATAAGACATCAAATAAACTGAATAAAACATTTAAAAATAAAATCCCAAATTTAAAAAAAAGTTAGGAAAAATTTGAAAATTATTTATTTGTCACTAGTAGCAAAAAACCTTTTATGCACTTTATTCATTCAAAAAATTAAAACACATCCCATTCATGGTTGAACCTGACAGGTTTCTGTGTACCCAGACGAAAGATCTAAAAAACTGCCTTTTTACCCAGAAGTCTGAACGTATCACCACTAGGGTTGAGCGAACCCGAACTGTAAAGTTCGGGTCGGTACCGGACTTTAGGGTGTTTGGGTCCCGGACCCGAACCCGAACAATTGACTGTATGTTCGGGTTCCGGTCTGGTGTTCGGGGATTTAATGTTGCTTTTAAAAATGTCTTTTAAAAGCACTCGCGGCTATATGAATTGATATTCATATAGCCGCGAGTGCTTTTAATACAGAGAACAGTCATTGAAGTCATTTATTTTTAAAAAGTTAGTCATAAAAAGTGTTTGGGGACCTGGGTCCTGCCCCAGGGGACATGTATCAATGCAAAAAAAACTTTTAAAAACTGACGTTTTTTCAGGAGCAGTGATTTTAATAATGATTAAATTGAAACAATAAAAGTGTAATATTCCTTTAAATTTTGTACCTGGGGGGTGTCTATAGTATGCATGTAAAGGGGCGCATGTTTCCAGTGTTTAGAACTGTCTCTGCAAAAAGTGTCATTTTTGCAGAAAAGAAAGCTATTTAAAATCACTCGCGGCTATATGAATTGTCGGCTCCCGTAATACAGAGAACAGTCATTCATTGAAAAGTCATTCATAAAAAAAAAGTCATTGATAAAAAATAAAAAAATAAAAAATAAAAAAGCGTAGGGGTCCCCCCAAATTCAATAACCAGGCCCTTCAGGTCTGGGATGGATATTAAGGGGGATCCCAGCCAAAAAAAAAAAAAAAAAATGGCGTAGGGTCCCCCTCAAAATCCATACCAGACCCTTGAGGTCTGGGATGGATTTTAAGGGGAAACCCAGCCAAAAAAAATGGCGTGAGGTCCCCCTCAAAATCCATACCAGACCCTTATCCGAGCATGCAACCTGGCAGGCCGCAGGAAAAGAGGGGGGACGAGAGCGGCCCCCCCTCCCGCCTGAACCGTACCAGGCCACATGCCCTCAACATTGGGAGGATGCTTTGGGGGTCTAAGACCCCCAAAGCCTCTTGTCCCCATGTTGATGAGGACAAGGGCCTCATCCCCACAACCGTGCCCGGGTGTGGGGGTCTGCGGGCGGGGGGCTTATCGGAATCTGGAAGCCCCCTTTAACAAGGGGACCCCCAGATCCCGGCCCCCCCTGTGTGAAATGGTAAGGGGGTGTACCCCTACCATTTCACCAAAAAAGTGTCAAAAATTGTAAAAATGACAGGAGACAGTCTTTGACAATTCCTTTATTAAAAATCTTCTTTCTTCTTCTTCTGGTCTTCCTTTCTTCATCTTCTCCTTCCGGCATCTTCTTCTTCCATCTTCTTCTTCCTCCGATCCGCTTCTTCTTGGCCTTCTCGTCCAGCATCGGTGTCTCTTCTGGGCCGCTCCGCGCAATGGGAGGCTCCCGCTGGGTGAGGCTTCTCTTCGGTATCTTCTTCCACGGCGTCGGTCTCTGAGGCTTCTCTCCGGTATCTTCTTCCAGGGCGTCGGTCTGTTCTTGGGCCACTCCTCGCAATGGGAGGCTCCCGGTGTGTGAGGCTTCGCTTGGGCTGACAGTTCTTTTATAATGGAGGGTGGGGCCACCTGGTAACCCCGCCCCCTCTGACGCATGGGGACGTCATGGGGAGTTCCCTATGGCTTTCCCCACCTCACGGGGAAAGCCATAGGGAAGTCCCCATGACGTTCCCATGCGTCAGAGGGGGGCGGGGTTACCAGGTGGCCCCGCCCTCCGTTATAAAAGAACTGTCAGCCCAAGCGAAGCCTCACACACCGGGAGCCTCCCATTGCGAGGAGTGGCCCAAGAACAGACCGACGCCCTGGAAGAAGATACCGGAGAGAAGCCTCAGAGACCGACGCCGTGGAAGAAGATACCGAAGAGAAGCCTCACCCAGCGGGAGCCTCCCATTGCGCGGATCGGCCCAGAAGAGACACCGATGCTGGACGAGAAGGCCAAGAAGAAGCGGATCGGAGGAAGAAGAAGATGGAAGAAGAAGATGCCGGAAGGAGAAGATGAAGAAGAAAGGAAGACCAGAAGAAAGAAAGAAGATTTTAATAAAGGAATTGTCAAAGACCGTTTCCTGTCATTTTTACCATTTTTGACACTTTTTTGGTGAAATGGTAGGGGTACTTTTGTACCTCCTTACCATTTCACACAGGGGGGGGGGGCGGGATCTGGGGGTCCCCTTGTTAAAGGGGGCTTCCAGATTCCGATAAGCCCCCCGCCCGCAGACCCCCACAACCACCGGGCACGGTTGTGGGGATGAGGCCCTTGTCCTCATCAACATGGGGACAAGAGGCTTTGGGGGTCTTAGACCACCCAAAGCATCCTCCCAATGTTGAGGGCATGTGGCCTGGTACGGTTCAGGCGGGAGGGGGGGGCGCTCTCTCCCCCCCTCTTTTCCTGCGGCCTGCCAGGTTGCGTGCTCGGATAAGGGTCTGGTATGGATTTTGAGGGGGACCCTACGCCATTTTTTTTTTTTTTTTTGGCTGGGATCCCCCTTAATATCCATCCCAGACCTGAAGGGCCTGGTTATTGAATTTGGGGGGACCCCTACGCTTTTTTATTTTTTTTTTTTTTATTTTTTATCAATGACTTTTTTTTTATGAATGACTTTCAATGAATGACTGTTCTCTGTATTACGGGAGCCGACAATTAACATTAGCCGCGAGTGATTTTAAATAGCTTTCTTTTCTGCAAAAAATGACACTTTTTGCAGAGACAGTTCTAAACACTGGAAACATGCGCCCCTTTACATGCATACTATAGACACCCCCCAGGTACGAAATTTAAAGGAATATTTCACATTTATTGTTTCACTTTAATCATTATTAAAATCACTGCTCCCGAAAAAACGGCCGTTTTTAAAAGTTTTTTTTGCATTGATACATGTCCCCTGGGGCAGGACCCAGGTCCCCAAACACTTTTTATGACTGACTTTTTAAAAATAAATGACTTCAATGACTGTTCTCTGTATTAAGGGGGACGGGAGCCGACACATTATTATAGCCGTTCGGACTTTTGACTTCAATGGGGTTCGGGGTCAAGTTCGGGTCAAGTTCGGTCCCGAACCCGAATTTTTTTCTGAAGTTCGGCCGAACCTGCCGAACCCGAACATCCAGGTGTCCGCTCAACTCTAATCACCACCTTTCCTGGGGACTGAACTTTTCTACACCTTGTATATATACAGCTGAGTGATCACCTGCATGACAACCATTGAAGTGGTTAACTACATTGGTTGAATGTTTCTTGTTAATATCATAAATATGGTCGTGCATGCAATCAATCCCTCAATCTGTGCATAGTACGGCCAACATAATGAGTTTTGCAAATATTACATATATCAATGAATCAATATATCAAAAAATACAAGTTTTTAAGGGATCATCAACAGCATTTAGACTTTATAAAGAATGCAACAAGAAATGTAAGGGTGTAATTAGGGTGGCTAAGAAAGAACACAAAAGGCACATAGCGGAGGAGAGCAAAAAAAATCCTAAGAAATTCTTTATGTAAACAGTAAAAAATGGAGGACAGACCATATTGGCCCCATAAAGAATAAGGGAGGACATCTGGTTACAAAGGATGTGGAACTGGCGATGGTATTGAATTTATTCTTCTCCTCAGTCTTCACAGGGGGTTTCAGTAACCAAAACGGCAGTGTTTATCCTTATGACACATCACAGGAAGCACCTCCATGGTTAACAGAGGACAGAATTAAAATTAAAATTAGACTTGGGAAACTTAACATTAATAAGTCACCGGGACCAGATGGCTTGCATCCGAGGGTACTTAGGGAACTCAGCCATGTAATTGCCAGACCATTGTTCCTAATTTTTACTGACAGTCTACTGACTGAAATTGTACCAGGTGATTAGAGAAGAGCCAATGTAGCACCGATATTTAAAAAGGGCCCAAAATGCATCCCTGGGAATTACAGACCAGTTAGCCTAACATCAATAGTATGCAAGCTCTTGGAGGGGATGATAAGGAACTATATACAAGATTTTAGTAACAAGAACGGTATCATTAGTAGTAGTCAGCATGGACTCATGAAGAATCGTTCTTGCCAAACCAATCTATTAACCTTCTACGAGGAGGTGAGTTGCCATCTAGATAAAGAAAGGTTTGTAGACGTGGTGTATCTGGATTTGGGTGGCAAAAATATGAATGCAATCTATACGCTGGGGGGAGAACCTCTTGGGGAATCTAGTATGGAAAAGGATCTGGGGGTCCTAGTAGATTATAAGCTCAGCAATGGCATGCAATGCCAAGCTGCTGCTAACAAAGCAAACAGAATATTGGCAAGCATTAAAAAGGGAATCAACTCCAGAGATAAAACAATAATTCTCCCGTTCTACAAGACCCTGGTCTTGCCGCACCTAGAGTATGCTGTCCAGTTCTGGGCACCAGTCTACGGGAAGGATGTACTGGAAATGGAGTGAGTACAAAGAAGGGCAACTAAGCTAATAAATAGTCTGGAGGATATTAGTTATGACTCATGAGGAAAGGTTGCGAGCACTGAACTTATTCTCTCTGGAGAAGAGACACTTGAGAGTGGATATGATTTCAATTTATAAATACCATACACACGGTCGGACTTTTTCATGGATTCTGTCCGATCGGACAATGTTGTGCAGCGGTCTTACAAGCGCAAAAAATACACTTTTTTTAATTAACAAATAAGACAACAGTAAAGCCCCATACACACGTATGCATCCATCGGACAGTGTACGTCGGATTGTCCGCCGGACAAAGTCTTATCTCCTGCTGGAAAGATTTGCCGACAACACGGTCCGATCACACCAAATCCGATCGTGTGTACGGTTGTCCGACGGACAAAGTGCTACGCATGCTCAGAAGAAATTCTGTGACGGAAGCGCTCGGTCAGGTAAAACTACCTTTCCTAATCGACACAGCACATTCGTCACGCTGCAATGTTAAAATGTCTTTAATGCAGCGCATTCTCTTTTTCTTTACAATGCAACAAGAATGACATGTTTTAGCTGCTCCTATTCACCCGCACTTCTCACAAACTTAGTTCTTTATTACTTTTCAGCATTTATACACTACATGTTTATTTTTACTCAGATCGTAAAAGAATCTTTGTTATATTTTTAGCATGATTTGTCTTTTTTGTTTTTTTTCAGAATACATATTTGAAGGAGAATTTTTTATTTTTTTTTGGAGGGGGGTTGTGTGTCTCAACTTAGCAAAACCACATTATTAACATTTGTATTTCTTGCTTAAATTTACTAGGAGTTTGTTGGTTGTTGGTGCCCCTTGTTAATTCTACTTTAGGATTAGTGAAATGTACCTGCCTACTCAAAGAAAAACTGTCATTGTAGAAAAGTAAAACACAATAGTCAATGATTATTTCAAATCAAAAAAACCTTTATTTAGGTCTCAGCAACAAACCAAAGAGGAACGCAGCCATGGTGAAACTTGGGGAATTTGCAAAGCCTTGGACCCCCACGGCAACCATAATTTTTCAAGCGTAGAAAATTGGGGGCCTGAGGAGTACGTATATTAAGGGGAGTGCAATCTGGTCCTGAAGTCCAAAGCATCCGGAACTGCAGCAGATGCCATCTAGGTCCCCAGGCTCTGGTACTACGAGAGGCTCCATCTTCTCTCAGACCAGACTGAATCCAGGTCGTCACTCTCAGGTCTTCCTTCCACGCTTCCTTGCACGCTGTGGCTGTCGTGCTGGTGGGGTGGCAGAGGAGGAGGAGGAGGAGGAGGAGGCGGAGCATGGTAACTATGGCAAACATGTGTGACTGGGGTCATCTCCCCAGCCCTACCCTTATTTAGGACATGGAGGATGAGCCCCTCACACATGTTGCGTTGCCTCACCTCCATACCCATCATCTTCGTGACAACCACGGAGCCAAAGGTCTCCTCGTCGGTGGGTGTGGCATGTAGGGAGTCTGAAGCCTCTCTGATCATCCGGAGCGCTGACTCTGCCGCATAACCCCCCCTTCTCGCCCTTCTGTACGGAAGGCGGAGGAGAGGGATTTGGGAGTCATCAGGCTCCGAGGCCTAGCCCCCTCTTGGCTGCCACTACCCACCTCTTGGCTGCCACTAACCCCTGCCTCCTCCTGACTGCCACCTTCCACAGCCACCTCCTGGCTGAGGTCCTCCTGTGTATGAAAAAGGGACATAGTTTCAGGTATTTGTTCATCAAACACACACAATTCTCATCTAGTGACTGTTGCAAAATGTTTACAAATAGAAAACCATACAATTCTCAGCCCTGCAGTTTAGATTGTGGCCCCAACTGTCTCCAACACTACTGTCAGTTGATATGTCAAACACGTTAGGAACTAAGCAAATGGGGATCCTGAATTAAGTGAACATCATTCATTATTCACATAAATGGTAACAAAACTACTATACCTGGAACAATCTGGGCTCCTCTAGCTCTTCCAGACTGGAAGGCCCAGGTTGCTCCTCGGAAGCCTCATCAGGGGTGGCCTGCGCGCAAGGAAGCGTGGAAGGAGGAGTCGAGAGTGGCTCCGTGACATCAGCCTGGTCTTTGAGAAAATGTAGACTCTGATAGTACCAGAGCTTGGGCACATAGACCTCATCTGCTGCAGTTGCAGTTTCTTCCGACTTCACAACCTTCTTGCGCTCCCTGATATACGCACTCCTCAGGCTGCCAATTTTCTTTCTTATATCATCAACAGTTGCCGCGGGGAACCTTGGCTTGACAAATTCCACAAGTTCCTCCAGGGCTGCGTACCTCTTTGGTTTGATGCTATAATGGGGGTGTTTAGCCTGCCATAAAATGGGAAATTCCCTGTATTTGGCAATGAAGAGGGGGAGAAAACTCATGTC
The DNA here is from genome assembly GCA_028564925.1 of Lithobates sylvaticus. NCBI lineage: Eukaryota > Metazoa > Chordata > Amphibia > Anura > Ranidae > Lithobates > Lithobates sylvaticus. The sequence goes on from CM053027.1 coordinate 467,082,196, forward strand.
GTTGAATCCCTTCATAATCTCTGCAAGACACAACACCACACAAAACACTATAAATTATGTCAGGCTAAACTCTTCTAATCTTCTCCATAAAGAAGCCTCAAGTTCGAATCAGTCTAGGCTAGTTATGTACTAACGTCAAATTGTACCTTCGTTTCTAGCGATCGTCTCGTGCGTGAGCTTTCTCTCCCCTCGTCTCCCAGATCGTGGCTACGACACAGGCGTGTGACGTTTTATATACAGTGCGCATGCGTCAAACTCCGCCCGCCCCTGACAAACTTTCTCGTCTATTCCCCACCCATTCTCTTTACGGCGCAGTGGGGAGAGCACATGGCGGGGACACAGCAGGTGCGCCACAAATATCCCACCAACGAGGAGGACGAGGAAAGTCCGGAGGCAGAAACGTCCCGATCCCGGAGCCTGAAATTCAAGGCCTCCAATATGTCATTTGGAGAAATGTTGGAGATGGTGGACATATTAAAGAGGAGCGACTATGATGGGAAGTATGGGCCTTACCTCAACCCCAATGTCCGCAAGGCCAAGATCATGTCTAAAGTTGTGAGGAGGCTGTACAATAATTTTGGGGTACAACGATCCAAGGAGCAACTGAGGAAACGCTGGTCAGACCTGAAACTGAGGGAGGCCGATCAGTACAGAAAGATCAAGCGAATTCTTCAAAAAAGTAAGTAGTTGTGTTTTGTGTTTGATTTCTTGCTTGCATACTGCTCCATGTGGTTTGATTTTTACAAAGTTGTACATTCCAAAATGGCCACTTTCATGTTCGTCTGTGCATTCGATCGTACTCAGCCTCGATCTTTCTGCCACTGTCATGGTCGTGTGTGTGTCCATTCGATCGTACGCAACCTCGATCGTTCGGCCACTTATAATACGATGTTTGGTGTTTTTTTTGGGGAAAGGAAGTTTGTTCTCACTAGAAATGTCATCAAGAATGTAAAGCCAATTTATTCAATGTAAAGGAGAGGTCACCCAGTAGCTGTTTACCCATCTGGACTCTAGAGCACTAGTGCTGGGACACCCAAACCCCCTTTTTATTAGGCTTTTCCACACATGTGCTCCAGTGGATACTAGAGGGGGGTCTCCATCACACAAACTTCGACCAAAAAGCTAGTAAGTTTAGCACCTTTACAAAGTGACTACATTCATGTAGTTGGCATTTGTAACTGGCCAAACAAAAATAGTGTCCGTCACTTTCAAGCAATGTTTGTCATTTCCTATTTCTGCCCTCAATAGATTGTGTTGCTAAATCTTCCTTTTGTACATTCTCATAGGGGAGCGAAAACTTGGGCCGTCTGAGGAAACCCCAAAACCAACACCTCCCAAAAAAGGTGAAAGAGCAGAAGCAGAGGAGGAGGAGGAGGAAGGAGAGATCATCGAACTTGGAGAAATTGTCACCACAACAGGTGAGTGTGGGAGAACACAGCTACTGGTAAGCTAATCAATGTATGGCTGCCTCATTTCCAACACCCGATTTTTGTTTGTTTGTGGTTTTTAGGTGACGTGGATGTTGTGGAAGAAAAGTCGCACTTTACCACAGAGAGTGCCCACGTACTCATCGGGGAGATAATGGTCTGCAATAGAGATCTAGATTACATAAAGCAAAACATCAATGATGTTCAACAAAAATTGAAGAACATCATTGATGTTTTAGGAAAAATATGAAAACGCACCAAGTAATTAACACACATTTGTGCCAGCTTCTGAACACATTTGCAACTTAAGAACTGTGTGAAATTTGGAACATGCACACATTGTGTCCACATGTGCTAGCTCCCATCATGGTGGATGAATGCCAACGTTTTTTTGGGGGTGCAACCACTTTACGAACTACGAAAGTGGTTGTGGTGAAGGGGTTGCACCCCCAAAAAACGTCCATTCATCCCCATGATGGAAAATGGCACTTTTGAAGCTTCTAGGCATGTGTTTTAACATCTAATGACCATTTTCAGACCCAAATTGTGTGCATGTTCTAAATTTCCACTTTCCAGGGGTGACCCCCCCATGTGATGAAGGCAAGATCAAACACACTTTGAACATATAGTCATGTCTGATCTTGTCTTCACTTTACAAAGTTGAACTTTCCAAGTTCATAGGTTCTGTTTTGCTCCATGCCTGGTTTTACCAATTGCGTAATGTTTGTAAACAATGTTGTAAATAACCAAGATGTTGTCAGTTTGGGCGTGAAGATTGTAAACGCACTTGTGAATGTTTTCCAAGTAAACTTTTTTATTTTTCTAAATGTGTGGCTTCCTTATTTAAAAAACACAATGCATTATGTATGTCAAATGTAAAGGATATGGGGGGCAATGGGTGTTATTTACTAAAGGCAAGTCCACTTTGCACTGCAAGTTTCTTTCTTTTCCAGGGCACTTTTTCACTGCACTTGTAGAGCATAGTGGATTTGACTAAGGTAAATGACACCCACAGTGCTTTGTACGAAAACACGGAGCACAGCATTTTTGAGAATACACACATGTCTGACCTGGTGATGAAAAGGAGTATTTTGGGTGTCAGTTATGCACTACAAACCTTCTCTAGACCAAAGATTAGGTATCAAACGCACAACATGAGAATAATCTTTTTGGGAAGAAGAGACTGTTACCTCCTTTTGCCCAGAAAGTGCATTCCCACTGTCGAAGGCAAAGGGAAAAAATTTCAAGGTAAAATAAGCTAAAAAGAATAGTGAAATGACCAGAAATCATAGGTTGTTGGAAATATCAGATTTATTAAAAAATGCCTCTCACACATCGTCAGGCAGAGCAATGGCCCCCCTACCCACAAAGTACTCCATATATTGCTCGCGGACCGCGCGGGCATTTAGAGGGGGCAAGGCTGGACGTGCCACTTGAAGGGCTGTGAGGTCCGCATTTGGAGGGCCCTCCACATCTGGGCCAACGGGCACCACATAGTTCCTGTTATGTCTTTTGAGGAAGTTGTGCAATATGCAACAGGCAAGAACTATGTGGTTCAGTTTGTATTCCGCCAAGTTAATTGCCGTCAAGAACAGGCGGAAGCGGCTGGCCAGGATGCCAAAAGTGTTCTCCACAACTCTTCTGGCTCTGGACAGCCTGTAGTTGAAGACCCTCTGGTCTGGGGTGAGGGTCCTCATCGGGAACGGCCTCATCAGATGGGGAGTCAACGCAAACGCTTCATCTGCGACAAAGACGAAGGGGAGTCCTTCTGCATTCTCCTCTGGAGGTGGCAAGCACAGACTGCCACTTTGGAGACGCCAGTAGAACTCCGTGTGCGCAATGGCACCACCATCCGAGATCCGGCCGTTCATCCCCACGTCCACATACATAAATTCATATGTTGCCGACACCACCGCCAACATCACTACACTATTAAACCCTTTATAATTATAATAGTGGGACCCCGAGTTGGGCGGTGGGACGATGCGGACGTGTTTCCCATCAATTGCCCCTCCGCAGTTAGGAAAGTCCCAACGGCTGGCAAAGTGGGAGGCCACAGTCTGCCATTCCTGTGGCGTGGAAGGGAACTGTGGAGTGAAACAAGAAAAAATAATTAGTCACTTTGCACATAAACATTGCAAGCAGATTAGACAATCAACATCTTGGAACAAGAGCATTGTATAAAATTGGAGACAGGAAAGTATTTGCACAGAAAAGTAGAGGCTCCCCTTCACAGATTACTCACCCCCCATCAATCCCCACACTTCTGATGGGCCATTGGCAATAACTAGGGTTTTGGGGGGGGGGGGGGGTTGTTGGACAGGTAACCCTCTGCACTTCATTGATTGGCAAATGGCTCAATAATGTGTGCTAGTTTGGCCAGACCCTCTGTACTTAACACTATTGGCAGCCCCCAGGAAAGCTAAACTAACATTTCAAACCCCCCCCCCCCCCCCAAAAAAAAAGGAAAGCACATTGTGACATTATGAAATTTCCAAGCAAGCTAATAGGAGAGAAAGAACACAAAAAATTAGGAAATGGCAAGTATGGAGGCAGCCCCTTGCACTACATGCTTTGCAGAATTCATCCCTAAAGATGCCCACTATAAAGAGGTAGGTATATAGTGTGTATTGACCTTGGGAAAGCCAGCAGATAGAGGATTGGTATCATCTGACAGAGCAGTTGGGGGAGGGGGTTCCTAATGAGTTTGCCCCCCCCCCCCCCCCACCAAAAACAATAAAAAAAAAAGGGGCTCTACATGAAGTAAACCACACAGCAAACATTTGTGCATATTTTAGGGGTTGTTTGTGGGCAAAAAATACTATGCAGCAGACAAAATACATTGCTAAAGTGACTAGGCCATAGGTGTCTATTGGGGCAGAAGACAATGCTGGGGAGGTAAGTGAAGGGAAAAATGCATGAAGGAGAAAAGGGGCACAGCATATTAGAACATATTGCAATCATGGTAATTAGGGAAGGAGGTCAAAAATAGAAGACATTAGCAAACAGAGCATACATAGAATGGAATAGTAAAGTATAAATGTTACCTTAATATAGTCCTCCTGCAGGACCTCGATGATGGCAGAACAGGTCTCTGGAATAATGAGTCCCAGGGCCTGGGGAGAGATACCTGAAGAGAACTTCAAATCCTGAAGACTTCTCCCTGTCGCCAAGTACCTCAACGTGGCAACAAGCCTCTGCTCCGGAGTAATGGCTTGTCTCATGCAGGTATCCTGCCGGCTGATAAAGGGGGTCAGCAAAGCCAAAAGACGGTGAAAATCGGGGTCCGTCATCCGGAGAAAGTTCCTGAAATCATCAGGATTATTCTCCCGGATCTCACAAAGCAAAGGCATGTGCGAGAATTGGTCACGCTGAAGCAACCAATTCTTGGTCCACATACTCCTCGTCACTCTGTTCATGGACGGGTCTTGGGTCAAAGCTAAAAGCCCGACACCAATTCCGCGTACAGCACGAACTCGGCGACGAGTACGCACGGGAAACATCGCTCACAAGGTCACAAAAGGTCGGCTGGTCAGAACGGACAAACAGAAAGCACCGATAAACAGCAAGGCCTGAAAGAACGAAATGAATACCAGAAACGAGCAGACAATAAGCAGTGCAAATCAAAGCGTCCTATATCAAGATATAGGCCGCAATGACCAACAAATGCGAACTGACTACACGCACTAATAAACAGATACGCACGACAAGCACAAACTGAAGAGCAGTAACGATCTGAGTCAGAAAACTGAGAAGCGCAAATCTTAAGTCACCAAACTTCGACTAACTTGCGATAAACACGGGATCAGCAGAAGGAGCCCAACGGGTGCCTGACGTGGTGCTGAACTTCCCTTTTCTAATCTCGTGGACGACGACTTACGTCACGACGTTCTTGCAGACCGGATATTCCGACAACGTAGTCCGACCGTGTGTACGCAACACCAACATCTGACAAAGTACGACGGACAGGATCCGACCGACCTGGTCCGCGGATTGTCCGACCGTGTGTATGGGGCTTTAAGTTAGCCCAATTGTTTTTATATTGTGAAAGATAATGTTAGGCAGAGTAAATTGATACCCAACATTGTGGAATGGTGACAAACTTTTACCCTTAAATATGAGATCTGGGGAGTCAAAAAGACATCAGATCTTATATTTACACTAAAATAAAAAAAAAGCTTAATAATAGAAAAAAAAATGTCATTTAAAAAAATGATTTAAAAAAAAGGCCCTTTAAGAGCCATCTGCAGTGACAGAGGAGATCCAGTCCTCTCGGTGGCTATGCATGGAGATGAGTGAGGGGAGGGTGGCCCCCACCCATCTCCATGACATTGCAGGGCGGAAGCGACGTCAAAGCGTCACTTCCGCCCTGCAATGTCATGGAGATGGGTGGGGGCCATCCTCCCCTCACTCATCTCCATGCATAGCCACCGAGAGGACTGGATCTCCTCCGTCAGTAAGCGGCGGAGGGCACCGGTAAGCGGAGGGAGGGGGGCCATCTCCCACTGCCGCTAAAAGTGATCTTGCGGCTAATCCGCCACATAGACTACTTTTATCTTGTAGCTGACCACTGGCCGAACATGAGGATTTCAGGGTTATGGCAGCTAGCTGCTGCCATAACAGCGATATCCGTCCTCAAAGTAAGGATCTATATTGGCATTCGGCGGTCGGCAAGTGGTTAACCTTAAACTACGTTGAGAGTTCTTTACTGTAAGAGCGGCAAGGATGTGGAATTCCCTTCCACAGGCTGTGGTCTCAGCGGGGAGCATTGGTAGTTTCAAAAAACTATTACATTACACACCTGAACGACCACAACATACAGGGATATACAATGTAATACTGACATATAATCACACACATAGGTTGGACTTGATGGACTTGTGTCTTTTTTCAACCTCACCTACTATGTAACTATGTAATGGTCACCAGACAGCCGGCCTTTTATCTCTCTCCTGCCCCGCCTGGCATTTGACATCATGGGCAGAGCGCGGATGCCGCTGGATCCCAGTGTGCATGCGTAGACCGTCATCACTCCTTCGAAACAAGAGGCGGATGGGAATACAAAGTCAAGCCAACTGTGTATACATAGTATGGATGACAGTGCCATCTCTGGCATGCCACACCCTCACCAACAATAAAGCCAGGTTTCCCAGGGATTCCAGGTACATAGCACCCCCCCAGACAGGAGGTGCAAACAACACCCCCAACAACATAAATGTCGACAGAGGACTCGAGCGGCCCATTGCCAGTGTGTCCAAGGCAACAAGCGATTAATGGACGCCAATGGCCAGGGCCAACATTTATTATATTTTTTTAGCCGGTCTCTCCTATGGCTACCTTTGGCCACACCCCTGTTGTTTTTTTTTATGGGCTTCTAAATCTTCATATATAAATAAATGGTTCCTTTTATCATTAATGTGATCACTTTATTTAGTGAATGGGTAAGTGTCCATGATATTTTCTAGGGTTGACTCAATGAACTGTAATGCATGTATTGCAAAATTTGGGTTTTGGTATGTTTGGATTTTTATTGTTTGTTTTGTCTTGTACACAACTCTCTGCTGCAATTACTCCTGAATAAGCAGCGTATCTGGAGAAACATCTTGAAAATGTAACATCCTTGTGGCATGGAAAATGTTAATTCAACCAATTACTAATGAATGAGACGACAATAAGGTTATTGGTTTTACTATGTTTTTATTATACTAAATAAATAGTTGACTTTTACTATGTGTGTTTAATTGCATTTTTAAGCACCTTAAAAGTCCCACATTATTTGTATGTCTTCTATGAGTGTAGATATACTAATTTTAAGCAGGATTTTCCTAAAACTGGAAAAAAAAATTCAAGGGTTCCTCTGTGGTGAAAAGGTTGAAAAAGGATACTTGAAAGTCTGTTCCACTGCCAAAACAAGAAGTGAGAGGAAATCCCTGCAAATTAAGGGAATTCCCTTGGGTACTGGTGTAGAACTAATGTCGTGGTTGGAAAATGTCCCCACTATTGCTTTCAATGATAATGGTAAACAGGACAAATAGAAAAGGTGAATAGGTGCATAGCATACTAGCTCAGTATGAATTACTAACCTAAGATCGAAGCCCCCGCATCTGTCCTCGGTCACCTCCTACGTCGCCACCATAATACCCGGAGGGACTTCCTTTTAGGTTTGGGAGATATTTCTTGCACCTACAAGTAAGCCTTAATCTAGGCTTATCTTTAGGTTAAAGTGGTTGTAAGGGGTTTACAACCACTTTAATACATATGCTGACTTTATAGTTTAACCACTTGCTGACCGCCCACTGTCAAATGATGGCGGGACGGTGCAGCTACTGTGGCGGGCCGCCGTCATATGACGTTGTCTGCAATTTGGCCACTGGGGGGCGCGCGCGCGCCGCGGGAGGCGCGCGTGCCCGCCGCGTAGCTGGGGCCCCGGTGCGCGTGCCCGGCGGTCGCGATGACCGCCAGGCACCCGCGATTGCCCGGTAATCGAGCAGGACGTGGATCGGTGTGTGTAAACACACAGATCCACGTCCTGTCAGAGGAGAGGAGACCGATGGTGTGTCCCTTGTACATAGGGACACCGATCGGTCTCCTCCCCCAGTCAGTCCCCTCCCCCCCACAGTAAGAATCACCAAGATAGGGTACACATTAACCCCTGCAGCGCCCCCTAGCGTTAACCCCTTCCCTGCCAGTCACATTTATACAGTAATCAATGCATTTTTTATAGCACGGATCGCTGTATAAATGTGAATGGTCCCAAAAATGAGTCAAAAGTGTCCGAAGTGTCCGCCGCAATGTCGCAGTCACGATAAAAATCGCAAATCGCCGCCATTACTAGTATAAAAAAAAAATAATAATAAAAATGCTATAAATCTATCCCCTATTTTGTAGACGCTTTAACTTTTGCGCAAACCAATCAATATACGCTTATTGCGATTTTTTTACCAAAAATATGTAGAAGAATACGTATTGGCCTAAACTGAGGAAAAAATTTGTTTAAAAAAAATAAATAAATTGGATATTTATTATAATAAATAGTAAAAAATATTATGTTTTTTCAAACTTGTCCCTCTTCTTTTGTTTATAGCGCAAGAAAAAAAAACCGCAGAGGTGATCAAATACCACCAAAATAAAGCTCTATCTGTGGGGAAAAAATGATAAAAATTTTATTTGGGTACAGCGTTGCATGACCGCGCAATTGTCATTCAAAATGCGACAGCGCTGAAAGCTGAAAAATGGCTTGGTCAGTAAGGAGGTGTTCGTGGCTGGTAGGCAAGTAGTTAAACCATTTTACCTCTTTATTAGCAATAAAAACTGACAGGGGTTCTAAATATTCTCCATCCCACTGGATCAAAAATATTTTTAAACCACTATGCAGTATTTCACTGCATTTCCTAAAGCAGTAGATACCGCTTTGTGAATAGAACAGTCACTTAAAATCCCCATGATGGGCATATTGTACAACATAACTTTCAGCTATGCAAAGACCTGTAACATAATCCAACTTTAGAGTCCTATTCAGACTTGTACCTTTTTGTAATGCCCAACTCATATATTTTTCTGCATTAAAATGCATTTCAAGTCAAAATTTTTTTTTCCTCTGAAGCTGATTAACATCAATGTGCTGCAGTTTTTGTGAAAAGTAAACTATATGGGCCCAACCACACCTACACATGTGCATTACCACATGTACTGCATAGTACCTGGGGACAGTGTGAACCCATCCAAATGCCCCGTAGACGCGGTCGGAAATTCCGACCACAAAATCCATCTGATTTTTTCCGACGGATTTTGTCCGACACTGGTGTTGCATACACACATTGGACAAAGTTGTCGGAAAATCCGATCATCCTGAACGTGGTGACGGAAATCCGACTGTGTGATAACAGATCACATACCTTGGTTTAGCACATTAAATTTAACAGCTATTGACATTCTGTACATATACAGTATTATGCACCTAATCAGAATCAGTCTATTTATTATACTATTTATTATACTTAACCATTGTGGCAGTGATTATCCAGGCATGCCCATAATCTAGACTACTCTGAACGCTCACTTGTGTTAGCCATCTTAAGAGGGACCTGCAGTGGATCTTCTTCAGAGGTCACTTGGCAGGTGATGAGAAGACATTATGTCACCTACTCACTGCCTGTTTTAACACCACACTACTTGAATGGGTTGAATTCAGCAGGTGGTCCTGCCCACTGAATGTGAGGAGTCTAGTTCTTGCACTGTTGTGAGGCAACACATTGCTGTCGTGGCATGTGTGAACCCCTGTCCACTGCCTTTGCCGCTTTAGTGGTTAGAGAGAAGTAAACTTGCAACTCAACCATGTGTTTTTGCCACAAGTGTTCTCTGTTCGTCCAATCAGAGAACACTTTGAATTCATTCAGAAAATGCAAATCATTCTCTGAATGGTGCCCATGATGAGCTGCCGCCCTCATGTGTTCACAATGCACCAGGCCAACCACTCAGCATGGGACCAAGAGGCACATGAAGATCAATAGAGTAGCTCTGCCTACTTCAGTGATTTCAAGCTTCCAGGGTCATCAGCTAGATATGATATATACAAAGCTATGTTGGTCCAAGCTGGACAAATGAAGCTATGTAAAAACATACCATACATGTAATTATTCTTTAAATATAATGAAATAAAGGAATGATTCAATTCAGTATTAAAAAACAAAGAGTAGAACTTGATTTTCACACAGACATCACATTCCTACAGATTAGTAAGTTGAGATTCACTGTCACTATGGCAGCTGACCAGTTGCATTCTGTTGATCAGGAGCTGCTGTCAGTGCTCCTTTTATTAAGTGAGACTCAGTTGTCACACTGACAGAACCACTTTTCTGGTGTTATCTGTGGGGCCTGGTTGTCAATTTGGTCCTGCAGAGTGCAGGAGAGAGCCAGCACGAAGCTAAGCCTGGTTTCCATCAATATCCATTCATTATATAGGTCTATCGGTTGTTTCTTTAGTATTAGTATTAAATAGTATTATGCCATGTACACGCGGCCGGACTTTTCGACAGCAAAGGTCCGATGGAACAAATCCGTCGGACAATTCAACCGTGTGGGGGCTTCATCGCACATTTGCTGTCGAAAAATCAGACGGACTTTAGATTTAGAACATGTTTCAAATCTTTCCGACAGACTCGAATCTGGTCAAAAAATCAGTTTGTCTGTTTGCTAGTCTGACGGACGAAAACCAACGCTCAGACTTTGGTGTGATTGTGTGTAGACAAGTCCGATCCATCGAAAGTCCGTTGAAAAGTGAGATGGAATTCAGTCCGTCGAAAAGTCCAGTCGTGTGTACACGGCATTAGTATTCTTGTTTTCTACATTATATGAAAGTCATTAGGAAAAAATGAAAACATATAAAATGAACACTTTTGGATTAGTGTCTGAACCTATTAGCTAGTTTGTTACTGAAAATGGATTTCAATGAACAAGAAATATTGCCATGAAATAATAACATTTTTCATGCAACGGCTATAGAAAGGGGCTTAAGAGAAAGTAATTGCTCTCAGAAATTCAACAGAAAATTATATTTAACCATGTGAATTGCCAATTAGATGAGGGATCAATTTCAACATCAGCCCTTTCAACTCTTATTTGAGAATGAACTTTGAAATCAATGAAAGTTATGGTTATGTTGAAAGTTATTCGGTATATTGTAGATGATGCATTTTTCACATATTATTTCATAATATATTCAGATATTCTCAGCCTTCATTCTTGCCTAGATTTCATGCAGTGGTGCTCTTTTTTTGTCTACATTGAGCTGTTACAATGGCACCGGCCTTGTCTGTGGAGGGTAATGGGTTTTATGTGCTGAGATTAGTAGTAGGACATGTAATACAGCTGTAACAATTTTTTTTTACTTTTTTTACTTTTTTCACCATTTTTTGTATAAACTAACAGTAATGCAGTTGATTTAAGCACTGCTGGAAGCAATCACTTAGTATACTGTATGGTAGAGGGTATGACTGACCACACTAATTCTCATGCACTATGCAATTGTTGCAAGCAATGTTGTAATATGTTGCAATACTAAAAATAATCACACAGTATATGGGGGGGTAGAATGTATAATCAAAAGAATATTAAGTTTGATAAAAAGCTATTTTAACCAGTATTCATTAAATCATTTATCCTTCTGAAATAATAATAATAATAATAATAATAATAATAATAATAAAGACTTTTTCTGCTTATATTCTGAATGGAAATGCCATTAGAACAATGATCATTGTTAAGTTAACGATTCAGAAACAGGCAGATCTTGCTGTTGGGGAAACTCTTTGTAACTGGAAGAAGAGTAGATCAATATCAGAAAGTAAATAGAATGCAGAATGTATTAGAATTAATCTTTATAATTACTTATTATCTGGGCTAGGACTCAGCACACAAAAGTTGCAACTACATTTACTACTGAAATCCATCATTCCTGTTACACAGTCATGCACATCTTGCCTGGGGGCAAAGTTTGCTAGTGATAAGTGATGCCCCTTATGCTTGGTAGTTAATTACATATATATTCATTGCTATTGTTTTTTTTGTTTTTTTGTTTTTTACCCAGTTAATGTTGTTTGCTAATTAAGCTCTCTTAAAGCGGCGTTCCAGGCTTTTTTATGTTTATTAAATGTCAGCAGCTACAAAAAGTGTAGTTGCTGACTTTTAATAAACAGACACTCACCTGTTCCACGGTCCAGCGATGCGGCCGAACGGAGCGTCGCTCCTCTCCCCCTCCTCTCCGCCGGCGCCTCTATTGCCACTCTGGGCACCCGGCCGTGACAACTTTCGGCTTCATGGCCGGGCATGCATGGCGCATGCGTGAGTTGCACTGTGCTCCCAGAGTGGACAGGCGATCTCTTTGGACCTGTCACGTGTCTCAGGAGATCGCCTAGAGGGAGGGGCCACCTAAGGCAAAAGGAGGAGTCGCCTTGGCGGTCCCTGGGCGGAAGGAGGAAGTGGGACAGGAAGTCCCCCTCCTAACGAAGTCCCCACTCCCCCCCCCCAAAAAAGTGACATGCCAAATGTGGCATGTAAGGGGGCGAGGAGTGCTTACAGCGGAAGTTCCATTTTTGGGTGGAAATCTGCTTTAAAGTGAAGTAATCACAAGCTTGAAGCAGAACCTGTTACTGTCATGAGTACATAGTTCTTACTGCATGGTAAATCACAAAGCTGTTGTCCCATTTTTATTGTCATGCATTTAAACAGGGAAGTATGGTTGCAATAAATAGATGTCTGAAGAAATCTTCTACTTTCTAACTGCAGCTTGTGAAACACTCAATGGCAGCCACCATCAGATGCGCGTTTACCTTGAAGACAGATTCCCTTTAAAAAAATGTTTTAGCTCCTATTTTCTGAATGTCAAATTTAATTGCTCTTCCAGAACACTAAAATTACAATTTAACTAGCTGAGGAAAATGTTGTTAGTTATTATGCAAAGATGTTTATACATTACACTAATGTCTATTTTAACCACTTGCCGGCTGGCAACAGTACATATACTGCAGCTGGGTGGCATGTGCAGGCAAAATCACGTACATGTACCTAATTTTGCAAACTCTAGTTTAAGGGCAATGACGGGCCCCCACGTGACTGATGTGTCCGGTGACTCCTGGTACTTGGGGCCCAGTGATCTTGTTACTACAATGCGATCACATGATCACAATGTCAACAAAGCTGTTATGAATAAATAAAAGTAAACTAAGCAAAAAAAAAAAGATCCCTGATCACTCCCCCCAGAGTACTACAGTGTTACTACTCAATAAAAATTCTAAGTACAAAATTAAAAACTTCCACATCACCTGATCACCTGTACTGCCCTGGCGACAGTATGTTAAAAAAATTTGTGAAAAAACGGAATTGATCACTTTTCAAATATATATATACTATAGATTGTAGACGCTGTACACAAACCAATCATACCAATGAATACACTTATTGAGATATTTTTTTTTACCAAAGACATGTAGCAGAATAAATTTTGGTCTAAATTTGTGATGAAATTTGATATGCTTTATGACAGAAAGTAGAACATATTGTTTTGTTTTTTCAACATTTTCGGTCTTTTTACATATATAGAGATATATATATATCTATATATTGCAAAAAAAAAAAAAAAAAAAGCAGTGGTCATCAAATACCACTAAAAGAAAGCTCTATTTGTGTGAAAAAAAAGATAGAAATGTAATTTGCGTACAGTATAGCATGAGCACGCAATTGTCAGTTAAAATAGCGCAGTGCTGGATAGAAAAAAAATGCCCTGGTCATTTAACACAGTACAAGTCACAGCACACTGCAATTTACATTAAGGAAATAAAAATAATGTAATTTGGCTCCTGCTGTGAAAAAAGCACATCAATGCAACACGTTAAAATAAAGGTCATCAACACAGTGGGGTAGAATTTATAAAGACAAATAGGCTGTGCCTTTTGCAAGTGCAGCTGCACTCTGCAAGCATAGTTGTTCCAGAGCTTAGTAAATGAGATGACGCTTCACTTTGCAAATACTGTAATACCCAATTAAATGCAAGAAAGATGAAAAAATTTTTTTTTTGCTTGCACATGATTGGATGATGGCAGTCAGCAGAGCTTCCCCTCATTCAATAAGCTTTGGGGCAACTGCGCAAAAAAAAAAATATATATATATATAATTTATTTATTGGATATATATATATATATATATATATATATATATATATATATATATATATATATATATATATATATATATAGATAGATAGATAGATAGATATCTATATATACAGTACCTCACAAAAGTGAATACATCCTCACATTTTTGAAAATATTTTAATAATACACTTTGCTACAATGTAAAGTAGTGAGTGTACAGCTTGTATAAGTCCCCTTTCACACGGGCACCATCAGTTTAGCCACGTTAAAAATGTATCAGTTCTTATCCATTGCTGCATCCATCTTCATCCGTCTTCTGTTCCGTTAATCTCCGTTTTCATCCGTCTTCCGTTCCGTTAATATCCGTTTTCATCTGTTAATGTACACGTTTACATCTGTTTTTGTATCCGTTTTCATCAGTTTACAGCAGTTTCTGTGCCTTTAAGGAAATTACCCAGAAAGCATTGCTCCTCCCATCGTACATTGCCATGCGTGAACAGTTTGCCAACTACTTTCTATCTCCATCAGGAGAAGTTCCATGGCAGTACCAATATATATATATATATATATATATATATATATATATATATATATATATATATATATATATATTGCAGTGCAAATTTAAATTTATTAATTAATTTGGTTATTTCATTGAGTTTTGATAGCATAAAAAGGCACAAAAGCACATGATATGTTCAAAACAGTTTGTTTTACTATTCTGCATAACCCTTTTAAAATAAAGTTTTTTTCACTTTGTTTTTTTATTTGTCAAAGTATGAACTTTGAATTATTTCTTCAAAATAGATCTTAACTTATCGGACGCTGACAGACATTGTCAGTTAATATCCGTTTTGACGGATCTGGACTAAGCCTTGTACGTTAAAAAAAAATGGATAAAAACGGAAGCGGAGGTTAACGGATGTTAATGGATGGTCATCCGTTTGCCCATAGGAATGCATTGTAGTCCGTTGACGGATGGAAGAAAAATGGATAGACGGTCCGTCCATGTGAAAGGGGCCTAACAGTGTAAATTTTCTGTTCTCTCAAAATAACTCAACACACAGCCATTCATGTCTAAACTACTGGCAACAAAGTAAGTAAACCCTAAGTGAAAATGTCCAAATTGGCCCCAGTTAGCAATTTCCTCTCACCAGTGTCATGAACTCATTAGTGTTACAAGGTCTGAGGTGTGAATGGGGAGCAGGTGTGTTAAATTTGGTGTTATCGCTCTCACGCTCTCATACTGGTCACTGGAAAGTTCAACATGGCACCTCATGGCAAAGAACTCTCTGAGGATCTCAAAAAAGAAAATTGTTGCTCTACAAAAAGATGGCCTAGGTTATAAGAAGATTGCCAAAACCATGAAACTGAGCTGCAGCACAGTGGCCAAGACCATATAGTGGTTTAAAAGGACAGTTTCCACTCAGAACAGGCCTTGCCATGGTTGACTAAAGAAGTTGAGTGCATATGCCCAGCGTCATATACAGAGGTTGTCTTTGGGTAATAGACGTATCAGTGCTGCCATAATTGCTGCAGAGGTTGAAGGGGTGGGGGGTCAGCCTGTCGGTGCTCAGACCATACGCCACACACTGCATCAAATTGGTCTGCATGGCTATCATCTCAGAAGGAAGTATCTTCTAAAGCTGATGCACAAGAAAGCCCACAAACAGTTTGCTGAAGACAAGCAGACTAAGGACATGGATTACTGGAACCGTGTCCTGTGGTCTGATGAGACCAAGATAAATGTATTTGGTTCAGATGGTGTCAAGCGTGTGTGGCGGCAACCAGGTGAGGAGTACAAAGACAAGTGTGTCTTGCCTAAAGTCAAGCATGGTGGTGGAAGTTTCCTGGTCTGGGGCTGCATTAGTGCTGCCGCCACTGGGGAGCTACAATTCATTGAGGGAACCATGAATGCCAACATGTACTATGACAAACTGAAGAAAAGCATGATCCCCTCCCTTTGGAGACTCTGCCGCAGGGCAGTATTCCAACATGATAACGACCCCAAAAACACCTTCAAGATGACCACTGCCTTGCTAAAGAAGCTGAGGGTAAAGGCGATGGATTGGCCAAACATGCCTTCAGATCTAAGCCCTATTGAATATCTGTGGGGCATTCTCAAACTGAAGGTGGAGGAGCGCAAGGTCTCTAACATCCACCAGCTCCATAATGTCATCATGGAGGAGGGGAAGAGGACTCCAATGGCAACTTGTGAAGCTCTGGTGAACTCCTGTCAGGGCTGGGCTCTCAGCCATTCCCTCTTTGTGCTCAGGTTGCTCAGCTGTTGGTTAATTGCCAGAACTCATCGTTCCACAGTGGGTTACCTGTTGATCATCTCCTGCTTGTCAGTCAAGCCCACAGCCAGCCCAACCTGGCTATTTAAACTGCCTGGTTCATTTCATCAATTGCCTTCGCCTTGGTCCAACATATCTAGAGACTCTCTGCTGTGTTTCTGTTGAAGACTTGCCTGGCTGACATCCCTTCTGGTTCCTGATCCTGTCTACAGCCTCTGACTACGATGATCTCTGGCTGCCCGATTTCCTGGCCGACTATCTGATTTGGCTACTGAACCCTGGCTATGTTTTGACTACGTTTACCAGTTGTACCATTTTTACCATTTTAGTAAAAGGTGTGATTTTTACTGCATTTTCTGTCTCCGTCTGTTTCATGGTTCCTGACAACTCCATGTCCAAGAGGGTTAAGGCAGTGCTGGAAAATAATGGTGGCCACACAAAATATTGACATGTCAGGGGCCCAATTTGGACATTTTGCAGTTTAGACATTAATGGCTGTGTGTGGAGTTATTTTGAGGGGACAGCAAATTTACAATGCTATATATATATATATATATATATCTACCTACAATATGTGTATGTAATATTATCAAAGTATACACATTTTTCAAAGGCATTTTCATATATAGCTCGTGCTTATATAGTGCTTTGCCAAAGTATTGCATTTTCATTGGACTCTTCCACATGTTCTATTATTGAAGCATGACATTTAAATTTTTGAGTTACACAAAATATGTTATAATAAAAATATTTTATCATGGCACAAAATGTAATTAAACAAAACTGGACAAATGCTATATTGCAGAGACCTTGTCTTATATAGTTCATTAACTGAATAAAACAACATAGGGGCACATGCACATAGGTTCACAACATAGGTGTACAGAATAGGTGCATGTCTTTGTCAGCATTGAGGCTGTTATTTTTTTATCAATTTCAATACTAATAAAAACTCTATGATTTGATATTTAGCAAAAGTCTGGGGTCAGGTTTGGAGACTAGTGTTGGGCTAATGGTTAGGCCCGAGCATGAGTTCGGGCAGAATATTGTCTGTTCGTTCTGTTCGTCCAACACCTGAATTTGCAGGTTGTTTGGCGGGTGTTCATCCCAGCTATTGGGCGGGGCCACCCAACGTCATCACCTGGTGGCACCACCACCTGTGATGCTGTGGCCCAGCATGCACTGGTCCATGACATCACAAGGGGGGGCGGTGCTACCAGGTGGTGTCCCCAGATGGTCCCGCCCTTACCGATAGAAAAACTGTCAAAAGGAGGAGGCATTCGTCGTCCATAAAGGCTGGGGGTTTTTTTTGTTCTTTTTCGGGTGGTGTAAATTGATAATGGATTTACATCGGGGACACTGTTTTTTAATTTTTTAATAAAGGAATTGTCAAAAACTGTCGCAGTTTTTTTACTTTTTGACACTTTTTTGGTGAATGGGTAGGGGTACATAGAGCCCCATACTCATTTACATGGGGGGGTCTGGGGACCCCTAAGGGGCTTCCATATTTTGATTAGCCCACAGACTCCTACAACCACAGCTCAGGGTTGCGTGGAAGAGACCCAGACATCGTGAGTGGACCTCATTTTTTTTTTTTTGGGCACTGCGGTACGACGGGTATAGTGATTGATGATGGATCTACATTGGGGGGACATTATTTTCTCCCCTAAAGAAGATACGAGACCCTGTATCGACACATGCTAGTTATTTCCATGAGAAGTGGAGGGGGGGCAGTATGAATTGGAGAGGTGATTCCCAAACACGGATTTTATCTTTGCTGTTTACAGACTGGTGCGCTTGTAGCACCAGAAAAAATGTGAGTACTTTGTCATTGCTTTGTATGCAAATAAATGCTTTTTAAACTATATAAGCACTATTAGTTTTCTTTCTCTACTATTTATCATTGGTAATCACTGGCCACCTGGGAGCAGGAAGTGAAGAGGAGCTCCAGAGTTGTCTTGTTATAGCCCATGGTGAGGCTAGAATGCATTTTTTTGACCCTACTTAGCTGTAGTGGTCACACTGATCCAGGTGAGAATATTCCTGCGGGGGGGGGGGGGGGGCACCTGTGGTAATACACATCCTGGGTCCTTTTTGAGCACAGAGGAGTGGATTCATTTCGAGCACTTTTTATGAAGCACTTACATTGTGGATACTTTATGGACTAATTTCTATTATATTTTTCTATTTTCAATTTTTTTTACATGTTCATATAAATTCATTTTTTTATTGTTTTACAAAATGTAATTGTTTATGCACTGCATGATTAGTATTGGTTTCACATATGAAGTGATATTTGCGGTATCATCACAATACTCATATATTTTTACTATATATGCACTTTAGTGTGTTTAGTTTTAAGCACTGCACAGTTGATTGTTTAAATGTATTGATACACATATAGGATTGTGATTAGTGTCGCAGCTTTTTAGACTTCCCATTATCACGTTATAGGAGTGGTGCTTAGGATTTATTTTTGATTGATATACACACCGTTACACTGTTTTTTTTTATGTGTACATAGGTGTGTACTAGGCTTAACACAGCTGGCAGACAAGTTGCACTTTGCATATCAAAAGGGCCACAGGAGTTATCTACAGGTAATTGTAAAATATTAATTTGTCTGATCAGACTTGAAAGGAATAGTAAAGGTCCATAGGGGTTGTTAATGCAATTTGTTAAAAATGCATTTTTGACCATTTAAGAAGAATTTATTGGTAGTAATTTGACTTGAGGGGTATTCATAGAAAATGGTGGCGTGTTTACCTGGTAAACACTGAAGTGACTTTCAAAAGGTTATTGCCAGTAATTACAAGTAGGGTATTTTCATGTTAAGCTCAAACACTAGTATTTCAGGGGAAGTTTTCAGCTGTTAGAAGCATTCATTATTTCACACATTCTTTATCAAGGAGAAAGCACAGGTCTAAATTCTAATACACATTATTGCATGCATGGAAACTATATAGGTGTATATTATAGATTGGACATATGCTGGATTGTAGTATCTCTATGCTTCCTAGCATATGAATGGGTCTCTGAGGCTGATCTTTATTGTAATATTTACAAATACTCTGTTTGATTTTGTCATCTGTTGCAAGCATCTTGTGGACTTTATTCTGTGCTAGGACTAAATAAACGCATCTCTCTGGATGAACCGAATTGCTGTGGGAATAACTTGAATTGTAATAATAATAATCAATCCTTATCCCTACTTCTATATCAATACAATTAGTATACACTTATCCTAAGTACAGCATAACAGCATACATATAGTGATGCATATAGTATTAACAGAGTACATGTACTGAATACGTATACTATTTTTCCTTCTCTAGTGTTCTGTATCAGGACTGAAAGGGGGTAGTATTATATTCAATTTCACATACCTGATCCCTGTATCTGCTTCATTGTTGTCCTATTGTTTTCCAATTTATTTTAGGAAAGAATATATAAATAAATTATAGGTCTTTGCACCGAATCCAAATCAAATCCTCATCCTCCTCAGATTCTGTGACCCTCACCTCTGTATCTATCATAGTAAACATAAAGAAAACATTGTAGGTGAGTACAGTGTTCTGACTTAAACTCAGGTGTTTTATGTATATGGCCAGTGGAATTAACCACTTCAGCCTGCGAGCCTCTTTTTGGCACTTGTTGTTTATAAGTTAAAATCAGGGGTTTTTTTTGCTAGAAAATTACTTAGAACCCTCAAACATTATATATTTTTTTTCTAACACCCTAGAGAATAAGATAGCGGTCATTGCAATATTTTCTGCCACACCGTATTTGCGCAGCAGTCTTACAAACACACTTTTTGGGAAAAATTCACTTTTTTTAATTCAAAAATAAATAAATAAGTAAATTTATACCCAACATGTCATGCTTCAAAATTTCACGTGCTCGTGGAAAGGCGACAATCTTTTACCTTTAAAAATCTCCATAGGCGATATTTAAACATTTCTACAGGCTACCAGTTTTGAGTTACAGAGGAGGTCTAGGGCTAGAATCATTACTCTTGCTCTAACGATCATGGTGATACCCCACATGTCTGGTTTGAACACTGTTTTCATATGTGGGCGCTACTCGCGTATGCGTTTGCTTCTGTGCACAAGCTCGTCGGGACAGGACGCTTTAAAAAAAAAAAACATTTTTTTTCTTATTTTACTTTTTATTTTGACACTGTCTTTTAAAAAAAAAAAATTGGGTCACTTTTATTCCTATTACAAGGCATGTAAACATGCCTTGTAATATAAAAAAAATGGCAGGACCTCTTAAATATGATATCTGGGGTCAAAAAGACCTCAGATCTCATATTTACACCAAAATGCAATAAAAAGTCTCCTTTAAGAGCTATGGGTGGAAGTGGCGTTTGACGTCGCTTCCACCCTCACATGCTATGGAGCAGAGCAGGGGCCATCTTCCCCTCAGTCGGCTGCAAAGTATCCACAGGAGAGGATGCGATCATCCGGTGGGTGGGCACCTCTCCCGCCACCGATAAAAGTGATCTCACGGCGAATCCGCCGCAGAGACCACTTTTATCTCAAAGACAAACACGCGCCGTTCCCGAAAATACCAGGGTTATGTCAGCTAGTACCGACGTATGGGTACAGCGATTTGCATGAAGTGGTTAATTACAGTGCTGTGAATAAAGTATTTGCGCCTTCCTGATTTTTTTTTTTTTTTTTTTGCATATTTCTCACACTTAAATTATTCAGATCATCAAACACATTTTAATATTACACAAAGATAACCCGAGTAAATCCAAGATGCAGTTTTTATGCTAACAGATCACAAAAAGGCAAACATCATGCCACAATCTATAAAAAAATTCAAGAACAGATTAGAAACAAACATGTATCGGTCTAGGAAGGGTTTCAAAGCCATTTCTAATGCTTTGGAACTCCAGTGAACCATGGGAAGAGCCATTATCCACAAATGGAGATAACTTGGAACAGTGGTGAACCTTCCCAGGAGTGGCTGGCCTACAAAAGTTACTCCAAGAGCATGACAATGACTCATCCAGGAGGTCATAAAAGAACCCAGAACAACATCTAAAGAACTGCAAGCCTCCCTTTCCCTTAGGTAAGATCAGTGTTCATGATTCAACAATAAGAAAGAGACTGGGCAAAAATGTCATCCATGGGAGAGTTCCAAGGCCAAAGCCACTGCTGACCAAAAAGAACACAAAGGCTCATTTCACATTTACCAAAAAAGACTTTTATGCAAATATTTTGTGGACTGATGAGACAAAATTTTACTTTTTGAAAGGTGCGTCCCGTTGCATCTGGCATAAAACGAATACAGCATTTCATAACAAGACCATCATACCAACAGTCAGACATGGTGGTGGTAGCGTGATGGTCTGTGGCTGCTTTGCAGCTTTAGGACCTGTCTGACTTACCATAATTGATGGAACCATGAATTCTGAGCTCTACCAGAAAATCCTAAAGGAGAATATCTGCCCATCAGTTTGTGACCTTAAGCTCAAGTGTACCTGGGTTATGCAGCAGGACAATGATCTGAAAAACAACAGCAAGTCCACCTCCAAATGGCTCAAACAAAGCAAAATTTAGGTTTTGGAGTGGCCTAGTCAAAAGCCCTGACTTAAATCTAATTGAGATGCTGTATCATGACCTTTCATAGGCCATTCATGCTGGAAAACCCTCCAATGTGGCTGAATTAAAACAATTCTGCAAAGGAGAGTGGACCAAAATTGCTCCACAGCAATGTGAAAGACTTATTGCCAGTTATCGCAAATGCTTAATTGCAGTTGTTGCCGCCAAGGGTGTCACAACCAGTTATCAGGTTTAGGGGGCAATTATTTTTTCACATAAAGCCAGGTAGGTTTAGACAGCTTTTTGGCCTTAATAAATGAAACCATCATTTAAAATCTGCATTTTGTATTTACTCGGGTTATCTTTGTGTAATAATAAAATTTGTTTGATGATCGGAGTCATTTAAGTGTGACAAATATGCAAAAAAAAAAAAAAAATCAGAAAGGGGGCAAATACTTTTTCACACAACTGTAATTGTCGGAGTGACCCGGAAAGGGTGTAGTCAAATTAAGAGGGGAGAGAAGGAAGAGTAGATGGTCTAAAGTGATAGAGAAAGTGGGGGAGCAAAAGGGTATGTCATGGGGAAGAGGGGTTCACAATGTCAGAAGTAGTTTTAATTCTATCTTTGTCTTCAAGGTCTGCCATGAACAAGTTAACTGTGGTAATCTGTTTTATTTACAGTATACAGTAATGCAGGATTGACTCCATGGTATGGATATAATCAACATAATATATCCATATCTTCAGTGCGGGCACTGTAGGTGATCGCCAGCTAATCAAATGTCTTAGCAGATTTTTAGTTGGGAAGTGGGATCGACCTGTTTCCAAAAGTAGTAAATATGCTTCTGAGGAGTATGGAAATGTGCTTCCTGTAACTTGCCTAATAAGAGAATACACAGTAGGAACATATTATAATGTTATAATTGTAATATAAAACTCAATTATAATATGCTATTATAATGCTATAGTAGTTATATTTTATTATAATGATAAGGGTAGGAGTCCTATTAAAAAAAAAAATGTAGGTTATCTACTGTGTGTGCCCTAAAAGAAAAGTGGTTTTAAACCCTCTTTGAAAAAAAAACTAACACCTGCAAGACAAAGACATAATGAGCTAGTATGTATAGTGTTCTAGCGCATTATGTAATACTCACCTGAGATCGAAGCCCTCATTGCGGTGCCCGTGCACAGCACTGGCAAGCGACATCTTTTCTGGGGGTTACTTCCGGGTATCGCAGCTCCAGCGCTGTGATTGGCCGGAGCCACGATGGCGTTACTCCCGCGCATGTACACGGGAGCAACCGGTAATGGCACACTCACTGAAGAAAACGGCACGTACGTGCCATTTCTTCAGTTTGCTTCAGTGTGCATGTGCCCATAACGTACATGCAAATACAGAGGATATCTCCTAAACCGTGTAGGTTTAGGAGATATCCTGGGTAGCTACAGGTAAGCCTTATTATAGGCTTACCTGTAGCAAAAAGTGGTCTGTAAGGGTTTCGCAACCACTTTAAGGCATAGATTGTACCATTGCTCATCAAAGAGAGATTTAAGTTATTTTATCATTGTTGTTTGAAGGGAGTGGTTTTGGTGTTTAAAGATTGCTCAAGTGCAGAGAATATCAACAACATCAAATGGGTTTCTGGCCCTCTACAATTTTTTTTTCAAAAAGTGTATGAGATTGTGCATAACTAGCCATGTGTTTTGGTTGTGTCAGAAACTGTTGGATTCTTAAGTAAATCCTTCAAGGAAGATTTTTCTTTGCCATCCAAGCCTCAATTTCATCTCTAGACAGGAATGTGCCCGGGTGAAAAATGTTCTTGCTAGGGGGATTCCTATCCTGTGAGTAGGGATGGGCGAACTTTTCGGCCTGAGCATAAGTTCGGGCCGAACTTTGGTTGTTCGGATGTTCAGGCGAACAACGAACAATATGCAGTGTTTGCGGCAAATGTGAAAGCCGCCGGAACACCGATAAAGTCTATGGGACACTAACATGAAAAATCAAAAGTGCTAATTTTAAAGGATTATATGCAAGTCATTGTCATAAAAAGTGTTTGGGGACCTGGGTCCTGCCCCAGGGAACATGTATCAATGCAATTTTTTTTTTTAAACAGACGTTTTTTCGGGAGCAGTGATTTTTTTTTAATGCTTAAAGTGAAACAGTAAAATGAAATATTCCTTTAAATATCATTCCTGGGGGGTACCTGTAAAGTGGCGCATTTTCCCGTGTTTAGAACAGTACCGCAGCAAAATTACATTTCTAAAGGAAAAATTGTCATTTAAAACTGATTGTGGCTGTAATAAATTGAAATAGATAAAACTCATTGAAAAAAATGGCATGGGATCCCCCCAGTCAATTACCAGGCCCTTTGAGTCTGTTATGAATATTAAGGGCAACCGGTCTGACCCCAAAGCACCTTATCCCCATGTTGATGGGGACAAGGACCTCATCCCCACAACCCTTGCCCGGTGGTTGTGGGTTATGCGAGCGGGGGCTTATCAGAATCTGGAAGCCCCATTTAACAAGGGGACCCCCAGATTCCGGTCCCCCATGGGAATTGGTAACATAAAAACTGTCAAAGATGTTAAAAGGTGCTTTGGTACAGTTCAGGAGGGAGACGCTCTCTCGCTCTCCTCTTTTCCTGTGGCCTACTAGGTTGCATGCTCAGATAAGGGTCTGGTATGGATTTTGGGGGGACCCCTACGTCATTTTTTTTAATTTTGGTGCAGGATTCCCCTTTAAAATTCCCACCAGTCCTGACGGGTCTGGTATGGATTTTTTGGGGGACCCCTATGCCATTTATTTTAAAAATTTGGTCAGGGTTCCCCTTAATTTCCATACCAGATCTGAAGGGCCTGGTATAGATTTTGGGGGGACCCCCACTTAATGTTTTAGAAAAATTTTGGTTCGGGGTTCCCCTTAATATTCATACCAGACCCAAAAGGCCTGGTAATGGACTGGGGGGGACCCCATGCTTTTTTTTTCAATGAGTTTTATCTATATTGCCAAGACCCGACTGTAATTCATTACAGCTGCAATCAGTTTTAAATGACTTTTTTCCTTTAGAAATGTAATTTTGCTGTGGTACTGTTCTAAACATGGGAAAACTGCGCCACTTTAAAGGCATACTATAGAGGCACACTATTTAAAGGAATATTTCATGTTTATTGTTTCACTTTAGGCATTAAAAAAAACACTGCTCCCGAAAAAACTGACGTTTTAAAAAATAATAATTGCATTGATCCATGTCCCCTGGGGCAGGACCCAGGCCCCCAAACACTTTTTATGACAATAACTTGCAGATAAGCCTTTAAAATTAGCACTTTTTATTTTTCATGTTCGTATCCCATAGACTTTAACGGTGTTCGTGTGTTCTTCCAAATTTTTTGCCTGTTCGGATGTTCTGGTGCAAACTGAACTGGGGGTGTTCGGCTCATCCTTACCTGTGAGTAACATAGGAAGTCAGAGGAATGCCATGGGGAAAATTGGTATTCCCTATCAGCAAAGAGAGAGGGCTTCCTCATGTAGAAGAGGTGGGGACTTTACAGCACTAGTTACATATTTGTAGCATCATCCCTATCAGTTGGTATCGTCTTTCATCTAAGTCAACTTGTTAGCAGTCCAATTCTGTTCTATATTCACCCATGCTTTTTTATGTGAGTATAGAAATGCCCTGCTTCTTTTTCCCTGTGGCAAGGTACAGGCTGGAATTTGCTGCTGTGCCTTTGCTGTTGCAGTGCCATCTTTGAGCTTTAGATCAGCTGTTTAGGCTGTATAGTGGTGCAGTCCCTGCCTTTGCCTGTTGGCTTGCTGGCCATAGAACCTTCTGCTAAATAGCATTGCTATCACAGGCAGTTCCATGCTCTGTGGTGTGCAGATGCCTCTGCTGGCAACAGCTCAAACAGTGTGCAGAGCAATTTACAAGTCCACTATCCTGGAACCACGTACACAATACCTCTATTGAATCTCTATAGCAGTGTTTCTCAACTCCAGTCCTCAAGGAGCCATAACAGATCATGCTTTCAGGATTTCCCTCAGATGAAACAGCTGTGGTAATTACTAAGGCAGTGAAACTGATCAAATCACCTGTGCAAAATAATGGAAAGCCTGAAAACATGACCTGTTGGGGTGCCTTGATGACTGGAGTTTAGTAACACTGCTCTAAAGGATGTAAATTTTGGAAGAGAAAGAGGAAAGCTAGCACCTGAAGAAAGACAGTTGTACTTCCCAAAAGTTAATTCCCCAGTGGTTTTATTTATTAAGAATAGGCCCAACACAGCATTGCTGAATTTGTGGATAATATGTTTATAATGTGTTTTTAAACTGTATGACAATGAAAGGTTTTCTTTTTTTTTCTGAGAAATGTTCCTGTCTTTTTTAATACAAATTGTATTGCAGTAAACTGCTGCTGCTGTTTTTCACCCAGACAAAAAGCAGAGACAATGAGGCAAGTATTCCTATGTTTTAATAGTTTAACTGCAGCTGCTCATAGCTTACATCTGTTTCTGTTTTACATGCCATTTTTTTTTTAAAGTGAACTTAAACTTTAAATCTGGGTGAACCAAACTCTGCTACTAAGGTGAGGTTGAGACCGTTTCTTGTCACAGGTCATACACCATTGCAAGACTGAGCACAAGACACAAGGAAATTATACTGCACAAGCAAGGTCTCTCCAAGGCAAAGATTTTAAAGCAGCCTGGGATTTCAACATGTTATTCTTAAGCTCTTTTGAAGAAGCACAATGAAATGGGCAACTTTGAGGACTGTAGATGCAGTGGTCAGCCAAGGAAACATAATGCAGCAGATGAAAGTCACATCATGCTTACTTCGCTTGGACATCATAAGATGTCCAGCAGTGCCATTAGGACAGAACTGGCAGAAGACAGTGGAACCCAGGAACATCCATCTACTTCAGCCAATCTACTGCAGCCAAAAAGCCATACCTTTGACATGGAAACAAAACTAAGCAATTCAACTATGCACAACAACATAGGAACTGGGTGCATAAAATGGCCGCAGGTGACTGGGAACTGTCCCAAAAAAAATGCTTTAAAATGGTACCTAATTTCTAAATTCCTGAAATCTCACTCCATTACGCTGGAGAGGATGTGGCTCAGTGGAAATCTTATTGCATATAGTCTGGTCCTGTAAACATCTCCCCAGCTTCTGAAAGTTTTTGCATAATTTTGTAGATATCACGTGAATATTCACATCCCAAGCCTAGGGCTAACAATCTTAAATCTGGGCATAGATTTTTCTCCTTTATCCTCACACAATATAGTGACCCATATTTTATTAGTGAACCAAATACTCATTACCAGATGATGGAAATCAAATTCAGCACCAAATATTGCAGAAGCTGTTGAGATGGTTATTATACATCATATGTATAAATGTCTTTTGGCCTATAAATGAGGTAATGTAGTGACATTTGACAGCCAATGGAACCTTTGGAATGTTTGGATTGGAGAAACATTATAATTTTGTTATTAAGTTTGATATTGTAATACACTATCTATTTTTTATAACAATAAAAACAAATGGTAGCAGGTGCTCTGAACTGATGAGTCAAAATTAAATATTTGGCTGTAACAGGAGGCACTTTGTTCACAGAAGGATTGGAGAATGGTACAATAATGAGTGTCTGCAAGTGACAGTAAAGCATGGTGGAGGTTCCTTGTGAGTTTGGGGTTTTATTTCTGGTAAAAGGAGTTGGAGATTTGGTCAGGATGAAAGGTGTCCTCAATGCTGAGAAATACAGGCATATACATATCCATAATGCCATATGACCAGGGCGAAGTGTGATTGGCCCCAAATGTATTCTACAGCAGGGCAAGGACCCCAAACATACAGCCATTATCATTAAGAACTATCTTCAATGTAAAGAAGAATGAGGAGTCCTGGAAGTTATGGTTTGGCCCCCACAGAGCCCTGATCTCAACATCATTGAGTCTGTCTGGGATTACATTAAGGGACAGAAGGATTTGAGGCAGCCTAAATCCACAAAAGATCTGTGGTTAATTCTCCAAAATGACCAGACAACAAATAGGGGGTGCTGCTCAAGGCTCCAGCAGGGTCCTCTCCTGTAGTACACTACTGGGAGTGCTGGCACAGAGCTCATCCCAGGTCCAATGATACAACAGATATAAAAAGGTCCTATGCATCACACATCACTGCATGACTCCGTGGATATGTGAAATGACAGCCTCAACCCAGGATCCAGTCAAACCATGGCCCCAAGACCTTTCACTCTGCCCCCAGAGCTAAATGATTAATTGATGTGTTGCGCATAGGACCTATTTTGTCAGTTAGATCTCCAAGAGGTTTTGGCAACCTACCTTCTGAGTTCCCTCAAAAACTGTGTGCAAGTGTATGCAGAAGAAGTGATGCTGATTTGGATTTCTCATCTGTTCATTTACTAATTGAGAAAAATAAACTATTAACATTTCTATTTCTGAAAGAATTCTTAATTTTAAATATTTTTATTTTGTCATTACATTTCCAAAATGTTTTGATATAATTAGCATGTATTGTTATCATGAATCTTTAAGCAATGTTGCCTTGTAAATGTATTTTTCCTCTATACTGGACCTTAATGTTTATAATCAGCCATTTCTGCCAGGCTGTTTACTATGGTTTCCATAGAAACGCTGTAATCCCTTCTTCCCTTTATAAAGATGGTTGCTTCCCTTCTGTCTATATAACCTGTTTGCTTTGTGCTAGGGTTGGGCTAGGCTTGAGAAAAGTGATCCCTGCCCTGAAAATCATTGCCACACCCACTACATGACATGTGATGTCTTCACGGTGGTGGATGTCATCACCACGCACCCTTCCTCGCAGTCCATCATGGCTCCAGAGCTGGTTACAACCCTTTCTTGTGAGGCATACTTCCTAGCTTATTACTTCCTAGCTTATTACCCATTAGTTGGATTCCATAAGGTTCATGAGGACTCCATTTGTGGGACACTGTCCATCTTGACGAATAGATTGCCACCTAGTTGAACTTTTTGATCAATGCGGTTTGCACCATTATTGCTTGTGATTGCAATATGGGCAATGGAGGTATTAAAGAACCTTGACTAATCAGAATTTAGCACTGGTGCTTTAAGATTGGGAGTAGATTTTTTTTTTTTTTTTAATTAAAACACCCACATGATTTATGAGTTAGGGGATAGAATATTCATGGAAAAAAAAAGCTTGAAGTTTCAAGGATCAGCAGATAAATCCCATCAAATGTGAAGTTAAAATCTGGTAGTTAAACCCCTGTGGCTGGCCAATATCTGAATCTGAAACTGATTAGAAATCTGTAGGTATAGCAGGATTAAAAACAATGTCTTATCTCTGCTAGAATAAATAACTTTTGTTTTATTTTTTTAAACATACATAATAATGACAGTGTAACATAACAAAAGGGTATTAAGAGCAATTCCTACATTAATTTATTCTGCAGATTCTAGTACATTATGAGTTTGCCAGAAGCAGTTTTTGACAATCTGAAAGTTTCTGTCTAGGAACCTGTTTGTATAGTTGTAAAAATTATTAGATCAGCTATAAGTACAGTGAATGGAATAGACATAAGAATTAAAAAAAAAAAATTGAATGTATTTCTCAGAACTCTACATTTAAATAATGGAAGACATATTCTATGTGGGGATATAACCTACAGAAAAAAAAGAACAGTATTGTAACTTTTGACATAGCTCTGTGATGTTTCTTTCTCTTTTTTCCTTCTACTAAGTCCACAAAAATATTACATTACAGATGTCTCCTGTGCAAAAGAAAAGAGAAACATTAAGGAATCACGACAGCCTGTCCCAAATCGCCTGGCTTAATTAGAGTTACCAGATGGCCCTAGTTCAAGAGAGACAGACCGAGCAAGTTCTGCTCTTCTGAGTTCAATCCCAATGGATTGTGGAATTTGTATATCTGACTTAAATTTTCATCTTTTTTTTTTATATTTTTCACATTTAGAGGGAAATAACAACACCATTTAAATTTATTAAAATTATATTTACATCAATTGATTCTTATTTGCAAATCAGCTAGGTTAGCTATAGTTATTATGAACCATTATTTTATTAACTATAATGTACAAACTGAGAAAAAAAAAAGAATTGTATGATTTGAAATGCATTTCCGTAGTACATCCCATGATCTCTTTTAGGCCCATTTCAGATTTGTGTGGTGTGCTTTAGGTGCATTGTATCGCAGGTTTTGTACCTACTTTTTTCTTGAAATAAAGAAACTTTTTACTACAGAATCACTGTGTTTCAGGCTTTTGCATACATTGTTACTTGGATCCAGTTTGGCTTGCAGAGCCTGAGAGCCAGGCACTAGTGTGGATATTTTCCTCATGATGAGAGATAGAAGGTTGAAACATTGCCTCTTGTTCCTTTCAGCTTATTACTAGAGTTGAGCGGACGCCTGGATGTTCGGGTTCGAGGGGTTCGGCCGAACTTTGCAAAAAAGTTCAGGATCTGGACCGAACTTGACCCGAACTTGACCCCGAACCCGAACCCCATTGAAGTCAATGGGGACCCGAACGGCTATAATGAATTGTTGGCTCCCATCCCCGTAATACAGAGAACAGTCATTGACTTTTAAAAAGTTATTGTCATAAAAAGTGTTTGGGGACCTGGGTCCTGCCCCAAGGGACATGTATCAATGCAAAAATGTTTTTTTTAAAACGCCCGTTTTTTCGGGAGCAGTGATTTTAATAATGCTTAAAGTGAAACAATAAAAGTGTAATATTCCTTTCAATTTCGTACCTGGGGGGTGTGTATAGTATGCCTGTAAAGGGGCGCACTTTTTTACCGTGCTTAGAACTGTCCCTGTACAAAGTGTAATTTCTGCAGGAAAAAAAGCTATTTAAAAGCACTTGCAGCTATAATGAATTGTCGGCTCCCATAATACAGAGAACAGTCATTGAAGTCATTGATAAAAAAAAAGCGTGGGAGTTCCCCCAAATTCAATTACCAGGCCCTTCAGGTCTGGTATGGACATTAAGGGGAACCCCACGTCAAATTTAAAAAAATGGCGTGGGGTCCCCCTCAAAATCCATACCAGACCCTTATCCGAGCAAGCAACCTGGAAGTCCGCAGGAAAAGAGGGGGGGACGAGAGCGCCCCCCTCCTGAACTATACCAGGCCACATGCCCTCAACATTGGGAGGATGCTTTGTGGGTCTTTGACCCCTCAAAGCACCTTGTCCCCATGTTGATGAGGACAAGGGCCTCATCTCCACAACCCTTGCCGGGGGTTGTGGGGGTCTGCGGGCGGGGGGCTTATCAGAATCTGAAAGCCCCCTTTAACAAGGGGACCCCCAGATCCTGGCCTCCCCCCCTGTGTGAAATGGTACCCCTACCATTTCACCAAAAAAGTGACAAAAGTGTTAAAAATGACAGGAGACGGTCTTTGACAATTCCTTTATTAAAGTCTTCTTTCATCTTCTTTCTTCTGGTCTTCTTCCGTCTTCCTTTCTTCATCCTTCGGTTTCTTCATCTTCTTCTTCCATCTTCTTCTTCCTCCGATCCGCTTCTTCTTGCTCCGGTGCTCTCGTCCGGCATCTTCCTCCACGGCGTCTCTTCTTTGTTCTCGGGCCGCTCCGCACAATGGGAGGCTTGCACTGTGTGACGCTTCTCTGTTTCTGACAGGTCTTATATAACGGAGGTCGGGGCCACCTGGTGACCCCGCCCCCTCTGACGCGCGGCACTTGACGGGGACTTTCCTATGGCTTTCCCCATGATGTCAAAGGGGGCGGGGGTCACCGCATGGCCCCCGCCCCCTCTGACGTCATGGGGAAAGCCATAGGGAAGTCCCCGTCAAGTCCCCGACCGTTAGGGGGAACCCCCATGTAATTAAAAAAAAAAATTGACGTGGGGTTCCCCTTAATATCCATACCAGACCTGAAGGGACCTGGTAATTGAATTTGGGGGAACCCCCACACTTTGTGCAGGGACAGTTCTAAGCACGAGAAACATGCGCCCCTTTACAGGCATACTATACACTATATTACACTTTTATTGTTTCACTTTAAGCATTATTAAAATCACTGCTCCCAAAAAAAAATGCTGTTTTTAAAACTTTTTTTGCATTGATACATGTCCCCTGGGGCAGGACCCCCCCCCCTCAAACGCTTTGTATGACAATGACTTTCAATGACTGTTCTCTGTATTACGGGGAGCCGACAATTCATTATAGCCGCGAGTGCTTTTAAAAGACTTTTTTTTCCTGCAGAGATTACATTTTGAGACAAACTGACAATAACTTTTTAAAAAGCACCATTACATTGCCGAACACTGAACTCTAACCCGAACATACAGTAAATTTGTTCGGGTTCGGGTCCGGGACCCAAATACCCAAAAGTCCGGTACGACCCCGAACTTTACAGTTCGGTTCGCTCAACCCTACTTACTACATTAGTTTTAGGTGTGTTACCTTTGGATTCTATACAATGTGTGTTTTGATGAAAGAGCATCAACAATTCATTAACCGCTTCCCGACCGCCCACTGCATATATACGTCAGCAGAATGGCACGGGCAGGCAAAATCACGTACCTGTACGTGATCCTTTAAATGCCTGCCCGTGGGCCACGTGTGCGCCGCCAGCGGCGCGCTCGTGACCCGGTCGGGAGCTCCGTGACCACGGCCTCGAGACCAGCGGACCCGATCGCCGCTGGTGTCCCGCGATCGGGTCACGGAGCTGAAGAACGGGGAGAGGTATGTGTAAACAAACCTCTCCCCGCGCTTCCTACTCTGCCTGTCATTGATTGGCTGTTCCTGGTCATCAGGAAAGCCGATCAATGACGTCAGATGTCACCCCGCCCCCTAATGTAAAAAACACAACACACGTCACAGCCCATAACCCCTCCCCTCCCCCTAGTGGTTAACTCTTTCACTACAACTGTCATTTATACAGGAATCAATGCATTTAAATAGCATTGATTGCTGTATAAATGACAATTTTTCCAAAAATGTGTCAAAAATGTCTGATGTGTCCGCCATAATGTCGCAGTCACAATAAAAATCGCTGATCGCCACCATTACTAGTAAAAAAAAAAAAAATATTAATAAAAATGCTATAAAACTATCCCCTAT
This sequence comes from Lithobates sylvaticus, assembly GCA_028564925.1. Taxonomy (NCBI): domain Eukaryota; kingdom Metazoa; phylum Chordata; class Amphibia; order Anura; family Ranidae; genus Lithobates; species Lithobates sylvaticus. The sequence goes on from CM053027.1 coordinate 467,115,219, forward strand.
TTTGTAAACGCTATAACTTTTGCGCAAACCAATCAATAATCGCTAATTGCGATTTTTTTTACCAAAAATATGTATAAGAATACGTATCGGCCTAAACTGAGGGAAAAAAATGTTTTTTATGTATTTTTTGGGGATATTTATTATAGCAAAAAGCAAAAAATATTGCATTGTTTTCAAAATTGTCGCTCTATTTTTTTGTTTATAGCGCAAAAAATAAAAACCGCAGGGGCGATCAAATACCACCAAAAGAAAGCTCTATTTGTGGGAAAAAAAGGACGCCAATTTTGTTTGGGAGCTACCAGATCCTGGCCTCCCCCCCTGTGTGAAATGGTACCCCGCACGACCGCGCAATTGTCAGTTAAAGCGACGCAGTGACGAATCGCAAAAAGGGGCCTGGTCCTTTGGCTGCCAATTGGTCCGGGGCTGAAGTGGTTAAGCAGAATGTTTCCAAAAGCACTGCACCTAAAGTGCACACAAAATGTACAGGGGTTGACAGGGCCTTAGAGTAATTTCTTAAAATTAGTGAATAAGAGATGTTTTAAGAATGATTATGGGCTCCCATTAACACAGGACACCTCATCTCTCTTTAACCACTTCAGCCCCGGACCAATTGGCAGCAAAAGGACCAGGCCCCTTTTTGCGATTCGGCACTGCGTCAATTTAACTGACAATTGCGCGGTCGTGCGACATGGCTCCCAAACAAAATTGGCGTCCTTTTTTTCCCACAAATATAGCTTTCTTTTGGTGGTATTTGATCGCCCCTGCGTTTTTTATGTTTTGCGCTATAAACAAAAATAGAGCGACAATTTTGAAAAATATTTTTAGCTTTTTGCTATAATAAATACCCCCAAAAAATATATAAAAAAACATTTTTTCCTCAGTTAAGGCCGATACGTATTCTTCTACATATTTCTGGTAAAAAAAATCGCAATTAGCGTTTATTGATTGGTTTGCGCAACATGTTCTCTTATTCCCTCATATACAGGTTGGCGTAGGACGAGGCACAGCATGTCCCCATAGCCACCCCCTGTATCTGGAGGAAATGGTAGCCAAGGAAAGCAAAGGCATTATGTAATAGAATAAAGGCCAAGGCATGCTAGATGAATTGGTGTAGTGGCTTATCATCTTTGTGTGCCTGGGAAATGAAACGTCTTACAACTTTGACTCCCTTCTTGTGTGGAATGGAGCAATAGATCGCCTCCATATCCACTGTAACCAGGATCGATTCCTGTGGGACACACAGATCTTCAAAATTTTGTAACAGCTGGGCCGTATCCCTAATATAGGAAGGTAGATTGGTAACTAAGCTACGTAGTTGTTTGTCAATGTATTTACTGAGGTGTTCAGTGATGCTACCCCTCCCAGAGACAATCGGTCTACCCAGAGGGTTGTTCAGATCTTTATGAACTTTCGGAAGACTATAGAATGTCAGGATTTTCGAATGACTTGTAAGTACAAACTCCCATGTTTGCTGGGTAATGGTGTTATCAAGGTAGGCCCAATCCACCAATATGAAGAACTCCTTATCAAATTTCTCTATTGTAGCTCTCAATATCGGTAGATACCATTCTTTGTTAGAGAGTATTTTGTTGCACATAGACTGATATTGGGAGTTGTTCATAATCACAATATTCTCCCCTTTATCAGAGGGTTTTATTGTGAGTTGGTTTTGGCTACTACGTAGCTCCAGTGCCTTTCTTTCATTGTCAGATATGTTGTCTGATCTCTTCTTAAGCTTTGGATCTCCTTTGTAGTCATTGCTATAAAAGCTTTCATATTTGAGTTTAAATTCAAAGATGAATTAAAGAGAAAGAGGGGTCATATGATAATTGATCAGCTGACAACCAACCTGAATTTTGTATAAATTGGAATGCAAGATATGTATCCTTAGCTATTAATGTATGAAAAGTTTTATTTTGCCTACCATGGGTGAATTTAGGATGGTCTAAAATTAGTAGAAGTGTAGAGGGGAAGGGGGAGATCCCTATTGATTAAAAATGTGTTTCCAGTATTTCCATGTGGTTTTAATGGTAGGATGAGTTCTTAGTACTGATTGTGGAAGCATTGGTCTCCATAGGAGAGCAGAGAGTGGAATAGAGGAAAAAGATTGTTCTGTGGAAACCCATTGTTTAATATCAGAGTGTTGGCACCGATCTATGACTCTTGAAAGGTGAGCGACTAAATAGTAAATCCTAATGTCAGGGAATGCCAAAGGTTTTTGGTCTGTGGAGAATAGTATGTTTAAAGTGTTACTAAACCCACAACAGTAAAATCAGTCTGTATATGCAGTAAATCATGCTTATTATACTCACTGTGGAATCTAAAAAGGCTGTTTGATCCTGTCTTCTCTGATCCTTCCCCTTCTTTCCTTGTCCCCAATCCATCTCCTGATAGAACAGAGCATTGGGGACAACCTGCACATGCTTGGTTAGGTTTGTATTGCTAAAGAGTTTTTTTTTCCTTGAGAGAGTGCATTTGATCATCACTGTCCTGACAGAGGGTCAGGGGTCCCGCAGCATCATAGGACAGTCAGAGGAGAATGAAAACTCCTCCTACAAACTTTAACCACACACTGATAGAAGTTACAAGACTGCTATATACTGCTGATGAGAAAAGGTTCTTAGCAGTTTTCATTCACTAAAATAATTGCATTTCCATGTTCTGTGTATTGTGGGAGACAAGATATAGTAAATACAGGGTCGTGGCCGGCGCGTGACTGGAATGGACGCCTGAGGCAAGAGCTCTCCACACCGACGGCCTAATATCAGCAACATCCAGCTTTCCCCAACCGCTTTTTGACTCCTGCAGCCTGAGGCACACTCCCGCACATCGCCGGAGCGATGTCGCTCAAACGAAAAGATGACAGACTACCACGGAAACTGGCTGAATTCAGTTATCAGCCGTCCACACGGCGAACCCAAGATGGCGCCGCAGCAAGCAGAAGACTCACAATGACAGACCCCGCAGCTCCCCCCGGCCGGATCGAAGCCGCTCATTCCTCGGGACACACGCTGGTAAGCGGTACACACTGGGGGGATCCCCTAACATCTCCCCCAGGGACACCAGCCTCTAACAGCCCGGCAAGATCCAAAATGCACCTAGACACAGGCACAGATCAGGAGGGTAGTCACAATAACACAGTGCCATTTGTGTTCCCTAACCAGAGCCCACAACCTGACGCCATTGCATCTTTCCCCACAATAGGTCAGGCAGTTATGGACACAACCCTTAAGGAAATGCTAATGTCCCTGAGGAGCTCACTACAATCAGACATGCTGTCATTTATGCATGGCTTTGGCAATAGCATTAACGTACTAGAGGACAGTCTCACACATTGAAACAAATGTAGGTGACATAACCAGCACGGTTAACGACATAATTGATGCCCAAGAAGAACAAGCCCAAGATACTAAATGGATCAAAGATAAAATAGCGAATTTAGAGGACAGAGCCAGACGCAACAATTTTAAAATTTGCGGAGTACCTGAATCCATCCAAAACAATGAACTGCCCTCATTTGCAAAAAACCTAATTAAAACAATTCTTCCTGACACAAAAAACATCGAACTTGTCATCGATCGCATACACAGACTACCAAAACCCACTTTTCTCCCTGATGCAGTCCCCCGAGATGTAATCCTCAGGGTACATTTTTACCATGTTAAAGAACAGTTCATGCAAAAAGTGAGAGCGATGGGTACCCTCCCTGATCCGTTTACCCACCTTCAAATCTACGCCGACCTGTCCCAACATACACTGGCCCAGCGTAGACAACTTAATACTATCACCAAAACCTTACGTAACAACCAGATTCAATACCAATGGATAGCACCAGCCAAAATCTCCATTAACCATACAGGATCAAAACATTTGATCACCTCAGTTCAACAAGGGATGAGGCTATTACATGAGTGGAATATCATTCCTGCTACTGCTGACGCCACCCCTATGGATCAAAGCAATGCGGGCAAAATGACGGCACAACCTTTACCTCCAAGGAGTCACAAAAATCACCAACTGGCTTAAATATCCTGGGGAAATTACAGTCCAATGGCCGGGTGTTTCACCTGTTCACTCTCGTCCCAAATAAACTCTCTAAACCCTATATAGTGTTTCTGGGCACTGTTGTGCCGAGACTATTCCTTGAAACACTTCATAGCCATCACTTCATCGATACGATATATATTTGCATAAGGTTCACTGACACACCAACCACCTTTTAGACGGACCCTATCGGTACGTGAAGGTATTACAAACTTCTGACATTCAATCATCCAATTCCCCATCCCTCCCCCTGTCTCCCTTTTTTTTTTTTTTTTTTTTTAGGATATCCGGATCTACCGATCACCTTGTACGACAGACTAATCGCTACACCACCTTCTGTTATACCGCAAGAACCCGCCGCATACGAAGACAAGCGAAGTCACAACTGCTACGAACGACCTGAATCTACATCTCCACCATCGGAAAATCCATAAGGTAACTCACCCAACACACTTCATCCCACTACAGTATGACAATTAAAATAGTCACGATTAATACCAAAGGTCTCAATCATCCAGCAAAAAGAGCTTCCCTTTGGTCACTAGCTAAACAAACAAAATGTGATATTATATGCGCACAAGAAACTCATTTTCCAACACACAACCCACCTACCTGCACCAACAAAAACTTTAGTAACATCTACACAGCCAACGCAGCCACGAAGAAGAAAGGAGTCCTGATTGCCATAAATAATTCTCTTGCTTTCCAACTCAAGCAATGTATCAAAGATACAGAGGGTCGTTACATAATCCTGACATGCAGCATTAATAATGCACCATATACCATTGTCACGGTATATGTTCCCAACAACCACCAAATTCGTTTTATACGCAAGCTGCACAAAAAAGTTGCAACGATACAACAGGGAGCGACAATCTGGTGCAGAGACTTTAACTGCACCCCTGATCCTGAACTAGACTCCACCTCTCATGCCAAAAGAGGAAGGCAAGCGCTGAACCCTCTCCTGTCAGACCTATGTCTTTATGACGCGCGGAGATGCCAACACGCGGATGAAAAAGACTTCACTTTTTTCTCCTCATGCCACAACTCCTATTCACGGATTGACCTCTTTCTGACAGATCCATGGACTCTGCAAAAAATATCATCATCCGACATCCACTTAACCACATGGTCAGACCACTCTCCAGTGAGTATAACTATAGAAGACACTCAGAAAACCACCCCTGCATATCTATGGAGACTAAATACCAAGATTCTACAAACAGAACCTTATGCCCAATCGATTCATGAAAATTTAAAAACCTTCTTTTCTATAAACAAAGGCTCAGTTGAAGATCCACACATACTATGGTCATCACATAAAGCATATATGCGAGGCCTCTTTATTCAATTAGGTGCCAGGGATAAGAGACAAAGGAAGCAGCGCATTGACAATATATTAGCAAATATCCAAGCCACTGATATCAGTAACAAACAACAACCAAAACAAGAGCTTAAATCTAAATTAATCTCTCTCCGACTGGAACTCAGAGCCCTCCTCTTGGAAAACCATGATAAAACCCAAAAACACTATAAAATGAAATTTTACGCTGAAGGCAACAAAGCAGGTAAATTACTCTCTCACCAAATCAAAGGTAATTTAACTAGATCCCCCATTCCCTTCATTTACCATCCTACTACAAATTCTAAACTTACAAACCCACAAGATATTGCTAACGCATTTAGCACTTACTACAGCAACCTATACAATCTAAAAGATGATCTCAAACAAACTCAACCGAATCACTCCCATATACAGGCTTTTCTGGATTCGATCCATCTCCCCCGCCTAACCCCAACACAACTTGAAGAGCTTAATGCCCCATTTACCCCATTGGAAATTGATAAAGCAATACAAACACTTCCAAATAATAAAGCACCTGGACCTGACGGTTTTGTGGGAGAGTACTATAAACAATTTAAGCACATATTACTTGAACACATTACACCCCTGTTCAATGCTGCTGCCTCTTCGGCCTCTTTCCCCCAGGAAATGCTCAAAGCCCTAATTATCACAATACCGAAGCCAGGGAAGGAGCCAAATGTGCCACAAAATGTTAGACCTATCTCGCTGCTCAATCATGATATGAAGTTATATGCGAAGGTAATAGCAAATAGATTGAATGAAATACTGCCATTGCTGATTCACCCCGATCAATCGGGATTAATAAAAGAACGCCAAACATCGGATGCCACGCGACGGATGATTAATATCATCCACCATACAGCGGTCCATCGAATGCCTTCTCTGCTCCTATCCTTAGATGCGGAGAAGGCATTCGATAGGGTTCACTGGCACTACCTCAAATTGACTTTAGAAAAATTTGGTTTTCAAGATCACATCCTATCTGCAATACTAGCTCTGTACTCCCATCCCTCGGCCCAAGTATACTGCTCATCCATGTTGTCAGCAACCTTTAACATAACCAACGGCACAAGACAGGGATGCCCCCTTTCACCCTTAATCTTTAACTTGATGATAGAGCCCCTAGCAGAAAAAAATCAGGTCCCAACCCGACATCACAGGAATCAACATTGGTAGTATAGATCATAAGATCAACCTTTTTGCTGACGACGTTATCCTATCAATAACTAACCCAACTACCTCCCTGGCTTCGGTACAGAAAATATTAGACAAATTCAGCTATATCTCGTATTATAAAGTCAATGCGACTAAGTCATATATCCTCCCCTTAGAAATGAATACGCAACAATACTCCCACCTGGAAAATAGCTACCAATACATATGAGCCAAAGATTCTCTCAACTATCTTGGTATCACCCTCACTAAAAATACAACTAATCTCTACCAAGCTAACTTCACCCCCTTCCTCAATGATCTACCTAAAGATCTTGATAAAATATCTAAATTGATGTTATCCAGCTCAGGTAGACTTGCAGCATTCAAAATGCTCAAACTGCCCCAACTATTGTACTTATTCAGGACACTCCCCATCCCTATACCCACACATTTTTTCAGCCAGATCCAGTCCCTACTTAGGAAATTCGTATGGCAACACAAAAAAGCTAGAATAGCACATACAATTCTCATAAAACACAAAAAAGCAGGAGGAATAGGCTACATCAATGTCAAAGATTACTACAATGCAGCAATCTTAACACAGCTGAAGGTCTGGTTCAACCCTAACCCATGTAATCACTGGAGCTCTATTGAAGCTCTCCAAGTGCCAGGACAAAATTTAAAAAATTGGCTCCTCAGCTCACCTGTACTTAACAAAAATAATAAAACTTTATCACCTACCATACAAGCTTCCGTAGCAGCGTTCAAATACCTCTTCGCCAATTTACACACAACTACTGATACTTGCAATCTACCCCTCCCTATAGAGATTCTCAACCTACTCATACCCAACATGCAGATGTCATCATGGCAGGAAAAGGGCATAACACTTATCACAGACTTATACATTAATGAGCACCTTCAGCCATTCACCTCACTTCAACAAGCTTTCTCGATCTCCTCGAGAGATTACTTTAAATACATCCAAATTACCCACTGCTTAATACATAAACCTCATCTCCACAAAAATATTCCTATCGCAGCTTGGCGATTCTTAACGAAAGATAAAATATCCACTAAGGGCATCTCCCTATTTTTCAATTTATTAAAAGGAAAATCGATCTTTGATAAATTGCCCGCCATAATTAAATGGGAAAGGAACTTAAATACCTCCTTCACCTCACAGCAATGGCTAGATGCTTTGCAGGCTACCTACGCAGCAACTCGTTCATCCAATCTTTGTGATCTAACATACAAGATCAACCTTCGTTGGTATATCGCCCCTTCTCAAATTCACATGTATAATCCATCCTTAGAACCTACCTGCTGGAGAAAATGTGGTTACCCGGGATCGTTGTTCCACATTTTGTGGAAATGCCCCAAAATCTCTACATTTTGGAATGATGTATTCCTCCTACTATCATAAGTAACAAACACCCTCATAATTCCGACCCCTGAACTGGCAATCTTAACCATCGGAATTGAACAATACCCACACCGACACAGATACATAATCACACACATCTTGTTGGCTGCAAGATTAACATTAACCAGGAATTGGAAATCCTCAGACCAATTTACTTGTACAGAAGTAAAAAGAACGACACACTTACACGGTATATACGAGCGCATGTATGCCATGACAAATGGTTCCCTAACTAAGATGACTAACAACTGGGAGCTATGGTTAACGTGGTTCAATAACTCCCAAACCACATTCACTTGATGTCTCAGACCTGACTTGAGTAACTACAGCTAGTGTAGATCCCCCCCTTTTTTTTTTTTTCTTGTTACTTCCCCCCCCCCTCTCTTCCCATTATCTGCGCTTTACACACTTTGAATATTTAAACGTATCAAAGAATACGATACTTAGTTATCCTTATTACAAACGAACCTATGCAATAACTGTTATGCTATTTAGTTACCTACAGTTCAACATGTTATTCGTTTATACTTGAACGTTTCTAGTATTTCATTTTATATCTTACGGCAAGGTACTACGTTTTTAAACACTGTCTGCATTGTGCACCATCACCTAAATATTCAAAAGTGAATGACAGTAACAACGGTGCTTCCTTCTTCCCCTGTCACAGCTTGTTCCCATCGGGGGTGCCTGGGGAAGAGGGCAATGCCTACTGGATTTATTCTGTACCAATATGTATTTTTAGTAATAATACACATAAAAAATATGACTTGAGTCACAATCTGCATGAATATTGTATTCTGACATTATTTTTCTGTTATGACTGATTACTCTACAATGTAATCCATTGAAGTTGTATTTGTCATATTTGATATATCTGTTACATTTTAATCTTCGTTGTAACCAACTTTCTTGAATACTCAATAAAAATATTTTGTGTTCACAATTCCCACAAAAAATTCCAGTAATGTGGAGACAGTGGACATTCCTGTCAAGTTCCATTTGTTAAAAAAAGGGGGGAAAGAATACCATTCACACAAACTTGTGTAGAGGGATATGAATAGAGGTCGTCCAGAGGGAATCCTGGATTGCGTACATGGACCTAAGACTATAACCTCTAAAGTGAGACTCATGAAAGACAAATGCTTTTTCTGCATCTGTAGAAAGGATTAAAGTGTGATCAGTCTTCAAAAGTGCTGAGTGGATAACATTGATAGCATTAATTGTTCCATCTCTAGCTTCACTAGTTGGCATATATCCCACTTGGTCTAGGTTGATAATTTTCTGGAGATGTGGTATAAGTCATAAGTATCTTGGCAAATAATTTAATGGCTATGTTAAGTAATGAAATGGGTCTTTAATTGCAAAATAATGTAGGATCTTTTCCTTCCTTGGGTATCACTGTTATATATGCAGATAAAGCTGTTGGACAAGTATAGGACAGTTAATGAAGAGAATGAAATGCTTTGATAAAGTGAGGAGCTAAGAGAGGTAAGAATTGTTTGTAATATGAACCACACGTTCATATTACAAACAATTCACACAAGCCATCTGGTCCAGGAGCTTTCCCAGATGAAGTGTTATAGCCTAAGCCAGTTCTGAATCTGTGATCAATGTATCCAAGGAAGAGAATGTGATAGTTGACAAAGAAGGGAGACCTGATTGAGAACGATACGTTTTCATACGATCTTCATTTAATTGTAATTGTTGACCAGGACCTCGTGTGTTTAGATTAAATAGGGAAGAGTAGTATTTTTTAAAAGTTTCAGCTATTTCTGTTGTATATATTTTCTTAGCGCCATCTTGAGAAGAAATCATAGGTATAAGTTTTAGCTAAGGAGAAAAAGAAAGGAAAGCGTTGAAAGTGTTGCAGTTAAAAGTTAATTTATTGCACATAGATTAAAAGCAACTCAAAAGATAGTGTAGCAAGGTAAATGGAAGATACGTCTGCGCTACTAATAATGAATAACTGTGTGATTAAATATTTAAGGTTGCTTCTAAACACCAACTGTTATTAGCAGGAAAAGTGAAAAAATATAAAAAAGATGAAGCACTACCTCAACACCACACACATATAATGCTTTACAAGCAATATAGACAAAAAGTACACAGCAGTGGCCCCTAGTGTGAGTAATAAATATGCCCCTTATAACTTTAAATAAATAAAACAAAGTCTATATGATAAGTGCAATCTTCTTGTGAACCAGTACAATCCGCAAGATATCCAAACGTGAATAGATGGCAAGTAAGTGACAAATAGAGATGAGCCCGATTGTAAGATAACTACTGTTGCACTCCAGGCACATCTGCGCACACATGCGCGCATACAAGACTGTACTAATTGCGGGCGCGCTAATGCTCGCCAATGTGCACGTTAATGTGTGCGCACCCGCGCACCCCTTTGGCGCCAGATGGCCTATTTAAGGCGCGCGCTGACTTGTAGCAGATGCTGACCGATCTTCAGCTGTTCCTCTACCCGTTCCTTGTGATTCCTGCCATTACCTGCCTGATCTCCGTTGCTGAACCCCTGGCTTGTCCTGACCTTGCTTCTGGATTTTCTTCTATCTCTGACTGCTGGCTCCTGACTTCGGCTTCCTGATTTGACCTTGCTCCTGCCTGACGATTTGGTACCTTGCTGCACGCCTGCTTCCGAACCCGGCTATTCCTGTGACTATGCTCCTGTCTCCTGTTTGGCTCCAAGCTGTCACCAGGGTGTCCGCAGCTCTGTTCCTGCGACCTGTTGCGACTTCCTGCATCTCCAAAGTCGCAGCATCTACCTCAAGCTTCCAGGGCTACATCTGCAGGCACTCGTATTCCTCCTTTCCCTTGGGTCCTTCTGTCACCATCAGCGGGACCAGGGTTGGAGATACAAGGGAGGCCGACCTCTTCACTTCAGACTCCGACCAGGTACGTGACACTGATGTTCGAGTCGAAAGTAAGTTTGACTCAAACATCGGGTTTTCGACGAACAGCAAACAATAGGAGGTGTCCGAAAGCCGCCAGAACACCATTAAAGTCTAGGCGACACTAACATGAAAAATAAAAAGTGCTGATTTTAAAGGCTTATATGCAAGTTATTGTCATAAAAAGTGTTTGGGGACCTGGGTCCCACCCCAGGGGACATGTATTAATGCACCTTTTTTTAAAAACGTTTATAGTGAAACAGTAAAAATTAAAGTATGCCTGTAAAGTGGCGCATTTTTTCCATGTTTAGAACAGTACCAAAGCAAAATTAAATTTCTAAAGGAAAAATTGTCATTTAAAACTGATCGCGGCTATAATGAATTGTCGGGTCTCGACAACATAGATAAAATGAATTGAAAAAAAAAACATCGGTCCCCCAGTTCATTACCAGGCCCTTTGGGTCTGGTATGAATATTAAGGGGAACCACATTTTTTTAAAAAATGCATGGGGGTCCCCCTAAAATCTATACCAGTCCCTTCAGGTCTGATATGGAAATTAAGGGGAACACTGCGCCAAGTAAAAAAAAATGGCGTAGGGGTCCCCCCAAAATCCACACCAGACTGAAGGGTCTTGTATGGCCTTTAAGGGGAACCCTGCGCCAAAATAAAAATAAAATGGCGTAGGGGTCCCCCCAAAATCCATACCAGACCCTTATCCGAGCATGCAACCTGGTAGGCCGCAGGAAAAGCTGGGGGATGAGAGAGCGCCCCCCTCCTGAACCATACCAGGCCACATGCCCTCAACATGATGGGGACAAGGGCCTCATCCCCACAACCCTTGCCCGCTGGTTGTGGGGGTATGTGGGCAGGGATTATCGGAATCTGGAATCTGGAAGCCCCCTTTAACAAGGTGACCCCCAGATCCCGGCCTCCCCCCTGTGTGAATTGGTAATAGGGTGACTACTATTTGACAAAAAAAGTGTCAAAAATTTTAAAAAAGACAAGAGACAGCTTGGGACAGGTCCTATATAAAAAATAAAAATGTCCACGATGTCCACTCATCTTTTATCACGCCGCCTGACGGACCAAAAAAAAAAAAAAAAAGCCACAACCGTTTCGCCTCCATGGAAGGCTTCCGCCAACTAACACGTCTTACACGACTGACCCCCCCCCCCCAGACCCAGCAAATTAACCCCATAGAGTGACAACAGTTGAACATTCTTACTTAAAATGGTAAGTAGGAAGAGAAAGTTTGATTAAAAAAGAGAGGTCAGAGGGACCTTGTTTAACATCATAGAAATTCAGATATCAGGGTCCAAGCCTAGCAGATTGAGGACTGCGCTACGATGGGAACAATATGAAGAGATGTCTGTTACTGTCTGAATGCATGGACAGGAGATGTAAGAAGACGTTGACCCCCATGAATCTTCTGACAATGTGAATCGGTGTCTTCCAAGTAAATTAGCCAATCATTAAGTTTGAAACTTAATTCTGAGTTTCTCGAATACAAGAGGGACATCTACAGTAGAGCGTACATACATAGTGTCATTGTCTTTTTTGACAATCAGATGTAAAGGGTAATGCCATTTGTAAGCTGCACCGAGTCACATATTTTCTCTAATGGGGTTTAAGAATGGCTCTCCTGCATAATGTGTTCCTAGATAAGTCAGGAAAAAATTGTATACTAACTACATTAAAGATTACAGTGCCTAGTTGCCAGGCTCTGTGAAGGATGTTGTTTTTACTGTGTAAGAGTCCTTTCACACCAAGGGCGTTCTGCAGGGGCTATAGCGTTAGAAATATCGCCTGCAATCCGCCCTAAAACAGCTGCACCATTGTCTGTAGTGTGAAAGATGGAGGGCTTTCACACTGCAGTGGTGCGCTGGCAGGACGTCAGGAAAAGTCCTGTCAGCAGCTTCTTTGGAGCGCTGAAGGAGCGGTGAACTCATCGCTCCTCCACTGCTTCTCCAGTGCTGCTCCCCATTGAAATCAATGGGGCAGCACTGTAATACTGCCAGCAAAACGCCGCTATTGCAGTGGTTTGCCGGGGTTTTAACACTTTCTAGGCCGCCAGCGGGGGGTAAAAGCGCCCCCGCTAGCAGGCGAAATGCGCCGCAAATCCGACGGTAAAACGCTGCTAAAAATAGCAGCGTTTTACCGCCGATGCTATGGGCGGTGTGGTGTGAAAGGGGTCTAAAAGTGTACATGACAAATAACATCCCTAGATGTTATCCTTGAGTTTTGAGCATAGAGCATGATGTGTGGCAGGTTCAACTAGTGGATTTGTAAGAGAGGAGCAATGTAATATACTGCTGTCAACAGCAGGTACCAAGTCCTGAGAAGCCAGCTGTGAATGGTTGGAAACCTTTGTCATTAGCTACTCTCTTTTAAACGATGTCTGGTATGATGGCCCAACAGGTCTGGAGGCAGCGTAGGTCAGGGATATACATCTGTATTCTGTGGATACAGAGTCCAGACAACTTCCAAGTGAATGGAGATTAATCTCTGTCAGCGGATCCAAGCTGCCACACTATTCTGAGCATGATGTCTGCGTCATCTTCGATGTCTGGAGCTCCGCTGATGAATCTGTAAAAGTACAGTGAAAGAGGGTGATATCTGGTAACAAAGTATTTATCTTCTTTCCCAGGAACTCCTGCTTTTGGACATTATGTTAAGGGGAAGGTAAATTGTAAAATAAGCAATCTTGAAGCTAGTAAAGGTGTTTAAAATGCGGGAGCTCCTGAGGTATGCACCTTATTCATCCATGCTCTAGACATGCTCTCCAAATGTCCCTATATTCTTTGCATTCTCATAACCTATTTTTCTAATATCACCTCACCATTTGCATAAGCAAATAGAGCCTTCCACGGATCACTGATAAACAGTCCATAATCTTTCTTTCACACATTGATCCAAACTTCGCAAATTCTTCCTTTCACTTTTTCCAATATTACATAATCAAAAATTCTTTATTTCAAAATAAATTTTCTCCACTCCAGTCAAAACGTTAATCATTTTTTCCAGACTCCTCCAAACCTTATTTGCATTACAACACCCCCAAAACAAACGATCCACACTCTCCTCCCTCCTTCACCCTCCTACGACACAATTCACTATCAACCAACCTCCTCCTTCTCTGAAACTCTCATCAGCGAACATCTATGTATAGCCCTTCATGCCACATCCTACCAACTCCTTTTTACCCACATTTCCACATACTTTCTTACCCCGTTTATCATTCAAACCCAGCATATCCAACTCCTCCCTCCCTTATAATAAACCCTTCACTTTCTTACTGTCACTCCACACCTCCTTAGTCCCCTCCTGCAATCCATAACTCTTCATACACCTTTAAATTCTCACGTAAAACCACAGGTGCATACAAACATACAGCAAATCCATTTCATGTTGCTTATATTTTCCCACCATGATCCCACTTGCATATTTCCTTGTCAAAAGATTTTTATTTAGTTCACATTAATAGGCATTACATACATGTTAATGAATAAGTGACGGCAGATGGAATGAAGCTTGTTACTTACAGTAAATGAAGGTACAAAACATGTAATATATTACTGTATATAACTTGTAGTATTGGTGAGGAGATTATAAGAGAATACAATTTGATTAAGTGTAATTAACCAATCCAACATTTGAATTTGTGAAGATTCTGTGGATGAGATACTTGTATTGAAAAAACAAAGAGCTTTAAAAATCACAAAAGGGACGGGAAAGGTGAGAATAAAAGAGGGGGAGAAAAAGGGAAAGAGAGGAGTAGAGAGGGGAAGGAGTTCAAAAGGTTGATCCGAGAACCAGTGTGTGGTAAAGTAAGGTCCTATATCCGCCCTTTATAATCAACTACCATGGCAGGAGAACAGAGTCATCTAAGGATGATGGCAAGGAAAATTGAATCCATGGGTGCCACATGTTTTTGAATTTGGGGATTTGGTTATGTTCTATAGCTGCCATTTTTGCATGAATCATGAAATTATTCATTCTATGCTTTGTCTAGGCTACCACCAAAGAAGGGGATTTCCATGCTTTTGTCAGAGTTTGTTTTGTGGCTGTAAGGAGTTGGACAAAGAGCCTAAACTGTATATGAGTCAATTATACAGGTTTTAGGTTAATCGCTTAAGGACCGCCTTCTGCACATTTCTGTCAGCAGAATGGCACGGCTGGGCAGATCAACATACAGGTACGTTGCCCTTTAAAAGCCCAGCCGTGGGTCGCCGCGCCCCGGTCCTGAGCTCCGTGGCCACGGGACCAGCGGACCGGATCGCCGCTGGTGTCCCACAATCGGGTCACAGAGCTGAAGAACGGGGAGAGGTCTGTGTAAACAAACCTCTCCCCATGCTTCCTACACTGCCTGTCACTGATCGGCTGTTCCCTGTCATCGGGAAAGCCGATCAGTGACGTCAGCCGTAAAGCCACACCCCCATACTGTAAAAATCACACACACACTAACGTAACCCCTCCCCGCCCCCTAGTGGTTAACCCCTTCACTGCCAGTGTCATTTACATAGGAATCAGTGCATTTAAATAGCACTGATTTCTGTATAAATGATAATGGTCCCAAAAATGTGTCAAAAATGTCCGATGTGTCCGCCATAATGTCGCAGTCACAATAAAAATTGCTGATCGCCGCCATTACTAGTAAAAAAAAAAATATTAATAAAAATGCTATAAAACTATCCCCTATTTTGTAAACGCTATAATTTTTACATTATAAAAACCGCATAGGCGATCAAATACCACCAAAAGAAAACTCTATTTGTGGGAAAAAAAATACGCCAATTTTGTTTGGGAGCCACGTCGCACGACCGCGCAATTGTCAGTTAAAGCGATGCAGTGCCGAATCGCAAAAAGGGGCCTGGTCCTTTGGCTGCAAATTGGTCCGGGGCTTAAGTGGCGTCAGGTTGTATTGATATCTTGAGCATTCTGGAGGCAGTTGTAAATATTTATTTCTGGAAGGTTTGGGCTATGGGGCAGGCCCACCAAATATGCATTTATATGCCTAGGTCCGGACAGCCTCAGAAGCAAAGTGCTGATTAAGTTGGAATGTATTTAGCTATTCTAGAGGGTACAAGGTACCAACAGGTCAAAACTTTATAATTGGTTTCAATTGCTAAAATGTTAGGAGAGGATGTTTTATTTGCCAGCCAAATATCCGACCATTCTGTATCACTAAGAGTTCGTCCAAGGTCCTCCTCCCATTTCTGAGTGTAGGATGGATTGTCTGAGTTGGGTTTAATTAGTAACTGAGAATAAAGTGAAGAGATTAGTCCTTTGGCGTGTGGATCTTTTTTACATGTAGCTTCAAAGCTTGTAACTTGATTCAGAGGTGTGTCCATATTTGTAAAGGGTGTGAAGAAGTTTTTTATTTAGAGGTATTGGAATATGTCCGATTGAGGTAATCCAAAAGCCTTGCACAGATCTTGGAAAGGGATAATGTTTGAAGATGTGACAAATTTGTGTAATCTCAGAAGTTCCCGTAAAGCCCATACTTTGAATAATTTGGGGTATGCTGGGTGAAAAGCAGGGTTTTTAAGGAAGGAGAGGGTTTTGTGGGGATTGTAAGTGGTGTTTAAATTTAAGCCTATCCCAAAAAAGATATAAAGTGTTTAGTGATAGGGTTACGCAAACCAGGACTTCAGGGCTAGGCCATAGTAGATTTGAGACCAATAAAGGATCGCAGTCAGCTGCTTCTATCATCGTACATAGGAGTTTCTTGTGTTGCATGATATTTGGATAGGCTTGCAATATGAGCGGCTTTGTAGTATGATGCAAAGTTTGTAAAGCCAAGGCCACCTTTAGATTTGGGAAGATATAGAGTGTAGAAGAGTAAATGGGGTTTGGAGGATCTCCATACAAATGTCATCACCCTTTTTTTGGTTCAGTTGTGTAAAGTAGGCCAGAATTGGGATCGGTAGGAGTCTGAACAAATATAGTAGTTTGGGTAGGATCGACATTTTTATAGTATTAATTTTACCTAGCCAAGATATTGGAAGGTGTGACCATTGTTTCATTAAGTTTGTTACATGCTTTAGGGTAGATGGGTAGTTGGCTGAAAAGAAATCTGAAACGGAAGCTGTTCTAAGATGTAGGCAAACCTACTGAGGATAGGTAAGAGGTTGGGGCCTGAGTCCTGAGGAAATAAAAATAATAAAATGTCATCTGTGAATAAGAAAATTTTGTGGTGATAGCCGCCTAGTTCTATTCCAGTTATTGTTGGGTTTGAGCTGATGTATTGAGCAAGGGGTTCTATTAAAAGGGCAAATAGAAGGGGGAGAGTGCACATCCCCGACACGTGCCTTTTTCTATTTTAAAGGAGTCTGATTTGTAACCTGCATATTTTATGTATGCTTGAGGTCTGTCGTATAGTGCAGCTATCCATTTAGTGAAGTGGGGGCCAAAACCCAATTTCTGGAGGGTGTGTAGCAAATAGGGCCATGAAACAGAATCAAAGGCTTTCGTAATGTCAAGGGAAAGGAAGCAAGGGGGGGATGCAGCGAGTTTTAGCAATGTGTGCAAAAAGAACTGCTTGGCGCACATTGTCACCCACTTGGCTTGTAGGCATAAAACCCACTTGATCCAGGTGAAAGAGAATGCCTATGATTTTGTTGAGGCGATTTGCCAGGATTTTTGCTAAGACTTTTATGTTAAGGTTTAAAAGGGAACTGGGGCGATAATTCGTGCAAGATGTATTATCGGAGTTATGCTTAGGTATCATACAAATAATTGCCATTAGTGATTCTTGTCTAAAGGAACATCCTTCTAATATTATATTAAAAGCTTTGGCTAGGAGTGGAGATCATTTTTCTGCAAATGTATGGTAATATATGTCTCAAAAACCATCAGGGCCTGGTCATTTGTTTAATTTTAGTTCTTTAATTGTTTTCGCTACATCCTCCACTGTGATGAGCTCTTCAACATGGGATATTTGGTTCTGGGATAATTGAGAAACATTTAATTGGGAATAAAAGGCGTCTGCGTCCACAGGGTTAAATTCATTTGTTTCAGAGTATAAAGAGGCTAAATGGTATTGGAATTTATGGACTATTTTAATGGGATTACAGGTGTAATTATCCTTTGACAATTTGAGTTAAATTGGTTTGGTTTGTTTATTTAGAGAATTCAGAGCACGTGCCAAGTGTCAGGTTTATTAGCCTTCATATAGAAGGCATGTCTATAACGGTGCAATGATTTATCCACATTTTCTGTGAGGAATAGATCATATTCCAGACGAGCCTTTTCTAATCTGCTTTTTGTGGTTCAGGATGGATTATCTTGGAAGAGTACAAAAGCATTGTTGTATTCTAGCTCTAATTTTCGTTTAATTAATTTTTTCTCGCTTAAACATAGCAGATTGTCACTCAAATACCCAACATAGCCCTGGTGGTTCCCAGAGAGTTAGTGGAGAGATTTCAGGGCAGCTGTTATCTTTTAGGTCTTGTTCAATTACTATGCAATGAGATTTTTAAGGGTTTTTAACCACCTCAATACAAGGCATTTTCACCCCCTTCCTGCCCAAGCCATTTTTCAGCTTTCAGTGCTGTCACAATTTGAATGACAATTGCGTGGTCATACAACACTTTACCCAGATGAAATTGTTATAATTTTGTTCCCACAAATAGAGCTTTCTTTTGGTGGTATTTGATCACCTCTGCAGTTTTTATTTTTTGCGCTATAAACAAAAGAAGAGGGACAATTTAAAAAAAAAAAAAAAATTTTTTACTTTTTGCTATACTAAATATCCCCAAAAATATATATATAAAAAAATTTATTTTTTCCTCAGTTTGGACCGATATGTATTCTTCTGAATATTTTTGGTAAAAAAAATCGCAATAAGCGTATATTGATTGGTTTGCACAAAAGTTATAGCGTCTACAAAATAGAGGATAGATTTATAGCATTTTTATTATTATTTTATATCTAGTAATGCCGGCGATCTGTGATTTTTATCGTGACTGCGATATTGCGGCAGACATATCGGACACTTTTGACACATTTTTGGGACCATTCACATTTATACAGTGATCTATGCTATAAAAATGCATTAATTACTGTATAAATGTGACTGACAGGGAAGGGGTTAACACTGAAGGGGTTAATATGTTCCCTGGGAGTGATTATAACTGTAGGGGGAGGGGATTCACAAGGGGAGGAGACCGATCTGTGTTTCTCAGTACTGAGAACACACCATCAGTCTCCTCTCCTCCTCTTCCTCCTCTGTGTTACTGGGCAATCGCGGGTGCCCAGTGACACGACGGTGCGCGCACGCTCCCTGGAGGGCCGGGAAGGGGAGGGCGCCTCCCACCACGAGAGCTGCGCCACCTGGCCGTCAATTGACAGCCGGCGGTCACTAAGCAGTTAAGTAAGATGTTGGGGAGGTACGAAGAATTGTCATGTGCTTTAGGTATAGTGGAGGTTATTGTAGTATAGACTGCGCTGTAATCTGACCAAGGGACTGGGATTATGTTTGATGAGAGAATCTCAGGTATCATAACAATAGTTAGAAATATATGGTCAATACGAGAGAAGGTTTGGTGTATGTGCGAATAATGAGTATATTTTCTTTTTCCCAGATTATTTTCTATCCACGAGTCAACTAATTTGTGTCTCAAGAGAATTGCTTGAGTGGGCTTTTTGGTGGGATAAATGGTGATTTGTCTAAAAATGGGAGGAGGACTTGGTTTAAATCCCCACACATGATAATTGTTCCCATCTTGTGTGTGGATACTACTTGTAGAAGGTGTGATAGAAAAGGTGTTGGTTGTTTATGTGGAGCATAATAGGAGACAATTGTGACTGCTGTGTCCATAATGTGTCCTGTGACGATAAGATATCTCCCTTCGGGGTTTTTAATTTTCTAATTTAGGAATGAATGGGATAGAGTGGTGAAAAGCTATAAGGGGTCTGCGCTGTTTGGTGGTAGTTGAGGCCATGTAAATTTGCGGATAAAATTAGCTCATAAATTTGGGCGTGGAGTTCACTCTAAAGTGAGTTTCCTGTAAGCATACTATATGTGCTTTCTGTGATTGAAAGAAACGGAACGCTTTAGTGCATTTCTGCTGTATGTTAATACCCTGAACATTCAGGGACGTAATGTTTAAGGGTGCCATGATAGGTGATAAGGGAGATGATACTCCCCACTTCTCACATTTTCCTGGCTGGATGGATCAATCCAAGTGAACAAGAAGGAGGGGAGGCAGAGATGGGCCTAGGAGGGTCTAGAGAAAGAAAAAAAACATGTATCATATGAGGTAAGATATAATATAATATTGCAAGAATAAATTTTAAGAAATCCAAGAATTGCCTGTGATAAGAGAAAAAATTCTCTATCGGGGGAAAAAGGGCCATCATCAATCTTTCACAATAGTGGGCAATCGAGGGAGGCAAAGTGGAGTACACTGAACTACCATGTAAAGAGGAAAAGCCCTATAAATAGGAACATCCTAAGGATGTATAGAAACAGCCTGCACGCCCATAAATAGATATTGGGCTAATAGCCCTGCTTGATCATATAGGGAGAGGTGTGTGTTAAATAATCAGTTTTTTTACTTATTGCTGATATTATCAAGTTGTATTAGGGGTAGGGTTAAGCAAACCGGAACTGTAAAGTTCGGGTCCGTAACGGACTTTTGGGTGTCCGGGACCCGGAACCGAACCCGAACTATTGCCTGTTTCGGGTTCGGGTCCGGTGTTCGGCGCTGTATTGGCGCCTTTTTAACAGCTTTAGGGCAGCCAATCGACGATCGTTTCACTAGTGTGCCCTATATATAGCCCACACACAGCACACAGCGTCATTCTGCTATACACAATTAGTTAGATCAGTGAGCGATCTAGATAGCTAGAGTAGGGAGTTTCTTAATTATTAAGCAAAAGAAAGAGGCAGAGATAATTATTGAAGAGATTCCTAAATCAATTGTACCCTGGCTGGGGTGCAGTGCACAGTCTTTTAACAGTGCCATGAGGCCAGTGCCAGACAAAATCTAAAATGTTTACCTGCAAGCTCAGTGCAACATTACTGCACTGCATATACTAAGAGATACACCACAGTCTGTGTGCATTCTGCTATTGGAAAAACATTGCATAAAAATTGAATTTTGCTTTTTATTTATTTTTCCCAATAGCATTTTCTGCGTGTTCCTTCGTGTATATGCTGTAGACACTAACCGTGTATTCTGATATTGCAAAAACATTGCAAAAAAAATATAATTTTGCAGTGTTTTTTTTTTCTTGCCAATAGCATTTTCTGCGTTTTCATAAACGCTTTACAATACTGTCCGTGTAGTCTGATATTGCAAAAACATTGCAAATAAATATAATTTTGCAGTGTTTTTTTTTCTTGCCAATAGCATTTTCTGCGTTTTCATAACCGCTTTACAATACTGTCCGTGTAGTCTGATATTGCAAAAACATTGCAAATAAATATAATTTTGCAGTGTTTTTTTTTCTTGCCAATAGCATTTTCTACGTTTTCATAAATGCTTTACAATACTGTCCGTGTAGTCTGATATTGCAAAAACATTGCAAAAAAAATATAATTTTGCAGTGTTTTTTTTTCTTGCCAATAGCATTTTCTGCGTTTTCATAACCGCTTTACAATACTGTCCGTGTAGTCTGATATTGCAAAAACATTGCAAAAAAATATAATTTTGCAGTGTTTTTTTTTCTTGCCAATAGCATTTTCTGCGTTTTCATAAACGCTTTACAATACTGTCTGTGTAGTCTGATATTGCAAAAACATTGCAAAAAAATATAATTTTGCAGTGGTTTTTTTTCTTCCCAATAGCATTTTCTGCGTTTTCATAAACGCTTTAGACACGGTGCGTGTATTCTGCTATATACAAAAACACCCATTTAGGGCGAGATCATAAATTTTGAAAATATGAGGAGATCATCAAAAAGGGGACGTGGCCCGGGTCGTGGTGCTGCTGGTGGCGCTCCTGTTGCAGGGAGAGGACGTGGTCGATCTGTGCCAGCTACACGCACTAGTGAAACACCTTCCTCAGGTGCGAGTAGGCGACAGAGCCTGCAGCGGTATTTTGGCGCGCCTAATGAGGCTGTACGAATGTCGAGGCCAGGACAAGTACAGGCGATAGTAGATTGGGTTGCTGCTGACACTGCCTCCGGTTCCTTCACATTGTCTCCCACCCAGTCTCCTGATGAAAGTTCTGAGTTGGCACCTGCAGCCGATGTCCATCAGTCTTTCACCTCACCCCCTTGCAAATCAGCCAATCAGTCTGAGCCCCAAATCATGCAGCAGTCTCTTCTGCTTTTTGATGACTCTGTTAGCAGGGTTTCCCAGGTCCATCCACCTAGCCCTGCCCCAGAAGTGGAAGAGATTGTGTGCACCGATGCCCAACCACTTATGTTTCATGATGAGTACATGGGAGGACCAACGCAGCACGTCTCGGATGATGACGAAACACAGGTGCCAACTGCTGCTGCTTTCGCCATTGTGCAGACCGACAAGGAGGGCAGGAGTGAATTTTGGGTGGAAGATGATGTGGAGGACGATGAGGTCCTTGACCCCACATGGAATCAACGTCATGCAGGTGACCAGTGTAGTTCAGAGGAAGAGGCGGTGGTCGCACAGAGCCACCAGCACAGCAGAAGAGGGAGCAGGGTGCAAAAGCGGAGCGTCCGTCCCCTAGACAGTACGTCTGCTACTGCCCAACGCAGCAAGGGACTGAGCACACCAAAGCCAGGTGCAAGGAGTTCCCTAGCGTGGAAGTTCTTCAGACAATGTCCTGATGACAAGACACGAGTGGTTTGCACGCTGTGCAATCAGAGCTTGAAGCGAGGCATAAACGTTCTCAACCTGAGCACAACCTGCATGACCAGGCATCTAAGTGCAAAGCACGAGATCCAGTGGAGTAGACACCGCAAAAACCAAGAAAGGTCTCTGGCTCCTCCTGCTTCCTCTTCTGCTGCAGTCTCGGCCTCTTCATCCACCTCTGTAGTGACAGTGACACCTGCCAACCCGCAAACAGAGGATCTGCCAGCAACACTACCACCTGGGTCACCAACCAACTCCACAATGTCCCATGGAAGCTTTCAGCTCTCTATTTCCCAAACACTGGAGCGGAAGAGGAAGTACCCCCCTAGCCACCCGCGATCCCTGGCCCTGAATGCCAGCATTTCAAAATTGCTCGCCTTTGAAATGCTGTCATTCCGTCTGGTGGAGACGCAGAGTTTTCAAAGGCTGATGTCATTGGCTGTCCCACAGTACGTCGTGCCCAGCCACCACTACTTTTCCAGATGAGCTATCCCTTCCCTGCACAACCAAGTGGGGGACAAAATCAGGTGTGCACTGCGCAACGCCATCTGTGGCAAGGTCCACCTAACTACGGATGCGTGGACCAGTAAGCACGGTCAGGGACGTTATATCTCCCTAACAGCACACTGGGTAAATGTAGTGGCGGCTGGGCCTGAGGCGGATAGCAGTTTGGTGCATGTCCTTCCACCACCGAGGATTGCAGGGCACTTAAGTTTGCCTCCTGTTGCTAACTCCTCCTACTCCTTCTCCTCATCCTCTACCACCTCCTCATCCAGTCAGCGTAACACCTTCACCACCAACTTCAGCACAGCCAGGGCTAAACGACAGCAGGCAGTTTTAAAACTTTCCTGTTTGGGGGAAAAACCCCACACCGCGCAGGAGTTGTGGAGGGACATGGAACAACAGACCGATGAGTGGTTGGTGGCAGTGAGCCTCAAGCCCGGCCTGGTGGTGTGCGATAATGGGCGAAATCTCGTAGCAGCTCTGAATGAATGAATGAATGAGTGACTTGTATAGCGCTACCTATGCGAACTCAATCGCCTCAGGGCGCTTTTTGCCACCGGTGTCCGTCTGTGGTATAGCGTGGTCCTTTACCCCGTAGGGTCCCGACGCGCTTACAAACACATACTAGGGCCAATTTTTTTTTTTTTTTAGACAGGATCTAATTAACCTTACCAGCATGTCTTTGGAGTGTGGGAGGAAACTGGAGTACCCGGAGGAAACCCACGCAGGCACAGGGAGAACATGCAAACTCCAGGCAGATGGTGTATTGCTGCTAGGTGAAAGTGCTGACCACTACACCACTGTGCTGCCCCCTGGGCCTTGCCGGTTTGACGCACATACCTTGCCTGGCGCATGTGCTGAACTTGGTGGTCCAGAGGTTCCTGAAGAATTACCCTGATATGCCAGAGCTGCTGCAGAAAGTGCGGGCCGTCTGTGCGCACTTTCGGCGTTCTCACCCTGCTGCTGCTCGCCTGTCAGCGCTGCAGCGTAACTTCGGCCTTCCCGCTCACCGTCTCATATGTGACGTGCCCACAAGGTGGAACTCCACCTTGCACATGCTTGCCAGACTGTGCGAGCAGCAGCAGGCGATAGTAGAGTTTCAGCTGCAGCACGCACACGTGAGTCGCTCTGCGGAACAGCACCACTTCACCGCCAATAACTGGGCCTCCATGCGAGACCTGTGTGCCTTGTTGCGCTGTTTCAAGTACTCCACCAACATGGCCAGTGCCGATGACGATGTTCTCAGCGTTACTATCCCAGTTCTATGCCTCCTTGAAAAAACTCTTAAGGCGATGATGGAAGAGGATGTGGCAGAGGATGTGGCACAGGATGAGGAGGAGGAAGAGGGTTCATTTCCAAGGCTTTCAGGGCAGTCATTTACAAGTGGCTACGAGGCTGGGTTCCTGCACCAACAAGCGCCAGGTACACAATTGTCTGGCAGCAAGGGCACAGTTCTGGAGGATGACGAGGTGGAGGATGAGGAGGAGATGGAGGAGGAGGAAGAACCATGTTCACAGCAGGGTGGCACCCAGACCAGCTCATGTCCATCACTGGTGCGTGGCTGGGGGGGTACAGAGGACACAGACGATACACCTCCCACAGAGGACAGCTTTTCCTTGCCTCTGGGCAGCCTGGCACACATGAGCGATTACATGCTGCAGTGTCTCCGCAATGACCGCCGAGTTTAACTGGTGCTGATTATTGGGTGGCCACCCTGCTGGATCCCCGTTACAAGGACAACGTGCCATCCTTAATTACCTCACTGGAGCGTGATCGTAAGATGCGCGAGTACAAGCGCAAGCTGGTAGACGCGCTGCTGGTGGCATTCCCACTTGGAAGCGGGGGTACGGTGGAAGCACAAGGCCAAGGCAGAGGAGGAGGAAGAGGTCGCCAACCCAGCCGGGGCACCGCCAGCACCTCGGAAGGCAGGGTTAGCATAGCCGGAATGTGGAAAAGCTTTGTCATCACGCCACAACAACCAGCACCACCAGCTGAGATGGAACGTCTTAGCAGGAGGCAGCATTTCACCAACATGGTGGAGCAGTATGTGTGCACACGCCTACACGTACTGCAAGATGGGTCTGCCCCTTCAACTTCTGGGTCTCTAAATTGGGCACATGGCCTGAGCTTGCCCTTTACGCCTTGGAGGTGCTGGCCTGCCCTGCCGCCAGTGTATTATCTGAACGTGTATTTAGCACGGCAGGGGGCGTTATCACAGACAAGCGCAGCCGCCTGTCCAGAGCCAATGTGGACAAGCTCACATTCATTAAAATGAACCAGGCATGGATACCACAGGACTTGGCCTTACCTTGTGCAGAATAGACACATATACCGTTGTTCTGACGAAAACTGTCTTGCTATCGGATAGTGTCTGGCCACTTACTGCGCAGGTGCAGTGCTTGCGCAGTACGGAGGACAAGGAGATTCACAAAATCTCCAAAGATGAACGTCGCCTGCGCAGTGAGTGCAGGTTCAAGCCCCACCATCCAAGTGGACATACGGTAGCACATAGTAACAGGGCCCCTCATGGGCTCGCTTGGCTAGGCTTCAACCTCGGATGATGTGGCTTGAACCTGGAGTCACCGTGCATCGTCTTTGGAGAGTTTCGAAATCCCCTTGTCCTACGTACTGAGCAAGCGCAGTACAGGGCGGACACTATGCGACGGGGGACAGAATTCGACACATCATTCACCACTAGCCTTACCCAGCCATTGTTGTATTTTTGAACCAGTGTTGGCTACCTCGTCCTCCTCCACCGCCGCTTCCACCTACACCGCCACATCCACCGCCACCTCAACCTCCTACTCCATTTGAATTTCGTCCTCCTCAACAACCAGCACCACCAGCTGAGATGGAATGTCTTAGCAGGAGGCAGCATTTCACCAACATGGTGGAGCAGTATGTGTGCACACGCCTACACGTACTGCAAGATGGGTCTGCCCCTTCAACTTCTGGGTCTCCAAATTGGGCACATGGCCTGAGCTTGCCCTTTACGCCTTGGAGGTGCTGGCCTGCCCTGCCGCCAGTGTATTATCTGAATGTGTATTTAGCACGGCAGGGGGCGTTATCACAGACAAGCGCAGCCGCCTGTCCAGAGCCAATGTGGACAAGCTCACGTTCATTAAAATGAACCAGGCATGGATCCCACAGGACTTGGCCTTACCTTGTGCAGAATAGACACATATACCGTTGTTCTGACGAAAACTGTCTTGCTATCGGATAGTGTCCGGCCACTTACTGCGCAGGTGCAGTGCTTGCGCAGTACGGAGGACAAGGAGATTCACAAAATCTCCAAAGATGAATGTCGCCTGCGCAGTGAGTGCAGGTTCAAGCCCCACCATCCAAGTGGACATACGGTAGCACATAGTAACAGGGCCCCTCATGGGCTCGCTTGGCTAGGCTTCAACCTCGGATGATGTGGCTTGAACCTGGAGTCACCGTGCATCGTCTTCGGAGAGTTTCAAAATCCCCTTGTCCTACGTACTGAGCAAGCGCAGTACAGGGCGGACACTATGCGACGGGGGACAGAATTCGACACATCATTCACCACTAGCCTTACCCAGCCATTGTTGTATTTTTGAACCAGTGTTGGCTACCTCGTCCTCCTCCACCGCCGCTTCCACCTACACCGCCACATCCACCGCCACCTCAACCTCCTACTCCATTTGAATTTCGTCCTCCTAGGTCAAGATTATAATTTTTTCATTTTTTTTCATTTCCAAGTATTTTATTTTCCCACTATCTTATCCATTAAATTGAATATTTTTTTCCAGAAAGTGCGTATTCTGGGGTATTCCCACCATATGTGCGGCACCGTGCCATTGAGTTTCTGAGGTTCTTAATGACTTCCTGTACCTCTTCTACTGAGAAGGGGGCCTCCAGCATTTTTTTTTTTTTTGTTATTTTAAGTTATTTCCCTATCCACATTTGTTTGCAGATCACTTGCCATGCTCTTAACAACATTTTGCTGCCATTTGCAGCCCTCTAGCCCTTTCCATGGCCCTTTTACAGACATTTTAGTGTTCAAAAGTCCGGGTCCCCATTGACTTCAATGGGGTTCGGAGTTCGGGGTCAAGTTCGGGTCAAGTTCGGTCCCGAACCCAGACTTTTTTCCGAAGTTCGGCCGGACCCGCCGAATCCGAACATCCAGGTGTCCGCTCAACTCTAATTAGGGGTTATTATATGAAAGGATTGGGGGTAGGGAAATGGGATGTGGAATGGGGATCAGGGGGATGTGAAAGCAGAGCCATATCTGCCCAGAAATATAATGATGTACTTAGTTAATAATTAAATTTGAATATAATCATGGGAATAGAGGAGGATGACATCTGATCTAATCTGTAACACGTAAAACTGCATACAAACTAATTAAATCAAAAGCAAATGCGTAGTACTTATAAACATATATAACCTGAAATTGATCACGTGGTGAAAGTTGATACCTAGAATGAGCTATAAATCTAGATTAGATAGAGAGGTAAGTGATTAGTAACCTGTATACTAAGGACTATTAGACAATAGGGTGTCACTCTACATGTTGTATTGAAAGAAAACATTCTATTTAGTGTCATGTTTAGGCTATGAAGTAAAAGGGCAAAAAATACTTGCAAGATTGCAAAGTAATCAAGTAATATTACTAGGAAGTTTTCCAGAATGACATTCAAAATTAGATCATAGGGAATGATCTGGGATTAAGCTTTGTAACTTTGTAACAGTCCTTCATTGTCTGAACTCTAAATGAACGGGTGACGAAGTGAAGAAATCAGGAGTAACCCGTGGTAGCATATGATTTCAGTCCATTGAATCTTGTTGATCCATAGGAGGGGAGGCTAAATGACTTCTATTATGATTATGATTCCTCTAATGCGGAGGTTGGAATGTCTGGCTCTGTTCATAATCTTGCTCATAATCTTCCAGTCTGGATTGTAGTATTACATTTTATTCTTTAAGATTTTCCATTTCTGCCACAAAGTCTTGTGCTGATATTTCAATTTTATCAACTCTTAGTTCTAATGCTGCTGTACGGTTACCCAGTTTTCTTATTTCCTGTGTTAGACTATTTGTAATGTGCGCTGATGTTTGTTTCATTGTTTTTTGCAGCATATGTTCAAATTGTTTTAAAAGTGTTGGGGGAGTAGAGATTTTGAGGAGAGTCTTGTGAGGGATACAGTTCTGTGTCCGACTCACCTAGAGATTAAAGTTGCATAAGTTTTTGTTTCTGCTTGTGAGAGTGCTCTGAGGTGCTGTGTGAGGCAGGTGCCAGCGCCATTTTAGTTCCGGCCCGCGTCTGTGTCTCCTTGATGGAGGGGTTTTTAAACTTGTTGCTGTTGCCTCCCAACACCATATTATGTGTCACAAAAAGAGCTCCGAGGTCACATTAGTATTTAGTAAGCAGGGGGGAGAGAGTGTTTTTTTTTTTACTGGTGGGTTTATACTTTACCACGGCTTTTCCTCTGTCACAGAGTGGAGCTCTAGCAGCGCATTATCGCTCTGTCAGACTCCGTGCATGCACCCCCCACTTGCATATTTCAACACTTTCTCTCTCCTCAGGTCCTACATTCTCAAGCACCACAGAAATGTAAAACACACTTTAATCACTTCCTTCAATACTTATTTAGGCAATGGAAACACTTAATTTCCAAGGCCTGCCCCTCTAGAGTCCACAAGGTTTCTTAAAATATTATTTGGCATATAAAACATTTGGAATTATTATTATTTTGTGGAATTTTACTTATTTATATATATATATATATATATATATATATATATATATATATATTATATATATATATATGCTATTTTAAATAAATACATTAAAAAATAAAGGGACCACTAAGAGACCGATGACCAAGGCACTTGACATTTTGTTTACATTTTGCAAAAAGGCATGTAGGAGACTCAAAAGCCAACTGAGAGAATGTTCAATGGGCTGATGATACCAAAACGTAGTTTATTGGTCATTAGACTAAATGAATGCTTAAAGCCAATCACTGCATAACATCATAAACACACCATTGCCAATATTAAGCAAGATGGTGACATGAAACCTGAACTTAAAGCGGAGTTCCACCCAAAAGTGGAACTTCCGCTTTAAGTACTCCTAGCCCCATGACATGCCACAATAGGCATGTCCTTTTTTTGGGGGGCTGGGTACCTGGCTTGGAGTGGGACTTCCTGTCCCACTTCCTCCTTCTGACCCTTGACCGCCTAGGCGATTCCTAGGCGGCCCCTCCTTCCGTCAATGTTCTGGGACACGTGACAGGTCCCAGAACATTGCCTGGCCATTGACAGAGTGCAGTGCGGCTCGTGCAGTGCACGCCCAGCTGTGAAGCCATAAACTCTCACAGACAGGCGCCCACACTCACAATGTCTGTCCCGCGAAGAGGAGGGGGAGATAACGAAGGCTTCGGGTGGCTGCATCGCTGTACCGTGGGACAGGTGAGTGGCTGTTTATTAAAAGTCAGCAGCTATACTTTTTGTAGCTGCTGACTTTTAATAAACTCAAAAAACAGCGGAACTCCACTTTAAGAAAAAGATTTGTCTTAAAGACATTGACCATAGCATAAAGCCACAACTATACCCAAAAGGCTTAAATAACAATATTATTGTTACGAAATGGAAAACTCAGATTCCAAATCTTAGTCCTTTTCTCTTTCTTTTTCTTTCTCTCTTCTGTTACTGATGACTTTTATTTTTATGACAAAATATCACCCCTGTCCTGTCCTGATCTTGCTACTTCTGTCTACTACAGCTTACTGCTTTGTTCTACCCTCACTTACTCACATCTTCATCCTCTCCTTTTCTACTGGCATCTTCCCATCCTCTCTACACTGTTCGCCCCCATGCTTAAAAACCCATCAATGGATCTCACCATACAGTATACAATAGAAAAAAAACGCGCTACAGTTAATATATAGTAAAAATAGGCTGCTGCTCAATGTGGGATACACACACAAACACACATGTAGAGAGGGGAAGCTGCGCCAAAAAAATAACATAGATTGAAAAACTATATGTGCCCCACTGGATATAATGTCCTCAGTGGTAGGGACCTACACCACACCTAGGGACCCTGATGGCACCTAAGAATATCAGTCTCTGTCAGCACAGTATCCCAGGAACAATGGTAAAAACAAAATAAACTGTCTTAAGCCCCATACACACGCGCGGATTATCCGAGGACCAGGTCCGTCGGACCATGTCCGTCATACTTTGTCTGATGTTGGTTTTGCGTACACACGGTCAGACAAAGTTGTCAGAAAATCCGATCATTCTGAACGTGGTGACGTTTGTTGCCTACGACGGGACTACGTAGAGGCTAGTAGCCAATAGCTTTGGTCTTGTAATGTGATCTGAGCATGCGTAGCACTTTGTCCGGTCGGACAACCGTACACACGATCGGATTTGGTGTGATCGGACCGTGTTGTCGGCAAATCTATCCAGCAGGAGATAGGACTTTGTCCGTCGGACAATCCGACGTACACTGTCCGATGGTGCATACACACGGTCTGATTTTTCAACAACATTGTCCGATCGGACAGAATCCATGCAAAAATCCGACCGTGTGTATGGGGCTTAACAATGTCCGAGTAGAAAGCGTATCAAATAGAAATAGTGGTGAAGGAGAGGATCCTGGTGTCCAAAAGTGAAACAGATGAAGCACCTTGGTGACTTGGAAATAAAGGCAATGGTGAACACAGTGCCCGACACCCTCACACATTAGCTGCTTACCAGAAAGCAGAGATATGAAGGCTCTGCTATGACACTAAACGACCCACGGCTGCGGCTCCTCCTGGTTTCCTGTGGTATCAATTGATACTCTGAGTGGTGAAGATTTTGGGGGACCACTTGTTCACATAGGATCCATATGGGGAGTGGAGGAAAAAAAGCAGCCCATAGCGTAAATCCGGTAACAGACGTTTTATTAAAACAGAATAAAAAGCACTTACATTCGTCTAAATGTTTAGGTGCGCGTAATAAAAAAGATGCCGGCCGGCAAATGTGGGAGCACGTCCTCCTCTTAGTCGTATGGTGGCGTCACTGCGTGCCCTCCCAGACCAGTTTCAACAAATATGTCTTTCTCAATGGGGAACGGGCAACGCTGTGAAATATCACCATTAAATAGTCTCAGCCTCACTCTGGCATGCGGGATTGAGGCTGTATTCGCCATCTTTAGTGTTGGCAAACCCTCCCTCACTGGCTATAGAATGGATGTTAAATGTGCAAGTCATTCTTAAACATAATAATCATAATGAAATGTCAGTGATGAGTAAAATGCTTGCAGGGGACTTGGCAATCAGTGTTAATGACATAGTACCTAGATAGGACCGTTCACGATGACCTCTGATTATATCGTGAACGGGCCTATCTAGGTACTATGTCATTAACATTGTTAATGTTAGGTTATAAAAAATATCCAAATCTTTGATGATCCCTTGGAACACCATCAAATCTATCATAACCAAATGGAAAGAACATGGCACAACAACAAACCTGCCAAGAGACGGCCACACACCAAAACTCACAGACCAGGCAAGGAGGGCATTAATCAAAGAGGCAGCACAGAGACCCAAGGTAACCCTGGAGGAGCTGCAGAGTTCCACAGCAGAGACTGAAGTATCTGTACATAGGATGACAATAAGCCGTACGCTCCATATAGTTGGGCTTTATGGAGCCAGTGGCCAGAAGAAAGCCATTACATTCAGCAAAAAACAACATGGCACGTGTTGAGTTTGCGAAAAGGCATGTGGGAGACTCCCAAAATGTATAGAGGAAGGTGCTCTGTTCTGAAGAGACTAAAATTTAATTTTTTGGCCATCAAAAAAAAACTGTTGCAAACCCAACACATCACATCACCCAAAGAACACCATCATCAAACATGGTGGTGGCAGCATCATGCTGTGGGGATGTTTTTCAGTAATCAGGACTGGGAAACTGGTCAGAGTTTAGGGAAAGATGGATGGTGCTAAATACAGGGATATTCTTGAGCAAAACCTGTACCACTCTGTATGTGATTTGAGGCTAGGACAGAGATTCACCATCCAGCAGATCATTGACCCCAAACACACTGTTAAAGCAACCCTGAGTGGTTTAAGAGGAAACATGTAAATGTGTTGGAATGGCCTAGTCAAAGCCCAGACCTCAATCCAATAGAAAATCTGTGGTCAGACTTAAAGATTGCTGTTCACAAGCGCAAACCATCCAACTTGAAGGAGCTGGAGCAGGTTTGCAAGAAGGAATGAGCAAAAATCCCAGTGGTAAGATGTGGCAAGTTCATAGAGACGTATCCAAAGCAACTTGGAGCTGTGATAGCTGCAAAAGGTGGTTCTACAAAGTATTGACTTTAGGGGGGTGAATAGTTATGCACATTGATTTATTTTTGTTATTTTGTTCTATTTGTTGTTTGCTTCACAATAAAAAAATCTTCAAAGTTGTGGGCGTGTTCTGTAAATTAAATGATGCAAATCAAACAATCCATGTTAATTCCAGGTTGTGAGGCAACAAAACACGAAAAATGCCAAGGGGGGGGGGGGGGTGAATACCTTTGCAAGGCACTGTATCTCTCTTCTCCTCAGTGCACCCTTTCAGCCTTTAGTCTCCTTGCACTGATCTACTAACTACATATCAGTATGGATATAAAACTATTTTCAATCTTTCAAAACCTCAAAATGTTATAATATTGTCCATCTCCAGACTTTTCTCTCAAGATTAATAGCACAACTACCATCAGGGTGCTAGGTGTAATCCTTGACTCCAACCTTTCCTTTCAGCACCACATCCAATCACTGTCCAAATCTTGCCCCCTGCACCTCTAACATTTTTTAATGTCACTTCTTAACCAAGGACACAACCAAGCTGCCAATTCACTCACCTGTATCTTTTGCCTTGACTATTGTAACGCCCTCTTCATTGGCTTGCATCTACACAGGCTATCCCATCTTTAATCTATCACAAATGCTTTTTCCAGACTTATCCACCTTACCAACTTGAAAGACAAAATGTCATTATAAAACTAGTTTCACTTTCATTCCTAATTATGATCAAATTTATTTCTCTCATTAGTAATTTTAATGTATTTGTTTGTTAATATATTACCTTAATTCCTATGGACTTTAACTTTTAATTCACATTTTCATAGGATTGTTCCCATAATCCAGATTAATATTTCACTATAGTTTATAAAAAGAATCATTTGTTCTTTTGCTAAAGTGCATTATGTTCATTGGTGAATATTCATTGTAAATAACTTTCAGTGATAAAACGTATGTTTTACTTATCTTTGTATCTTTGGCATACATTAATATATTTCTTCAACTTGTGATTTATACACACACCGATCAGCCATAACTTTATGATCATGCACATGTTATTATTCATTATGTTGTCCCTAAAGTTGATGTGTTGAAAGCATTGGAGTTTGTTGTGTTTGTGGCTGCATAGCTGCAGACTATTCAGGGTGCCCATGCTGACTCCTGTCCACAGTCAAAGGTGCCTACAATGGGTATGTGAGCATCAGAACTTGACCATGGAGCAATGGAAGTTGGTGGCCTGGTCTGATGAATCATGTTTTATATTACATAATGTGGATGGCGAGTCTTGCCAAAATCTTGGTCTTGCCATTCATGTGGATGCTATTTTGACACATACCAATTACATAAATATTGTTGGTGACCAAGTACACCCCTTCATGGAAACGGTATCCCCTGATGGCAGTGGTCTCTTTCAGAAAGATAATGTGCCCTGCCACACTGCAAAATTGGTTCAAGAATAATTTGAGGAAAACAACAATGAGTTTGAGGTGTTGCGTTGGCAAAGAATAAACAGTAGCACTAGTCACCTTATGAAACTGCATGTACATTAATTCTGTGTGAATAGAAGAAAAGCAAATGTTATTAAAGCAGTATTAAACCCAAAGCCAAAAATGTATATATTACAGCTTACCAATAATTAATTATTGGTAACTGTGGTGGCTGCATTAGTTCCCTTTTTATAAGCTTCATCTGGGGATCTGGCCAGTAACACACATTCTGTATTAGAGTACCTACACTCTGGATGAAGAAGCAACATAGTCAGGAAAGGGGGTAGTGTTAGATGCATTAGAAAATTTAAGTATGCTAACATATTGAAGCCAAGCAACAGCTAATGCTTTTTAAGCAGTTACAGCAATATATTTTTTTCTTTTGGGATAAAGGATTTACATTAATAATGAATAAAAGCTGATCAATTTAAGCACCCCTGCCAGTGTTAAATGGTTTGTCTCAACTCTCTAGCTGCTACATCTGCAGGACAGTTTGTTCTGTTGAAAAATATTAGGTGAAAATAAAATATAAAAAAAGCCTAATTAGAAACTAATGAAGACATTACATCTACGAATTGGTAAATTGCAATATAATAAACATTTGTTTTTGGGTTTAGTATCTCTTTAAGATATTTTCTTTCCAGGTTGATGTTTTTTTTTCTCATAATGAATAGAGTAAACCAGATAAATGGCACATTATGGACAGTAAATGGAGCCAATGATCACAATAAGTAAATACCTATTTACAATGATCTGGAAGAAAAACTAGAAATTTACAAACATTTATTTTGTAGGCACACAATATAAAAAACATTGAAGTTTTTTTAATTGGATAAAATAAAAAAAAAAAGTACAAAACATAAAAAACACACCTATCATGTTAAAATGTAAAACAAATAATATGACCACAGAGACTCAGATAACACCTCATATTAATGAAACTAATCCACTGGGATAATAGCAATGTAGTATAATATGACCAGTAGCAATATCCTCAGGGAATGGGGTGCACAGAGTAATAGAGTCACATATAGGGTCACAGGAAAGTGTTCACTCTACATGTTGCACGCATCACTACACTTCTTCAGGAGCTTATAGATCTAGTAAAAATTTAAAAACATCAAATAAGTACATATATAAAAATATACATATACAGAAAATGCTATCCAACAAAATAAACAGTTTTAATAGTGAAATGATCATTTCAATTGAGCCTGACAAGATGCGCCCCTACTCTATTGACCACCAGGGGGCGAGAAGTAATGGCCCCCCTATGAGGATGCAGTCATAAACAGTTAAGATATGTTTTATACACAGTGAAACTAACATCATGGAAATTAATACTTACATAGTATATAGGTTTCCTATGTATAATACAAGATGGGAATCAAACTGATATAAAGTCCCCAATAATTGGAATAATGTTCTGTAATAAATGTTTGTGTTGAAAAAAGGGGGAATTATAATAAATAAAAATAGTATAACTTATGTCCATAATCAAATAACACATGCGTAATACGTGCCAGAAGGAAACCTAGAAAACAAATATTACTGCATATAATGAGGTATAGCAAAGAATAATAGATATAGCAGCTTACCAGTGATTAAATGGCCTATAGAGAAAGCGAAGATAGATAACCATGCAAGCCGGGTTGTATTTTATATGGATGGGGGGTAGTTTAAACCCTGCAAACACGCTTGGCAGTTGTAGCTGTATATTTAGCCAGGAGGATACACCATCCAGTGTGTGGCCACAACAGCAGAACAAACAATGCCTAGTAAGAAAACAACAAGATAAGCCAGAGTTCAATAATATAAGTTACAGATATAGTAAAGAGACAGTCAATGATCATCACCGATCATCAATGATCATCAACACCATCTAGTGGCCATAATGCAGTATTTTCTTGATTCACTCTATTCTATAAAAAATGAAACTGTTTAGGAGAAAGGCCCCCTTCATTAATTCTGTTATATTTTTGATGTTCAAACACTATAATCTATTATTTTTTTTGGAAAGCAATATAAAGAAAGATGTACAAGTAGCATAGAAATAATATTATAAGAGTTATTATAGTTAATTACTTTGAAGGTTAACAGGTGGTTACTTGCACAGAAAATGTGGCTTTTCTTTGTGCTATGGATGAACCCTATCTTGTTTTAGTGTATAAAGTAGGTGAAGCACAAAAGTTATTAAAATGATCTGTGCATTTCCTACCTTACTTTGCTAGAAAGATATGTTCATTTTATCGTCATGATGAGGGCAGCAGTTCAGCCAGTTTGTAACCAAGATTAATGCTTATATTCTACATTTAAAATTTTGAATTTGAATCCCTTTGTCCACGCTGCTAGCTGACATCTAGAATAAGATAATAATATCCCTTTAGTTTTGTTCTATTCCTTTCCACACCTCCCCCTAATTATCCCTTTGTATTTCCAGTCTGTGGTCTCTTTGCATCTAATACATAGCTGCACTGATTTCAGGGCCCCTAAGGCTTGTCAGGTTAAAGATTAATAAGTTGACTTTACACAGAGGCTTTACAAAGGTTAAACATAATTACAAATGGGTATTTTATGCAGTATTGGGAAATGTGCAAGCAGCTTAAACAGGAAGAGTAGAGAAATCTAATGAAACTTTGGGGATTCAGTCTTGTAATTTATACCATACAAGCAGTGAAAAAATTAGCATAACAAAAGTGATTGCTGCCCCTATCCCCACATATCAGAATAACATAACATATGGCAGAAATTATAATAATATCTTGCGTGAATTTGTTCTGCTTGATAGTCTAGGCTGTTTGTTAGATAAATGATGTGATGTACCACTTACATTAGTATTCTTAAAGTCTGAATTTAAGGAAGCAGAAATCCACAGCTTCTTACATAAAAATGATGAATAATACAATACTGTTTCTATGGCAGCCATCATTCCAGTGAATAGGTATAAAGTACACAGTCTTTCATCTATACATCTAAAACAGTAACATAATATGACACCAATGTAATTTAATATGAGGAACAACTCTTTCTTTAAAGTGTCTCTGTCTCTGGATTTAAAAAAAAGTCTCCCTGCAAAGATAACATTTAGTACTTATCTGTTTACCCCCCCCCCCCAGAGTTCTCCACCAATCTTTGCTCTCTTAAATATGGTGAAATTTGACACACTTCTAAGCAGGTAAATGTCTGGACCCCCACTGTGCTTGATGGTTTATGGCACCGATAATGTCACTACAGGAACAAATACTAGTACGTTTCTATGGATAGATTTTCTATTGTTGGGACATATAATAAACAGTCTTTTGGTAGAAATTAAATGGATTTTTCCATGCAGGTGCAGAAGAAGTAAAGGATTGGCCAGCAGAGTTTGCAGTAGTGGCTTTGCAGATCCCCTGGGGCATGGCATGAATCTGGTAGGAGTGCAGACAGGTAATTAAAGGATTTTGAGAAGATGTAGGTAGGGAAGGTTTGAAAAATATACAACTGTATAGTTATCTTTAAAAGTAATCCTGTCTTGAAAAAATATGGGCTTTCCTTGCTAACTTTTTCTTGAAATGCTAGTTGCTTGGTTGTTATGTTGATCACCTACTTACTAACCTGGAACAAATATGCAGATCAAAGCATCAGACAAAGTCAGCTATCTTTATCTGTATACAATGGTTTGAATCAATGTCTCAAGTATTGATGCATGGATATCAGCATGACAATCAGGCAGCTAATAGTTTTCCACCCAGGAATGAGCAGAACATAAAAGGAACAAAAGGACATAATTAGGAATATAGTGTTTATCATCACATTATGTCTAGTTCTTAAAAGACAATTTGTTTGATTAAAAAAGTAATATTTTAGTATGGTGAATGAAGATGAATCCATTACATCTGCTGCTAATTAGTTCTTTTTTCCCACTACATATTTGATAATGCATTGTTGTTGTTTTTTTTTCCCCCACTTTCCCTTTTTACTTCTAATCAGTTTTTTTTTTTTTTTTGGAAAACACACTTAAACAGTTAGTATATGAATTAATTTGGTTATCTTAATCATTATAATATCTACTTAATTGATTAATCTCTAGAGGATTCATTAAAATAACAGTGATGATGGTTCCCTGTTATAATACAAACCAAGCTCCTTTGAAACATCACAATTTAGAGATTAACCAGCTTCATAACTTAACAGGTTTAAGCAGAAAAGGCATATTTTAATTGGCCTGTTATCAATGATGTAACTAATAAAGATGTCAAAAAATATGTATTAAATAATGAAATCTATTAGTTTGTATGCTGTAATTGTAGCATAATTCTAGACCTCTGTATGCAACAAAATTATAAGAAATAATTTTAGCTTTAACTAGTCATGAACAATAAACATGGAAGTATCTGCCATAATTTTACCCTAAGGCTATTCTTAAATAAGCAAATAGTTCAAGGAATACAATGGTACAAGACCTGTGCATCAATTATTTAATTTGTATAGTTGCAATTTTATACAAATATACATATACTGTATTTTATATAGTTTGCATTAAATGATTTCACATCTGTAATGTAATGGTATCCAATACTTTGGGGACATTTAAATTAGTTATTCATAATGAATCTGCCCTGAGGCTTTATACACACAAATCAAAATGCTTGTGCTGAAGTCACCTTGATGGTAGTTCAGATTAAACCAGGAAAACATTAATACAAACTATATATATAAAAAAAAAAAAAACTTCTTGAAATATATTTAACTGATGATAAACAGCGAGCATTTATAATGATCATACACAATAAAACTTTATCAACACAAATATGTTCTCAAATAACATAATATAATTTTTTTTTTATGATATTGATATAAAAACTTATGGAGGGCGATTTACTAAAGGCAAATAGATTGTTCACTTTGGAATAAAAGTTGCACTTTGCAAGGGAATTTTCTTAGTGAATGAAAAGAAGCTTTGTGGATGTCTATAATCCAAACATGTGAAGCTAAATTACATACACACAAAAAGTACCACTCTAACTCTGAGAAACTCCAATTGAAATAATTGATCACTGGTATCTCCACTGCAGGTGCTCAGGTTCAGACATCCTCCCACTCGTCACAAACACTTAAATAGAAATAAATTGGAAGATCCGGCACTCTGGAATCCATCAATATGCTTTATTTAAATAAAACCAAGTTACAAGGTAACTGCTGACATGTTTTGGCGAGTAGCCTTGCTCACAGCATAGTCACCAACATGAGCAACACACATATATGTATAAAACAAAGTGACTGCAACCACTCCCATTAGTTAATTGGTATAATTAGCAGTAAATGAGAATCATTGCTACGAAAAAGACTCTCTAGGAATGAAAACTTGACACATAAAGAAATATATAGTGATACATGGATAATAATATGCATGAAAGAAAGAAAATGTTACAATTTAATGAACACGAATACTATAGTTTAACAATTATTAAATAAAACCATTCTACATGCGTGGATCAAGACTAAGATTTTAAAAACACCAAGGATCTCATGGCAAGGAGTATCAGAGAATGGAAATAGGTGGAAGAGACACAAACTGTGGGTTAACTGTAATAATAGCTAGTGTCACTAACTAACGTAAAAACAGATCCACATGATATCTGTAATTCGTTCCAACCGGAATTCTCATTTTTAAATTGAATATGCACCAGACTTCCCTTTCTAGAAGCTTACTGTGGGTATTACTCCCCCCCCCCCCATAGGTTCTCACTCTCTCCAACCCTTAGAAAGTAAAAGAGGACATATCTCCAAGATGACATTTTTTAAGATGCATCTCCAAGATGAACATATTTAAGATGCTTAGAAACGTTTGGCAGTCCCTTATCACTTTGATACAATGCTCCATGAAAATGCTCCTCTACTCTTGTCCTTAGTGGCCTCATTGTGCAGTCCATATACTGTAGAGTGCACTTTCACTACATTGGAAGAACCACAATTAATGTAATCCTGCAGAGAAAACTCCTTCCCTGTTGAACAAGAATGCACTGTTTTGTATTTCTTAGCATGTTTTTTTTACAAAAGCAACATGTATTTACACCACAGGCATACGATCCATTGGTGTTTAAACGTGTCCCCTCCAAACCTTTGGATAAAAACAGACTCGGAACCGAAGATCCCTCACAAACCCCAATTCTCCAAAGGGCCTCTCCCTCCCATAACAACCAGGGACCCGCTTCACACTATACTTAACATAACACCTCTACAGAACCCCGCTACCATGACCACCCCAAACTCTGCTCCGCAACCTACCACTCTCAAGGTGGTCTCCCAAAACGTGAAGGGACTAAATATCCCTGAGAAGCGAAGTCAAATCCTGAGTATGATGTCCAACCTTAGAGCAGATGTGGTGTTCCTGCAAGAAACTCACTTCCGTGCGAACAATATACCCAAACTCACAAACCATAAATACCCTACCTCCTTCCACGACACCAACCCGCTAGCCAAAACAAAGGGGGTCTCGATCATACTCTCTAAAAATCTGAACTGGCAAATGATAGACTCCATCGTAGACCGAGAAGGCCGTTATATATTCCTGAAAGGCACCATTCACATCCATATGGTCACCCTAGCCAATATCTATAGCCCCAACACTGCTCAAGTCAGCTTTTTCCGCTCCACCGCAACTATACTCGCTGGCTTCCAATCAGGAATCACAATCCTCAGAGGAGATTTCAACGTGACACTACAGCCCCTCCTAGACTCTTCATCTGGAACATCAACCTTGCCCTATAGGGCACTAAAGCAAATTAACACACAAATACACAACCTCCTCCTCCATGACACATGGCGCACCCTTCACCCCAACGAAAAGGACTACACCTTCTTCTCTATACCCCATACCAAATATTCTAGACTACACTACCTCTTTCTCTCCCAAAAAGACCTCCCTCTCTTAAAATATGCTACCATTGAACCACTACTCCTCTCCAATCATCACCCCATTACTCTCTCCCTAACATTCCCAGAAAGAAAAATGCATACAAAAATATGGCGTTTAGACCCCTCACTCCTCACATCAGAATGTGACACCAACTTTATCCACTCCAGCCTACGCAACTACTTTCAGGAAAATAATAACCCTGAGACATCACCTATAACCATTTTGGAAGCTCACAAATGTGTCATCCGGGGGAAGTTCCTAACACTCACAGCCAACAGGAAAAAAGCCCAACAGACGATACTACTAGAGCTGACCAACAAAATAAAGAAACTTGAACTAGCCCACAAACACTCGCAAGCTCAGGACACCTACCTGGAACTCACGCAAACTAGGAAACTACTCTTTGAGATACTTGACCGCAAAACGCAACGCAAATTCATACTAGGCCAAAAGTTATTCTATGAGCATGGAAACAAGTGTAGCAGACTGCTAGCCAGAGCTATTCAAACTAAGAAAGCTAGTACAAATATCCACACAATAAAGGACTCCCTAGGCAAATCAAGTACAGCCCCCGCAGAAATAGCTTCACAGTTTGAGAAATTCTACCTGAACCTGTACAACCTACCCCACCAACCAGAAACCCCTGAAGGCCAAAACAAAATAAAGACCCTCATCACGGACTTTCTAAAAAAATATAGTCCCAAATCCATCTCACCCGATGACGCCCGTGAACTAGACATCCCTATATCTGAGAATGAGCTTAAGATCAAACAACTAAAAATGGGCAAAAGCCCTGGCCCAGACGGCTTCTCTGCACCTTATTTCAAAAAATTCTCAGACT
Source organism: Lithobates sylvaticus (assembly GCA_028564925.1). NCBI lineage: Eukaryota > Metazoa > Chordata > Amphibia > Anura > Ranidae > Lithobates > Lithobates sylvaticus. The sequence continues at coordinate 467,156,937 of CM053027.1, forward strand.
CCCTCTCAACCCCATTCCTAAATGTTTTCAACTCCCTAATATTGTAAAGCACTGCGTAAACTGTTGGCTATATAAATCCTGTAATAAATAATAAATAAATAATAAAATAAATAAACTCCCTCACCTCAACAACCATACCCTTCCACAGGCTATTAGAAGCACATATTACGGTCATTCCCAAAGAGGGGAAAGACGCCACTTCAGTTGCAAATTACAGGCCGATATCTCTACTCAATGTAGACCTGAAATTATTCACTAAAATCCTAGCCAACTGTCTTCTTTCCCACCTCCCTTCAATAATAGGGAGAGACCAAGTAGGTTTTGTCCCTGGCAGAGAAGCCAGGGACAACACTATAAAAGCAATTAATGTACACCACTGGCTATCCACCCAGAAACAAAAAGGCTTTTTCTTGTCGCTAGACGCGGAGAAGGTGTTTGACAGGTTAGCGTGGGACTACCTCGGGGCCGTCCTACCCCATATAGGACTCAAAAATCACATGTTCAACTTCATTATGTCCCTGTACACCACGCCAACGGCCAAAGTCAGAGTGAACGGCCACCTGTCAAACGCCTTCTCCATCCGAAACGGTACGAGACAGGGCTACCCCCTGTCCCCAATCCTTTTCGTCCTAATGTTAGAACCCCTCCTTCGCTGTATAAGTTCCATTGAAAACATAAAAGGCATACCCATAGCTGGACATACTTACAAGTTGGCAGCTTTTGCAGACGACATACTGTTATTCCTGAGAGACCCTCTAACCTCAATCCCAAACCTCCTTAGAGAATTTGAACTATTCCAACACATGTCTAACTTAAAGATAATTTTCTCTAAATCGCATGCTCTCAACGTATCCCTCCCGATTGACCTAGTCACTCACTGCCAAAATAACTTCCCATTTGTATGGAAACGAGATGCCATCACCTACCTGGGAATCCAGCTACCTTCACACCTACCAGACCTTTACGCAAAAAAATTTCTACCACTGATTCGCACCATCACAGATGATCTGAGTAAATGGGACAAACCCCACTTTTCCTTGTTTGGACGCGCGGCCATTTTAAAAATGAACATACTGCCCCGCATCTTATACCTGCTACAAACTGTACCCATTAAGCTCCCGGCAGCGTTCTTCCAGACAATCAAACAACTGACAATAAAATTCCTATGGAAACATAATCGGTCAGTTCACAAGGAGACAAAAGGCTGGGTGGGATTAGAGGACTCCTTCTCATTCATACCGATTAAGTCCGCTCCATGGATCCTACCCTCCCACATTCCTAGATCCATTAAAGACCACCCCCTTATCGAAGCCACACTGACTAACTTCAGAGAGGTATGTAAAAACTTCCAGCTCTCCTCACACCCATTCAACACAACCCTGCCTTCCCTCCTGGGATGTCCAATCACTTTCTGACAGACTCCTGGTCACACAAAGACGTTCAAGCGCGCCACTTCTTCCATGATGGGAATTTCCTAGACCGTAACTCGCTCCCAACTCATTCGGACAACAATCCCATCCCACACTGGACCTACTTCCAGATCCGCCATTTCCTTAGATCAATAAACCAAGACTCCTCTGTTTCCCGTGACACAACCCAATTTGAGAATCTGTGCTCCCAATCCACACCACAAAAGCACATCTCCTACACCCATTCCATGCTCTTCGATGCAATCTCCCCTAGGGACGGAAAGGCCTGCCAGGTGTGGGAAAGGGAACTACAAATAGACCTATCTGAAGAAGACTGGGAACGCATTTTCACAATAGCACAAAAAGGCTCACTAAATGTCATGACACAAGAAAACAACTACAAAACACTATCTAGGTGGTATCGAAACCCTGAACTATTGAACAAATTTAATCCAGAAACATCAGACAAATGTTGGAGATGCTCGAATGAAAAAGGATCCCTCCTACATATTTGGTGGTCATGCCCAATAATACAAACTTTCTGGACACAGGTTCATGACATCACTTCTCAGGTGTCCACTTACCATATAGAGTATTCTCCAGCTCGGCTCATTCTCCACCACTCCTCTACTTCAGCCCACTCATATAAGAAATATCTAGGGGTACATATGATCAATGCTGCCAAATTATGCATTCCAGCTCACTGGGGATCACCCAACGCCCCAACTATCTCTGAATGGCTTACACGGTTGGGGAGAATAGCCGAGATGGAGGAGCTCATCCACATAGCCCGAGACGCCCCAGCAAAATTTTACCATACATGGGCTTGTTGGACCCACTTCTGCACCACAGAGAGATATAAATCCCTCATGGACTCAAACCGACCTGATCCCTCTAACAGGGTACAGGTCACCTAAAACACTTCGCCCTATTTTTTATTCCACACCATACTATATCCCCCCAGGAATAGATCCCGAAATGAAACACAGGGACTCTTTAATGAGACCCTCAATATCCTCAATGCTCGGTGGAGCCCGCAGAGGCGACTCTCTCGGATTTTCCCTCCCCCTCCAGTATTACCTTTTTCACACCCCTCCCAAGCAATCCCCCCCCCACCTCGCTATCTAACCATGACTCCCTTACCCACCCCCAAGACTACTTCGGCCCAGGTGTTTGACCCTCCTCCTTACTCCTCACACCCTACAAGACAGATGAAAATACTCTTCACCTGGCCTCACCCTCATGCAAAGGCGCAACGCGTCCCAACGTGACTTAACCCACACAGAAGGAATATACGTGTTAATACGCAACATCCTCTAGACTGAACCACTTACAGAAATTTTACCCGAATTAGCTACTTAGAGTTATTGAGTTATGATTTTTGTTACACTGCTGAGGCATCCGGCCATGTGTCCTACCCACCTGTCAAGCAGACTGTCTACGAGTAAGGCATTATTACTGTGTAACTGTTCATATTGTTTAATCACCTACTGTATGTATTAAACTTTGTATAAATATTTTGTTCATAATAAAAACTTTTATGGAAAAAAAAAAACAGACTCGGCAATAACAGGGTTTTCGTACGACGGCTGGAGAATCTACATCCCTTCTTGATGAATGGAGAAAGATCCCCATCTGTGGACAAAATGGGTAAATGTTTTAAAATTATATCTTTTATTAAATTAAATTATGTGAAGCTAAATGCTACTCTTTTTTTCTTGCAAGTAATTGGGTACACTTTGCACAATAACATTTTACCACATTTACTAAACTCTGGGGAAAATTCCCCTGGAAAATGCAAATTTTATGACAAAGTGAACAGCCTATTTGCCTTTTTGTAAATCAACCTCATGATGTTTTCATGACCTTAATGATAGACATGTGCAGAATAGAAACATTTAGTTTTATTAATTCATTTAGTTTCAGAATTTGTTTAGTTTTGTTTCATTTATTTTGTTTCATTTATTCCTTTTTATATGAATTCCACATTTCTGGAACAATTCAAATTCAAAACGGTTGAAAAATTATCGATCGATTCAAATTCAATGTGAAGAATAGCTAGTTATTAAGGAGTGGGCTGGGAAGCTGGCCAACATGTTCTTAACAACAGATGACTTATCAGCTGTCAGTGGGTGTCAGAGATGCACCAAGATGTGCGAATATGCGTGCGCGCACGTGCCACTGACCGTTCTAAGCATTGCTGCGTGTGTGCGCCAGTGCGCACCTCAGGTGCACGCATATGCACAACGGACGCAAACGCGTTTGAGCTAGCGTTGTTGGGGCCAGTGGCCTTGAAAGGATCTCAGCTACACTTATGCTGTGCTTTTCGTCTGCAGCTCTGTGCCCAAGTTCCTGATTTCTGCTCGTTTGATCCTGTGTTTACCAACCCGGCTCCTGTCTGACCGCTCTGACCTCTCCTGTCCCCATCCCGGCTTGTTGACCCTGCTTATGGACTTCTGCCTGATCTCTGTTGCCGAACCCCTGCCTGCCATCTGACCTTGCTCCAGTCTGCTGCACCTGCCTGTTTGTCTACCCGTTCTGACCCGGCTTGCCTGACTACTCTTCTGCCTTGCCTCGAGTGTGCTGTATCCTATCCAGGTTCTGTAGCCGCTGCTCCAGCATCCGCCGGTCCTCTGGTCGCTGTCATCCCAGCCAGCTCCTGCAGTTCCAGCCTTCCTGGAGAATCTTCGCTCTGCTTCACGTCAGCTGCTGCAACCTGCTCAGACACTCCTACCCTGCTGTGCTTACGGGACCACTGTCTCCATTCCAGTGGCCCCTGAACCAGAGTCGTAAGAGAGGTCTTCTCCTACCAAGTCAGGCTAATCACCAGGTACCTAACTGACAACTGAAATGTAAACAAAAGAATGCTGGCAATGAAAAATGCAGACAAAAAAATACAGCGTGGGGTTCCCCCAATCCATACAAGGCCCTTCAGGTCCAGTAGGGATCTTAAATAGAAAACCCATGTCAAAATTGTTTAACAAAACAGTGTGGATACGCCCCAAAATCCATGCTAGACACTTATCAGAGCATGCAGCTTAGCAGGCCAGTGATGTCGCCAGGTGGGGCCACCCTTAACTATATAAGAACTCTCAAACAGTGGAGGAGGCATTCGGTGGTCCGCCATCGATGAAGGCGGTGATGAAGGTTTCATTTTTTGTGCTATAAACAAAACAAGAGTGACAATTTTGAAAGAATAGCAACCTTTTGCTATAATAAATATCCCCCAAAAATATATAAAAAAACACATTTTTTCCTTACTTTAGGCCGATATGTATTCTTCTACATATTTTTGGTAAAAAAATCGCAATAAGCGTATACTTTATTATTTTTTTTATTAGTAATGGTGGCGATTTGCGATTTTTATCGTGACTGCGACATTATGGTTGACACACCGGAAGCTTTTGACACTATTTTGGGACCATTGTCATTCATACAGTGATCAGTGCTATAAAAATGCACTGATTACTGTGTAAATGACACTGGCAGTGAATGGGGTTAACCACTAGGGGGCGATGAAGGGGGTTAAGTGTGTCCTAGGGAGTGATTCTAACTGTGGGGGGGAGGGGCTACCTAGGAAATGACAACGATCACTGCTCCCGATAACAGGGAGCTGCAGATCTCTGTCATTACACAAGTCAGAACGGGGAAATGCCTTGTTTACAAAGACGTCTCCCCGTTCTACCTCTCCACACCACAATCGAGGGCTGCTGGAGAACATTGAGTTCCCGGGACTCGCTGGAACGCACCCACAGTGTGCGGCGACAGATTTAAAGGGATGTAACTGTACGCCCATTTGCCTGCCTGTGCCATTCTGCCAATGTACATCTTTGTGCGGTGGCTGGCAAGTGGTTAAAGGGACTTTTAATTTTTATTGATGTACTTTAAGTACCAATAAAATCATTGCTCTTGAAAAAACAACCATTTAAAAAAATAAAATTGCATTGATACATGTCCCACAGAGCACTACCCAGACCCCCATACCCTTGTATGGCCAATTACTTGCATATAAGCTTTAAAAATGGTCACTTTAGATTTTTCCTGTTTGGCTCCTATAGACTTCAATGGGGTTTGGCGTTCGTCCCATCTCTAATAGTAAGTATAGGAAAACCAGCGTTTCAATAATACCTCAATAATACAGTCCCAGTCCTATTCTTCCTTTAAAAAGTTATTTTAAATTCTCACTGAATCTTGTTACCCCTAATGCATGAGACGGTCAAATAAGGCTTTTTTATCACAATCCAGGTGTCTGTGTTTTCTTCTTTCCCACTTCCCTTCCAGAAATTATATTAAAAAAGGGAGAAAAACAAAACCATATAGTGTAACACGGTTTAAAGAAAACCACAATGTACTGATAAGTGATTGTGCTCTCACTTACTGTGCCAGTACAGTGCAACAATTAATTTTCTCTGTGCTGTGTTTCTCTAACAAGTGCCTTGTCCCAGAAGTCAATATACTCTTACCAAACTCTGTTACCCTAACGCCCTTTTCTAAAATCACACATATTCTAGCTTTCTCTCAGATCTCCTCCTTAGACTCCAGTGTTCTTCATTTCCATTTTTTCCACATTTAGTACCCTCAAAATAATAAAACTTTATAGTGTAGTACACTAAACCCAAACTGCAAAAATAACTAAACAATTGTGCTTGCATTTATTTGCAAAAATCACCATGTGCCACATCCCACATGTCAATATACCCAAAAATATTTGCCCTCACTTGCCAGGGCTAGAAAGCTTGTGTAAAAAACGAATTTCCCTTTCTTACAATTCACTACAATCTCCACAGTATGGTTTACAGCATCCCACATGGTGATTCATGGATTGTTGCACTCAAAGATCACAAATAAATGCAAGCACAGTTTATTTATACAGTTTGGTATACTACACTATACATTTATTTATTTATTACATTTTTTTTTTGGGGGGGGGGTACTAGCTGTGGGAAAATGGAAGTGATGAACACAAGAGTCTATGGAGTAGATCTGAGAGAGAGTTGGGATATGCATGATTTTTTAACAGAACTTTAGGGCAACATAGTTTTATAAGAGTATATTGGCTTTTGGGATAAGGAACTTGGTGCAGAAACCACATGGTAAAGAGTAATTGTTACACTATTGGCACAATAAATGTGAGCACAATCACTTATCAGTACATTGTAGTTTGCGTTAGAACATATTATACTATATGGTTTTGTTTTTCTCCTTTTTTAATATAACTTCAGGAGTGGAAGAGCACAGTGTGAAAGGAAGAAAATATGAAAAATCATACTTGGGGGGCACACCCTAAAATGCGTTTACATTCAAGATGGTGATGCTATATGAATACAAACAGTAGAAAACAGATTACAGTACACACATACAAAAATTAAATCCTGCAAGGCTATTTAAATGCACCTGAACATATTTAAAAAGTATGGGGATTTGGTCACAATATATGGTCATATAGTGTTAAGCCCACTTACTGCGTCTAAGTACCCCATTATCAGTGGGTCCTAAAATCATACTTGGGGGGAATGTGTTTACATTCAAGATGGTGCTGCTATAAGACCAACAAATAGTACAAAATCGATTACAATGCACACATTCAAAAATGACATTTAAATCCTGCAAGGCTATTTAAAAACACCTGAACATATTCAAAAATATAGGGATTTGGTCACACTATGTGGTCATATGGTGCTAAGCCCACTTACTGCCTCAAAGTACCCTATTATCAGTAGGTCCTACACTAGTAATGGAATGAAAGATCCTGCGTCTCACCCATGGGAGACAAACTCCTCTATGTGGGAGAACTGAAGGGATTCCTCCAATGAACTGGTGGACACTAATATGAGGTACACCTGAATTGTGAAAAAAAAAAGCTTTATTTGACCCTCGCATGCATTAAGGGTCACAAGATTCAAATAACTTTTTAAAGGAAGAATAGGACTGACGATATGGGACTGTATGTTTGAGTTAATATTGAAGTGCTGGTTTACCTATACTTACTCTTAAGAAACCTGCCTGGTGTGTGCAGAGTAGTTCCGGCTGCTGGGGAAATTGTATAGTTTCACCTGAGCACTGAATATCATTCTAATATAGTATAATAAATCTGGGGCTCTACCATGTGTAAAAAAGTGCAGCTCTAGTTAAAATGTTCATCTTCTTCCTGGCACTATCCCCCTGCAGTACCTCTTTACTGTCTTATTAAGTCCTCAGGTTTGCAAGAGCCAAGAATTGGGCTTAAAACAAAGTTTTTTTTCTGTAGCTTTTTATTGTTAAATCATTGTACATTTTGTATTACAATTGCTCAACTGAAGTGTTTTATAGATGAAAATATGAATAATATTATCCCTGTTGCAATAAATGCATATATGGTGTCCACTACAACACCTGGAACGCCCTACATGGGGTGAACTGAAGCAAAACCCTTGCTTTGTGTAATATGCCTCAAACAAAATCAAATCCACGTATGGCTGGCTTAAGGCTTACGTAGGAACAGAACACAAAAATGTAAAACCAATCTGAAGTTTTTAGTGAAGTTGCTTACAGTTGTATGTACCTTTAACCTCTTCCCGACAGCTGCATGACGATATACGTCAGCAGAATGACATGAATGAATGAAAGGGCGTACAGGTATGTCCCCTTTGAGAAGCGGCACTGCAGGCCCGCCACATTCTCCGTGACCATGACTGTGGGTCCCGTGGACTCGATGTCCGCCAGGTGCCCAAGATTGTGTCATGGAGAGGTAGAATGAGGAGATGCCTTTGTAAACAAGGCATTTCCCCGTTCTACCTTGTGACATGACAGAGATCACTGCTCCCTGTCATCGGGAGCAGTGATCGCTGTCATGTGAGTCGAAGCCCATACCCCCCACAGTTAGAATTACTCCCTAGGACAAACTTAACCCCTTCATCCCCCCTAGTGTTTAACCCCTTCACTGCAGGTATCATTTACACAGTAATCAGTGAATTTTTATAGCACTGATTGCTGTATAAATGACAATGGTCCCAAAATAGAGTCAACAGTGTCCGATGTGTCTGCCGTAATGTCGCATTGTTGGCTTTTGTGTGGCGATAGGTGTGGGCCATTGTTTGGAGATAGGTGTCCACTCTAGCCAGGAGAAGTGAACCCATTGGGTGACGAGGCTCCATATTGGAGAGATTTCCTACCTGCAGGACTGCAAGATTTGTGACAGCTGAGACACCCCCATCTTATGGATAGCCGGGCGTTCCTGGTCCAGTGATTTGGAGATTCCAAGCATCCATCTACATTTGTTGTCCATACAACACAAGCCTGTTTGACTCATAGAACGTATGTTCTCTTGAGTTTAAACATTTTGGTAAGCCTTCTGATTATCGGTGGTGGTTCCCCTCACTTTAGCCATACATCCACGTTCACTGTTTGGATATCAACATGAAGTCTTTGAACTTTTTCTGAACTGTGTCATTGTGCCTTTGACCTTTTATGGACATTTAATCACTTGTATGCACGTATTATCACATATGTTTAAGTTATTTTATTCTTATTTCAATATTGAGAGCATTTGGGTTCACTGCTCACATTCACGTATCACGTATCAAGTTAAGTTTATTCTTTATTTCACAGATCGCTACACTTTATGTTTTCCGCCATAATGTCGCAGTCACAATAAAAATCGCAGATCGCTGCCATTACTAATAAAAAAAATAATAATATGCCATAAAACAATCCTCTATTTTGTAGACACTATAAATATTGTGCAACCAATCAATATACGCTTATTGCAATTTTGTTTTTACCAAAAATATGTAGAAGAATACATATCGGCCTAAACTGAGGGAAAAAAAAATGTTTTTTTTTTATATATATTTATTATAGCAAAATGTAAAAAATATAGCTTTTTTTTTCAAAATTGTCACTCTTTTTTTGTTTATAGCACAAAAAATAAAAACTGCAGAGGTGATAAAATATCACCAAAGGAAAGCTCTATTTGTGGGGAAAAAAGGACATCACTATGTTGTTTTTATTTTTTGTGGGGGGGTGGTATTTTGCAAACTCTAAAAGATGTAAGTAAAAAAATAAGTAACAACTTTGGAAAAATGGTCTGGTAAAAAGTTAAGCAAAATGTATATTGGAAGTAGGATTTTTCGCCCAAAAAAATATTGCAACAAAATTCTATACCTTGTACAGTGTAACCCGTGTAACTATTATTTTTTTATCATAATCACAGCCCTGATCTGTGGGGGTAGCCAGCTTGTTTTATTTTTTATTTTTTTTGAGGTTTGGACTTCAAAGCTTGTGTAAATTTTCCTTTGTGAAGAGTAACTTGTCCATTGCACTGGCTTCCAAAAGCCTAACTAATTAGTGCCCAGTAGGAATTTGGCTTTGAGATTGCATTTCTCTATCACCTATGTGGGGCTGGCACATCATCATTAGCTGGCCTGTCCACATCTGAATTGCTCTGAATAATTTTTGTACATATCAACACTACCCAATTAAAACAAAAAAAAGTATCACTTAGTTTTTACTGATTTGATCCTTGTGTTGAATATTTTCACATGCTTTAAATCTATGCCCGAAACCTTGGTCTAAAGAAAGCTTAATATCCCTACTGCTGGCCATTATTTCTGCATGCTCCCTTCATTGCATCCATTACCATGAACTGCTGAGATGTCTTCTTTCTGGTGACTTTCATGAGTATAGTTCTGTGATTCTACCTCCTAATAAATTGTTACAGTATTACATTGGCATGCCTTTCTATTTCCTTATGCGTATTCCAGTTTTAAGAGTTTCCCTGCTTAGTTTTGAGGCTGAAAAACGTACATGTCAGCATTGGAAACTTCTTGATTATTTTCTCTGCTTTAGTTGCATTGCTCTGAAAACTGGATTGCATTTATTCTTGCAGATAGGTTAAGAATCCTTAATGACACTTGTAGTTATAAAACAAATTGTATTGTCAAAAACTATAAGCAACAAAAAGGATTCTATTTGTATACTTTTTAGGTTATAGCTAAGCCAATTGCTCATGTGGGTCAGGAAAGTTTCTTTCAACCTTTCATGTGCAAAAAAATGCTAACCTTAACCTTATACACTTGCAGAAACCATAATTCTTACCCTAGTGGTTAACCCAAATCCTGGTACTAACTCTAATATGAATTTTAATGCTATTAGCATGATCTCATTAAATTATCAAGTCAATTGATCATGATATCCATGTGACTTGTTAAAACAACAAAACAATTTGCTAAGTTCTGGTAATAAATAGCTTTGTTTGTCAGTCTTTAAAGTTATATTCTGCTACTTGTAGATGATTCTGCAATACCTAGATTTCAAAAAATTACGCTACCATTCCTTCTGTACTGTTCAAGTACTTTATTTGCAGGGTCAGTGTAAAGAATATAAGAACATTGGAGCTGATTTACTGAAGGCATAAAGTATGTTCACCGTGAAAGGGAATTTCGGCACACAGGAAAAAAAAAAAAGAATTTTGCTTGGGCATAATTAAATGAAGGCAGTCAGTACAGTTTTCCCCCAAATTTACCAAGCTAAGTGAAAATTCCCATGCAAAGAAAACATGCTCATGTCCTTTATTAAAACCATATAACTGGGTAGTGGGAACAAAAGAGCAGGAATCGGTTAAAAGTTGTCCTTATTAGCTTGAATTATTGAAAGTTGTAAAACAGCAAATTTAGTAAATTGTGTTCCATAGTATATGGATTCATTACTTTATGATTCATTCTGTTGCATTAATAATAATAATAATAATAATAATAATAATAATAGTTTCTATACATACAAACATAACATGTTTACAAAGCAGTGAATGTGACATTCCCCAGGCAATGACCGGTAGCAATTAATCATTTACGGCATAATAAAACACATTGACTAGAAAGATTCCCCCGCAGTGATGTTTGGTGAATGTCACAAATTCACTGCTTTATAAATACTGTATGTGTCTAACTATCTTTTCCTTATGTAACCCAAAACTGTGTGTTACCTTATTTGAAGACCTACAAACATTATTGCAGACTAAAATTAGCCTGAGGTAATAGCCTTTTGAACACTCGAGCTATCATTAAATAATACTAATCTAAAAGGTATAGATAACAAACAACTATTAACATAGCTGCTGGAATCTAATCGCTGCCTTTGTAATTTCCTACTGATGATTGCATTTACAATTTTAACAACATCCTAAGTCTTCCAATGTCAAATATCCAATTTACTTCTTTGTTAGTATACTTATTATTTTATCAACTGGACACATTCATGCAAAAGACTAATAAACCCAAAATGTATTTATATAAGGTAAAAGCAATAAAAGAAAAGGCATTGTATATGTGATGTCCATTGTTCTCTTTTCAATTTGGTTTCCCATGCTAATTACTCCATAGAAACTGTATCTACACTGCTAGAGAGTGTGAATGGAGCTTTAATGCTCAGAAGACATCTGAAAGATGTAAACTACCTGTTTATTCTTGTTCTTCCCTGAAGTCTTGTCCCGATGTAATGTATTTAGGATTAGAACTAACCAGGGATATCTAAACAAGCCCAATCAATCTGTCATGCAATATGAACACTTGTATCTGTGTGCATAATATTTTAGTCTTTACACATAGTATGCCATCATATCTATGTATTAGGATACACAAATTACCTATACAGTAAACTAAGGTAAGCATTCTCTACTACACACAAAACAACATATTTACATATCAAAGTCTCTGAAAAAAATTGTCTATATTGCTCCATAGCCATGCTTAATTTAAGACTCACATTTTTAAAGCGACTCTTTCACATTGCCCATGTAAAAATTAACCCCCACATGGTAATGCATGACTTTTATCAATTTGTATGGACTCAGATAATGTCAGACCTAACAGATGGTTAAATTCTTAGTAGTGAACGGATTAAAAATCCATTGTATGTACTCTGCTTAATTTCCATTTCATAGGCTTTACTATCAATGACAAATAACTCGAGGAACATGCTTGAATAGTACAAACAATGCAAATAAATAAGCAAAATCTAAAATAAAAACAACAATGCATTAATACATGCATACAGTATGTAAAAAATACAATCTATATGAATTTCTCATGTTAAGGGCTAGGGCAAAAATGTTAAACATATAAGCATTTTTGTAGTCAGGAAAATATTAAATGATATGAGTTAAAAATGTAACCACAACTGTAGAATTTTTTTCTGTGAGTAGTCTGTGTATAGACAGACCTGTAAGAAAAGATATTCTGTGCACAGGCTAAAACAGATTCCTTTTCGTGCTCGCAAGGATTGGGCATTGGCTAATACATATGCATATGCACAAACTTGCGCGCACTCGAGCCATTGTTCATTCTTTTGTGCAACAACATGCACCTGTGACAGATGTTGGCGCCAACCAGGCTATTTAAACTTAGCCAGTGCTCAGGTTCAGTGCTGCTTTGTCTTTCAGCCTCCTGTTTATCCTGTGTTCCTGTTATCCTGTATCGTGATTCCAGTTACTGACCCGGCTTGTCTGACCATTCTCTGAACTCCATCTGCACTGACCCTGGCTTGTCTTTGACCTCTGCATCTGTCTGCTCCATTGGCTTCTATTGCACCAATTGGTTCCTGACCCAAATTGTACCCAGACCATGCTAATGCCTGCACCTCTGTACCTGATTTGTCCTGCCAGTGTATAACCCAGCTTGCCTGACTCTGCTTCCGGACACACCCTGCTGTGCCTGCTGTTCTCCAGTCAGCTACCATGCCTCACCTGCCTGCTGTCACCTCAGTCTGCCATCCTCCAGCTGCCCGTCTGCTCACCTGCTTGTTGGAGCCTGGCGACTTCGCCTGCCCTGCTGCTAGCAAGACTTACAGGCACTCGTGCTACTCTGCACCCCTGCGCCTTCTGTCTACACTATCAGGGGCCCCGAGTAAGAGGTGTAAGATAGGCCTTCTGCATCCTATCAGGCTCTGCTACCAGGTACATGATACGACCTCTGTAGCAGAGCAAAGCTGAAGAGGGACATTCCACCTTCTCTGCTCTGCTCATGCCTCTCATATGGATTTTGAGTTATATTGGGACTGTGAGAGAATGAGTAGATACTGCTGGGTTATCTCTTTGGGGAAACCCCAAAATGATCATGGGAAGTTCCTGTCATATATAAGATATAATTTATTTTCATTGTATATGTACACCAAAATGTATCCGGATACTCTTTACAGCAGTAATAAAACACTTCTCAAAAGAAACACACATACATACTCCTAGCACATGCCCACATATCTACTTAAATATAACAAAATATAAAATGTTGTTTAAAAATATTAAAATTCCGAGGTTCTCGAAAAGTTAAATCACCAAATGCATGGAGGGGACCCTACATTTGAGGCCTGGGAACTGGCAGTCCCCACTGTTAGGGGGCATGGCAGGGGTCGTGAGCTGGGGGGTTTCCCTCCGCCTAGCACAAATTTTAGGATAGAGCCAGCCTCAATAGGAGGCATGGTAAAGATAGGTGTGAGAGTGCAATCCACTTACAATTGATTGCACATTTTTTTCTTGTATTAGCTAAGCCCATGCAATAATACTGTACCAAATACGGGACTTTTAAAAACGTGCTGAAGATCCAGGACTCCTATCAGGGAGTCCCTAAGCAAGTCGATATATGCAATGTTTTGGTTACCATGTACTACCCAAAAAAGTTGTCGAGAACTGTTTATTTGAAATTTGTATTTTATTTTGTACTTTGTGAAAACTTAATAAAAACCATTGAAACATAAAAAGATTAAAATTCCATATAAAATTACTAAAACACTGTACCTGGTGGGTTATGGACAATACAGCCCTAGGAAAAATACTTTAAATACTTTTAGTGTGCTTTATGATTCTGTCCCTATGATCCGCTGTGCTGTTTTTACCACACAAGTCATGCACAGCAATGGACATTTTTTACTTTTTTACTAATTTGTTCCAGTAAAGGGAGATGGATTCATCTACTCTTAGTAAAAATGGACACTGTCAGAATAATGGGAAGGAAAAGAAAACTAAGGTATGCAAACAAATACATGTCTGTAATTATTTATATGTACCTTATATTTCCCCTTAAAGTAACAGTCTTTAAACTTCTAAACTTGAAAAAAGGAAGAATAATTAACTAAACAACACTATAGTAGCAACAACAATCAATATGAGTAGCTTTAAGATAATGTTTCAAATACATTTCAAATGTGATTTAGAAATGCCAAAATACGCAAGCATTATATTTGTGCAAATTAGGGTCAATAGTACATGTATTCAAGTCAACATCTTCCTAATTTCTGTATTTTTAATACAGTATAGTAGTGTTCAGATCAAACACTACAAAATTGTCAACTAACTATAATTATTTTAAATAATTTGTCTATTAGTTTATTCAAAGTATTTTTATTCAAAATAATTCTAAATTCGATTTTTTTGTATCTTTGCTTTATAACTGCATTGTTTGAATGGTGATATTATTGCTGTTATTATTTTGGCGCAAAACACATAAAAGAAGGAAAACATCAATATTTAATGGAGCATGAGAAAGTAAACACTAAAAGATTGGAGATAAACCTCAAAGTAAAATACAATGAAATCAATATTGCACAGCTTCCCTCTTAGCATTTTTAAGAAAACTCAGTGCCATAGAAACCCAGCATTAAGCAGGGAAATATTTAACACACTGCAAAAAATCTATATATTTTTTTAACTTTAACAAATTAAGTCTGATCTTACAGTACCTAATAGAATAATCAAATAGGTATATATATAGACAGGGAGAAAAGAATAACATGTAGAATGAACAAGTGTAGTGCATATTTACATTTAGGGAAAACAAATACATGTATAATTAAGTCATCAAGAAAGCCAAGCTTAAGTTTGCTAAATAATAGTATTTTATGTTGAAATTCAACCACTGACATTGTTTGCTCAGTTGCTAAAAGAAACAATATATAACCTAGAATCAACAAAACAAAAAAGGTAGGGAAAGGGAGATAGAATGAAAATCTGTGGGGGCTTTTTAGGGGCTCAGGTTGCTTAGAAACTAATACAAGGACAGCATGACTTATATGGTAAGGAAATGTTGGTTTAAACACTAGAAATAAAATACAAATATCCACTCATATGTGTTCCATAGAAAAATCTGTTGTGACACAATCTTCTATGCAAGTCTTCACTGTATATCCCTAATGGTCCACCTCAGTTCTAATCCACACTATTAGCATGTATATCATCCAACATATGTGCCTAAAGATGTGTGATCACCTTAAGAGCTGGACATATAAAGTTATAGTAGGTTAGGCTTGTATCGGGGGATAATTCAGTGCTAAAAAGGCTTTAGGCTCAAATTAGACAGAAGAATCAAAGTGATTTCCACTTTGTATTTATAGAGAAAGACTGGGTTAAAAACACTCGAATGTACATGATGTAAAGAACACTCTTCAAAAGCATAAAATTCTCAGATGTTGACATCCAATATCCCCTTGATAGTGGAAGCAGATACAGAACTCACATTCCTCTAAACAGAACATACAGTACTTCCAAGCATAAGGCTACCACCGCCCACAGCTCTGCCTTATGTGTACGGCCACAGAACTTCATCACAGTTTATGCAAAGCTGCTCACTGGATTAACTCATGAGGGGTAGCCTCCTATAGCTTAAGAGGTCCAGCTCTAAAGGTAAGAAAACATCTATAGGCACTTATGGTAGAAGATGTACACACTAATACTGTGGACTGGCACTGAGGTAGACCATTGAATATTTATGGTGAATTCTTACACAATTGCAGAATTGTGCGTCAAAAACTGATGTTTTGTTTTTATTCAAAGCATAAATGTGTGGAGTTTTTAATTGATTGTATAACTATTTTTAAATTGTTATATTTTATCATGATATTTTATTGTGATTTTTTTTGAGGTTTATCATCACACATTGGGGATTTTTCTGGCAATGCACGTGGCTGCAGGGCATTTGTGGTGCCTGAATGTCAGAAACAATGACACTATGGAGGGGATTTTTAGAGGCACCAGTACACAACATAGATATAGTAAAATGCAAAAATGTTTATTATGATAAGTTCTTTTGAACAATGCTATGGGTAGA
This sequence comes from Lithobates sylvaticus, assembly GCA_028564925.1. Classification (NCBI taxonomy): domain Eukaryota; kingdom Metazoa; phylum Chordata; class Amphibia; order Anura; family Ranidae; genus Lithobates; species Lithobates sylvaticus. The sequence continues at coordinate 467,173,417 of CM053027.1, forward strand.
TTATGTAAAATAAATAGATAACAACCAATGAGTAACATAGAACATGTACCGATGTATATAAATATATAGCATATCATCTTTATAAAAAAAAATCACAATGTATCAATTGGAGTGTATTCAGACACCACCAGGGCATTTCCAGATATCCCCACAGCCAGGAAATAGTTCAAGGGACAATGGCATAATATCATATTATAAGTATAAATCACCATATATCAAAGAAGAAAGGACTATGCCAAATTCCAAGATATAAACGTTGAAAATAGAGTCTATAGAACACATTGAGGCCAATCCACCATAGAGGGACATTAAAATGATCATGAGTGACCCTAATCCAAGTGAAGCCAAATAGGCTTCCAAAAAAGTTTTGATCTTTTTCTCCTTTTTGTTATATTTACTGTGGGTCTCTCTGTATACTACCATGTGTTTTTTTTAACCCAAGTAGTAAATGCCCCTCCACTCTCTGGACTTAGAGGGCCACCCACCTTTATAACATCTCATCTCTTACCACCTGCAACTTGTTTTTTCGTAAATACCCCCCCCCCCCCTTTTTTTGCACTATATTATCTGTAATACTTGCCCCCTCTGTTTGTTTGTTTTTTTCTGTAGATATATCTGCTTTACACCTCCTGGCTCCTAATATAATCCCACATGGGATAATCTTTTCACCAACAAGGTGGTGCACAATAATAACCTCTTGGTATACCTGGATGTATGTGGTCCTGTTTAATGTGCTAAGTAAGTATATATGGCAGTCCCTTGTAATATTGTCCCTATTGATACATTTATTTACTCATTTATTTTTGGAAGCCTATTTGGCTTTACTTTGATTAGGGTAACTCATGATCATTTTATTTGTCCCTCTGTGGTGGATTATCCTCAATGTGTTTTACAGACTCTATTTAACATTTTTATATCTTGGTATTTAGCATAGTCTCCTTTGATATATGGTGATTTATACTTTTAATAGTTCTTATGATATTAGACCATTGTCCCTTGAATTATTTCCTGGCTGTGGGGATATCTGGAAATGCCCTGGTGGTGTCTGCATACACTTGGTCTCCAACTGATACATTGTGAGTTATTTTTTTAAAGATGATATGCTATATATTTATATACACCAGTACATTTTCCATCTTGCTCGTTGGTTGTTATCTATTTTACAAAATCTATCCATCACATTGTTCAAAAGAACACCCTGAAGAAGACTCAACGAGTTGAAACGCATAGGGAACCCTTTTGGGCTTCAATGCTCTTGTGATGGATGGAAAACACTTTTCTTCAGTCTTCTATATAGATCATGTATTCATTGTTCACTTGAATTTTTATCCATATACTGTTTTTTAACTTATCACTTTTTTAACATTTATGTTGCGTATTGGTGCCCTTAAAAATCCCCCCCCATAGTGTTGTTGTTTCTGTCTTGCTTTGGGATGTGGCACCAATAGTATTTGACAGTTTAGGCGTATCTGATATATTAGCTCCATTTGTGGTGCCGCTACATTGACCTGAATGCATAGTTTGGCAGGCAAGCAAGAATTGCTACAAGTTGGATCAACTATGTAACTGGCGCAAAGCAAAGCATCAAGGCCACAACATGTAAATACCCCCATCCGCTGCCTATTGGATCATACTACAGCACAGCTGTTTTTAGCTGCACAGGGATGCACAGGTGTTTTGTGCATCCCCATGCAGGCAGTCCCATTGCTGTCAATTGAGACAATTGAGTATATCCATATACTGTTTTTTAACTTATCACTTTTTTAACATTTATGTTGCGTATTGGTGCCCTTAAAAATCCCCCCCATAGTGTTGTTGTGTCTGTCTTGCTTTGGGATGTGGCACCAATAGTATTTGACAGTTTACGCTTTTCTGATATATTAGCTCCATTTGTGGTGCCGCCCCATTGACCTGAATGCATAGTTTGGCAGGCAAGCAAGAATTGCTACAAGTTGGATCAACTATGTAACTGGCGCAAAGCAAAGCATCAAGGCCACAACATGTAAATACCCCCATCCGCTGCCTATTGGATCATACTACAGCACAGCTGTGTTTAGCTGCACAGGGATGCACAGGTGTTTTGAGCATCCCCATGCAGGCAGTCCCATTGCTGTTAATTGAGACACAGCAGCTGCATGGGAATATGCAGGTGTTTGGTGAATTCCTGTACACGCAGTCCCATTCATGTCAATTAGGACGCAGCAGCTGCATGAACACAGCCACTGCTCACAACTTGATATCCGTGTGGGTGCATGTCCCTGAACTAACACTGTCTGTGTTTTGGAACCATGCATCAGATGTCAAATGGGGAGCTGATACTCTGTCCTTGCAGCTGCTGTATCCCAAGACATGAATGGGACTGCCTGCACAGAAATGCACAGAACAGAACATTTGTGCATCCTTGTGTGAGTAAACACAGCCCTCCTTTGGCGTAAGCTTTACTAAACCCCACGTGAACAATGCCTTAGTAGAAATTTAGCATTTTGTAAGTTATGTTGTGTTTAGGTGTGCAAATAAGGATTTTTGTGAAAATGTCCTTAGCCTGCTTGTCTTTAGCAAACTGTTTGCAGGATTTCTTGTGCATCATCTTTAAGCCCCATACACACGCGCGGATTATCCGAGGACCAGGTCCGTCGGATCATGTCCGTCGTACTTTGTCCGATGTTGGTTTTGCGTACACACGGTCGGACAAAGTTGCCGGAAAATCCGATCATTCTGAACGTGGTGACGTTTGTTGCCTACGACGGGACTACGTAGAGGCTAGTAGCCAATAGCTTTGGTCTTGTAATGTGATCTGAGCATGCGTAGCACTTTGTCCGTCGGACTACCATACACACTATCGGATTTGGTGTGATCGGACCGTGTTGTCGAAAAATCTATCCAGCAGGAGATAGGACTTTGTCCGTCGGACAATCTGACGTACACTGTCCGATGGTGCATACACACGGTCTGATTTTTCAACAACATTGTCCGATCGGACAGAATCCATGCAAAAATCCGACCGTGTGTATGGGGCTTTAGAAGAGGCATCCTTCTGGGATGACAGTCATGCAGACCAATTTGATGCAGTGTGCGGTGTATGGTCTGAGCACTGACAGGCTGACCCCCCCCCACCCCTTCAACCTCTGCAGCAATGCTGGCAGCACTAATATGTCTATTTCCCAAAGACAACCTCTGTATATGACGCTGAGCATGTGCACTCAACTTCTTTGGTCGACCATGGCTAGGCCTGTTCTGAGTGGAACCTGTCCTGTTAAACCACTGTATGGTCTTGGCTACTGTGCTGCAGCTCAGTTTCAGGGTCTTGGCAATCTTCTTATAGCCTAGGCCATCTTTATTTAGAGCAATAATTATATTTTTCAGATCTTCAGAGAGTTCTTTGCCATGAGGTGCCATGTTGAACTTCCAGTGACCAGTATGAGAGAGTGAGAGCGATAACACCAAATATAACACACCTGCTCCCCAGTTACACCTGAGATCTTGTAACACTAACGAGTCACATGACACCGGGAGGGAAAATGGCTAATTTGGCCCAATTTGGACATTTTCACATAGGGATGTACTCACTTTTGTTGCCAGTGATTTAGACATTAATGGCTGTGTGTTGAGTTATTTTGAGGGGACAGCAAATTTACACTGTTATACAAGCTGTACACTCACTACTTTACATTGTAGTAAAGTGAAATTTCTTCAGTGTTGTCACATTAAAAGATATAATAAATATTTACAAAAATGTGAGGGGTGTGCTCCCTTTTGTGACATCCTGTATATACATGGGATTCTGCACAGGAGGGCTGCCCTGCAGCAGTAAATCTGCTATGGGGTAGTCCCAAAGTGGGAAAAATTGTGGAGCACAGGGCCTGGCACAAAAGAGTTACTTCACAAAATATATCATAAAATGCTTGAAAAGTGTAAAAATGAAACAGCATTTGCAGTGTCAAGATGTAATTTTGTTCCAAACAGTGTTATGACACACCCAGACAGTCCCATGAAATGGTCACACTTCAATCGGATGATAATCCTATCCCAAAGACTCCCCTATGGTGATATGCTCACTTTATAACATGACCCCTTAACCTCCCTGGCGGTATGATTATTTCTGATTTTAGGTGCTGAAAGCTGTACAATTATTTTGCATGGAAATTTGGCGTTTTATATTGTAGGCCTGCAATTCTTAGGAAAAACTCACTTAAATCTGTCCAAACCAGAGTCTAGTAGACATCCCGGGTATGATAAATTTTAAAACACAAAATCATAAATTATAATATAATAAATAACTATAAAAAATATTCAATAATGTAATCAAATCAAAAACACTGAAATTTGCTCAGTTGCAGAATTGTCGCTGTCATTAGATTTAGTGTTTGATGACGAATTTCCCCACAAATCGCTATCACTCAATTCTGCAAGTGATTCTAATTTATTATCGCTGTTTTCTAGCTGGTCTAAAATCACTTTTGACATAAAGGGACACTTTTTGGTTGCTATGGACAGTCTACAAATTCCAGGCAGAAAAAACTGTATTTATAATATAAAACTACATGCAGGGCACTGGACAGTCTACTAGGGACAAAGGGGATGTGTCATTTTTTTATACAGTACTGTAAACTGTAAGATTACAGTACTGTATGTGTATTGTGTGTTTTTACTTTTTTTGAGTACGTACGTCGCAATGTCGCAGGGAACAGAGCTCAGCGGCACTCGGGCACTGTGTGAATCGATCGAGGAGACAGCTCGCACACACAGCAGGGAGACATCGCAGGATCCAGGGGACAAGGTAAGTAACTCTCTGCAATGTGATCCCGAGTCTGGCTCGGGGTTACCGCTAATGGTACTGAAATTCCACCCCGAGCCAGACTCTGGAATACTGCCAGATAGGTTAAACAAATCAAAAAAGGCAGCCAAATACATCATACATATGTAAATCTTCATTCTCTTCCATGCTCAGATCCATGGTCCCTAAACAGCTCCCAAATAATGCTCCATCTCAAATATCATACAGTATGACTAATGAATTATATAGATATTTGAATAAAATAAATATTTACTTATTAAACAGGATGAAAACTTCATATCCAATTATGTGAAAGCAACAATTATTATTTTTTTTAAATTTTCCTTGCATTTAAGTGAGTATAGGCAAGTAATATAGCTTCACTGTATTCGTTAAGCTAAGAGAACATTTAATGGGGCATGGTCTGACCTCGCTGGAAGATGGCCGCTTGAAGCCAGAGCTCCCACAGCTACAGGATGCAGATTTCCTGATTAGGAGGTATAACACTCCACAAACCACTCCAGACCAGCGACCACTCATGGGGACAGTGTCCCACAACTCCTCCACATCCCACTCATGCTCTCCTCACGAACACCACGGAGAAATGAGCCAGAGCTTACCACCACAGTCATTTACAAACCACAAACCCACCGCCGACTGGCACACATCCTGCGACCTCTGCATCGGGACAAGGAGAGCACAGTGAGTCTTCCAACAGCACCTCAGCATCAATAACCTACGCAGCATAGCTGCTGACATAAAGGATACTCTGTCAGCAGCCATCTCTGACCTGTGCATAGATATTCATGTGATAGCTGACAGAGTCCAGGCAGTGGAGAAGGTAGCTGCACTACATGACACGGTCATCCGCTGAGTGACCCACAAGGTAAATTCCCACACCCTCCAGATGAGAGACCTCCAACGCCACATGGAGGATCTGGACAATAGAGGTAGGCACCAAAACATGAGGGTGCGTGGCCTGCCTGAGTGGGAGAAGAGCTCCCGCAATCTGAGGACATAAATCAGCCTTTACAGGGAACCCATGCACTCCACCGCCATGGGAAAGTCAAACCGAAGTGCCTCTGCCACCCGGACACCGAAGGAGCCCGGAATACAACCCGGCCGCAACATCCCCGAGCTGTTCCGGACCCTCCGCTCAGACAGCCACGAGGCGTCGCAGGCCTCACAGGCCTCAGGACCATACTCGCCTAGCGACAGCACGGACTCACAGCCGGAAGGTCCAGACACACGGAGCGGGCAAACCGACCCCATGGTGAGCCTCTCGGACCTAAAGAAGGTCGCGTCGGACATCACCCACAACATCACCAACACCCTATCGGCCGCAATCCTGGACCTCAAGACGGACTTCCAAGCGGTCGCCACGCGCCTCACAGACGTGGAACAAACCTCGCAGCTCCACACGGCTGCAATAAGGCAAGTGCAACGCTCCTTTGACTCCCAACTCACTTACTTATTTGACCTACATAGGCAAGTCGAGGACCTCGACAACCGGGGCCGCAGGCATAACGTGAGGGTCAGAGGGGTACCCGAGGGCCTGGAAGCCGGCACACTCCCCCAAGCAATTTGCGCCATTTTCAATGACCTGTTGGAGCGTCCAGGCGACTCCCCCATTGAGATGGAAAGACTGCACAGAGCCCTGAGACCCCCTCCCCGTGACAACGAGCCCCCCCGAGATATCATATGTTGTATCGTTAATTTCCCCCTGAAGGAAGAGATATTGAGAAAAGCAAGGATGAGGGGCCGTGTTATGTACAACGGTACTGAAATCAAACTATTCCAGGATCTCTCCCCGACCACGTTACAGAACAGAAGAGCCCTACGCCCTCTGCTGGACCAACTGAGGGCCCGCAACATACCTTACCGCTGGAAGTTCCCGTTCTGTCTATCAGCAACCGCTAGAGGGCGCACCGCTCTGCTACGCTCGCCCGACGACCTAGCTGGATTCTGCGAGCAACTTGACATCCCCATGACGGAACTTCCGGACTGGTGCGCATTCCACTTCCCGACAGAGCCTTGGCGCCAGGTCTCACACAATCCCTCACCCAAAACGCAGAGGCACCGCACACACCGCCGAAGATCAAGCCAGCACTCACCCGGAGCGCACCCCTCCCACCGGGAATCGAACCAACACAGCCCGGGACCTCCGGAGACACCTCGCAGGCACCGACCGACATCACCACCATCTTAAAAACAGCTAAGTACAAAACGCCTACGGACCTGTAAGTTCAAGTTTTTGCCGGCTGAACCCATGTTACGCTTCTCCCGCCTGTCATACCTACTTTTACCCACCGAACAGACATGCCCACCGTATGATTCTCCCAGCTACAGCCCTTATCTTCCACCAGCACTGTCAGAACTCTCACAGAAAGGGACAAGTAAAGGGGGGTAAAATCCCTTGCTGTTTCTTCTGGCTAATGTGTACCTCCTCCCAGAAATGATCCGGACCACGCCTGAACCCTAACAACGCTGCTACGCAACGAACGATCCCCAACTGAACCCCCAGACCTCTACGATGGAAGTGACTCCCCCCTCCTGCTGGGTCTGAGACAACCTCTCAGCGACCCTCAACAGATCCCCACCCGGACACCATGGAACACTGGTACCCCGGCACATGCACCAACGGATCTTTTTATTTTTCATTCTTTTTTTCTTTCCCCCCCCCCCCTTTTTTTTTTTTTTTTTTTTTTTTTTTTTTCTCTTTGTTGTTCTTTGTTTCCTGTTTTTTTTGTTTAGTGCTGTGTGCTTTGCCGCCCGGGACTAGAACTCGGTACATAGGCACATACCTGACAAACAGGCTTTTTGGCTACCTGCCCCATCTAAGCAGATGTCCCAAGCAACACAAATGGGCACTTCAATAGATCTATTTATATTTGTAAATGTTTGCTCCCTACCCTCAATCCCTCCCCTCCGACATACTAAAAGTATTACAGTGTATGATCACCACGCAGGCAATTTTTTTTTTTTTTTTTTTTTTTTTTTTTTTTTTTTTTGTCTTATGAAACCTGCAATATTTGTACCATTTTTACTTATTTCTGTTTGTACCCAGCAGGAGGGGCACTAACCCCTGCTTAGACGCAACTCGAGACTTTAACCCGAAAGGACGATTTTCATCCGATGACTTCATGAGATAAAGACAGCTGCTATTCCCGTCCACCCGGGGAAGAAAGCCATCTTTGGAGCCGCGCCCTGGAGGGCCGGGAATGCACCTCTGCTCATGAATCAGGTATGAAAACGCAGGGGACATCCGACAGTCTGGGACCCAGGTACCAATTGTTGGATCCCACCCTGAGTGGCTGCTGTACCAAAAAGTAATTTCACTGGGTAGGAAATGTGGGATGTGTATGGCTACCTGCAATTGTCTTTTTTTTTTTTTTTTTTTATCTTTCATTTTCATATTTTCATATTGTTGTTACCTGAAATGTTGTTCTCTCTTGCCATACGTATCCCTGCTTCTGCGGTGTACTGAATTTACACCGCAGAAGCACCAACACAAGATATATATGGAGATACAACGAATACGGTGAGGTGACCGCCACGGACAGGTTTTCTGTTTCTGTTAATGAGATAGCACGTTAATTAAGACTGTTTTACTGTTACTCACCGGCACACCCCTCAGTTAGTAGGCTTAACCATTCTATATGCCAACGACTTGTTTGTTCCCCGCCATACCACCACCATCTTTCGAGTCCTCCAGATTGCCAACACACATGACCTCAGACACACCCACAGTCCCCCACCAGCAGTACTAGACCCTAGCCTGCTGACCATCCGGCCTTTCCCTTTTCCAGGTGGACTGACACGTTCCTTTCCACCTCTGGTACTCCCCCACCCCAATCCTCGTGATCTCCACGAACTCCTGCCCTACTTTCTGACTCCCCTTCCCTTCATCTGTCACACCTCCAAAGGCCACAACCCCGAGCCCCTCCTCTTCTCTCCCTTACCACTTTTTCCCCCTGCCCCCCGTTCCTTCCTTTTCCTTCTCCTCTCTCTCGCCCCCCCCTCTCTTCTCCCTTAGATCCCACCTTCCTCCCCCCTCGTCCCCCCCTTACCAACACAAATACCCCTCCCCCCGGATCGTTACCTCGGTACGGTTGGAACCCCAGTGCTTCCAAACAACTACCTCGCTTTTCTAAAATAAACCTCGACCCCAAATCCTCAAAGCACCATGCATCCTGCCTCAAAGCCACAAGCCTCCCTGTCACTAAAGTGTTTATCGCTCAATGTAAAAGGCCTCAACATCCCTGAAAAACGCTCCCAAATTATGTCCGCACTTACCAAACAGAAAGCCCAATTTATCCTCCTCCAGGAAACACACTTCCGATCGGATTCCATACCCAAACTCTCTAACCAGACATACCAGACGGCCGTACACGCCACAAATCCGCTAGCCAAAACCAAAGGCACATCCATCCTGATCTCCAAGCAGGCCCCTTTTCAAATGACGGACTCCCTCTCCGACCCCGAAGGTAGGTTCGTATTCGTGAAAGGCTTGTATGCCTCTAAACCCCTCACCGTAGCCAACATCTACTCGCCCAACGAGCACCAAGTCCCATTCTTTAGGAAGGTTTGCGACCTCTTAACCTCCTTTAAAGAAGGGATAATTATCCTAGGGGGGGATTTTAACGTCCCACTCAATCCAGTAATAGATACCTCTCTAGGCACATCCACGCTTTCCCACCGCGCACTACGCCAGATCAAGTTACAACTCCAAGACCTAGGCCTCCATGACACATGGCGCACATTGAACCCAACGGTCAAAGATTACACCTTCTACTCCAACCCCTTCAAGAAATACTCACGAATTGACTATTTTTTTCTCTCCCAACCAGACTTGACATACCTCACCCACGCAACCATAGAGCCAATGTATCTCTCAGACCACCACCCTATCTCAGTCACCCTGACCTTCCCTGAAACAATCTCCAGATCTAAGACCTGGCGTCTAAACTCTGCACTACTCAAAGATGTGGAATTCGCAACTCGTTTGGAATCCCACATCCGCAGCTACTTTACTGAAAACTCCACCCCAGGCATTTCACCGATTAGTGTATGGGAAGCCCATAAATGTGTGGTGAGAGGAGAACTAATGGCACAAGCAGCCAGGGTCAAAAAGCAACACCAGAAAGTAATAGCAGATTTAATACACCGAATCCAACAACTAGAAAAAGTCCACAAACTTTCCCACTCACAAACAGCCCTACGAGAATTGACCCTCGCACGTTCTCTTTTACTGGAAGAATTGGGGAAGCGTACGAGACGCAGATATGTGCTACACCAGAGGGTGTTCTACGAACAAGGAAATAAAAGTGGGAAGCTTTTGGCCCGGGTGGTGAAATCATCCAGACCTTCTAACACCGTCCACCAAATTCAAAACCCACATGGCTCCCCCTTTTCCAGAAACGAGGACATCGGCCTCGCTTTTGAACAATACTATAAAAAACTATACAACATTAATCCTCGCACCCACAACACCGCCCAAGCAGAACATAGGATGGCAGAAATTAGGACCTTCCTAGCTCAATATTGCCCAAAACTTCTAACAAACTCGCAGATTAAAGATATGGAACGCCCTCTTACCCTAGAAGAACTCGAACTAGCCCTAAAGCAAATGAAAACAGGGAAAAGCCCAGGCCCCGACGGGTTCACATTGCAGTACTACAAGTCCTTCTCTACAATCCTAGCCCCACAAATGATAACCACGTTTAATGCCATGACGACCTCTGCTACTCCCTTAGACCGCATGCTAGAAGCACACATTGTGGTTATACCAAAAGCAGGGAAAGATCCCTCCCAAGTCCAGCACTACAGGCCGATATCTCTCCTTAATGTAGACATTAAATGTTATGCGAAAATATTGGCGAATAGACTGTCCCCTCTCCTGCCGGGCCTGATCTCCTTAGATCAGGTCGGCTTTGTTCCCGGCAGAGAAGCTAGGGACAACACCATTAGGGCCCTGAACCTCCACCACTTTCTCACTACCTCAAACACCCGCGGTTTCTTTTTGTCACTGGACGCCGAGAAGGCGTTCGACAGAGTGGCCTGGGACTACATGCGGGAAGTCCTGGGGGCAATTGGCCTCGGACCCCGCATGCTGTCCCTCATCTTGGCCCTGTACTCCTCTCCTAGTGCGAGGGTGCGGGTCAATGGCCACTTGTCGGACGCCTTCAACATAGGAAACGGTACGCGCCAGGGGTGCCCACTGTCCCCCCTAATTTTTGTGCTCCTTTTAGAACCCTTTCTCAACCGACTAAGAGACAACCCCAACATCAAGGGACTGACCATGCAGGATAGGGAATACAAGGTAGCTGCTTTTGCAGACGACGTCCTACTTACCCTTACTTCTCCTTTAACCACCATCCCCAACCTACTGAAAGACATTGATCACTTTGGGTCGCTATCTTATCTAAAGATCAACTATACTAAATCCCAAGCGTTGAATGTCACCCTTACCAGAGAAGAAGTAGAGAACTGCAAAAGACACTTCCCTTTCCAATGGAGCCAAAAGGCTATCACATATTTGGGTATAAAGATCACAACCAAAATGTCCGACCTCTACAGCGAGAACTTCCTAATAGCTCTGAAAAAAGCCCAACAGGACTTGAGCGACTGGCAAACTCTTAACGTTTCCTGGTTTGGCCGATCGGCACTTATAAAGATGATAATCTTGCCACGCCTCCTCTACCTGATACAATGCATCCCCATAGACCTTCCCGCCTCCTTTTTTACACTGTACAGGAAAGCATCCTCCTTATTTATATGGAAAAATTCCCCACCTAGAATTAAATACACACGCCTTACGTGCCCCAAACTTAAAGGGGGGATTGGTCTGCCGGACCTTCACAAATATTTCCTTGCAAGCCACCTCACTCGAGTTGTAGACTGGAACATACACGAACACAGGAAAATCTGGGTAACCCTAGAGAGATCCTCCATACACATCCCTCTCAAGTCCCTGCCGTGGATCTCCCCCCAACACTGGCCCCCAGCAGCCTTAAAGCACCCGCTCATCCATCCGTCCCTTAGAGCGTTTCTACGAGCTACAAAAATCTCCCCGCTCTCTTCTACACCGGGACCCATGACCCCACTGAGGGGCAACCCCAGCTTCCAACCAGGCATCTCAACCTCTTTTCTATCTTTAGAATGGCCCCACGACAGCATCCTAGCACACCAATTGTACTCCCGGGGATCCCCACGCACATACGAGGACCTAGTTGCCTCCTCACCCTCCAATTCCTTTCCGTTCTGGTCATACAGACAAATACGACATTTCCTTTCTACCAAAGCAACTGAAGAAGTATGGACGAGACGTAAGACACCCTTTGAAGCCCTATGCACAAGCTCTCCCCCACAAAGACACCTAATCTCAGCTATATACAACATGCTCACAGAAGAATCACCAGCCCTCCCAGACTCAGCAAGACTGTCCTGGGAGAGGGACCTACAGGTCCCACTCTCCGAAGACGATTGGGCGCGCATAAACGAATATACACACAAGGGTTCCCTCAATGTAGCGACCCAAGAAAATTGCTACAAGATTAGGACACGTTGGTATAGGACTCCAGCACTCCTACATAAGTTTTCACCATCTACCCCCGATGTATGCTGGAGGTGTAAAAAGGCGGTGGGCTCCATGCTCCACATCTGGTGGGAATGTGATTCTCTTCAACCATTCTGGAAAGAGGTCCATGAACTTATCGCTCACATCACCACCTACACTTTAGACTACTCCCCTGCACAATATCTCCTACACCATACCCACCTGTCCAGATCTGAATACTTTAAATCCCTGGCCATGCACTTAGTAAACGCGGCGAGATTGTGCATCCCAGTGCATTGGCGATCTACACACACACCGACGATAAGCGAATGGTTTCTGAGGATATCAAAAATAGAGGAAATGGAGGAACTAGTACATATCTCCCAAGAGCGGATCCAGAAGTTCAACACCACTTGGGCCTGTTGGGTTCACTTTAGAACTACCCAACGCTTTAAATCTTACACCACCTGAATAGCCATCCCCACCAGGACGGCACCGACTTAGATGGCGAAACCGTACCGAGGTAACCACATCCATCCATGCATCGCCTCTACCACAGATTTCCCTGAGCTGCACATACCCCCCCCCCCCCCCACCCTATACCCCTACCTATCCCTCCCCCCCGTTTCCCCCCTCCACTACCTTTGCCATGGCCTTACCCTCTCTACACTCCACAACTGCCCCAGCAGTCCCCCTTTCCTCTCTTCATCTAAATCCATATTCGGCCCGCGCTTATACCTGTCTCCTTAACCCGTCCCCCCTTGCTCTACCCCCCTCTGGACTGACTGCACTAACAAATGACCCCAGATGGCTGACAGGCCATACTACCCATTTTTGTCAGCCCAGGACTCCAAGATGAGACTCCCTGTGATCCTATCACCCTCATACTTGTACCTGTGTCATTATAATGTCTTGGAATTTCCTAAGCAATCTGTTCAATGTTTAAATGTTGCTGTTTAAGCTGTTTGTTGTAAAAATTAATAAAAAACTTTATGAAAAAAAAAAAAAAAAAAAAAAAGAAGGAATACACGCCGTGAAGAACCCATGGAAGCTCACGATACACGGTTTCAAAGACGATCCCACGCCTTCGCCTCCCAGAAGAGACCCAGCCTCTGAAAGTTGAAGCAAGACACGACATGTTCAGATAAGTTTTTGTGTACTGTTTTTCACTTCCAACTCACAAACACATAACTACCCTGATTGATTGAATCCTCATTGATGCAGTTCTCTATACTAAACAAAGACATTCCTTACTGGAGGGTCCAAACACTCCACCTACCTCTGACCCCCATGAAGACATTTTCACATCAAAAAACATTGAAACCATGTGACCCAGCCTCTATATATAGTCTATAGACAGGTTCCTGTGCTGCTGAGAGAGAGGATTTTTAGGAGTTAGTGTGATAAAGTCAGTCAGTCAGTCAGTCCACATTCCTTTAATTTTCTTCTAATTAGTTAGATCAGTGAGCGATCTAGATAGCTAGAGTAGAGTAGGGAGTTTCTTTATTAAGCAAAAGAAAGAGGCAGAGAGAATTATTGAAGAGATTCCTAAATCAATTGTACCCTGGCTGGGGTGCAGTGCACAGTCTTTTAACAGTGCCATGAGGCCAGTGCCAGACAAAATATAAAAGTTTTACCTGCAAGCTCAGTGCACCATTAGGACCAACACTGCATATAGTAAGAGATACACCATAGTCTGTGTGTATTCTGCTATTGGAAAAAAATTGCAAAAAAAATTAATTTTGCTGTGTTTTTTTTCCCCAATAGCATTTTCTGCGTGTTCATACATACACGCTTTAGATACTGTCCGTGTATTCTGATATTGAAAAAACATTGCAAAAAAATTTAATTTTGCTGTGTTTTTTTTCCCCAATAGCATTTTCTGTGTGTTCATACATACACGCTGTAGACACTATCCGTGTATTCTGATATTGGAAAAACATTGCAAAAAAATTTAATTTTGTGGTTTTTTTTTTCCCCCAATAGCATTTTCTGCGTGTTCATACATACACGCTGTAGACACTATCCGTGTATTCTGATATTGGAAAAACATTGCAAAAAAAATTTAATTTTGCATTGTTTTTTTTTTCCCAATAGCATATTCTGCGTTTTCATAAACGCTTTAGATACTGTCCGTGTATTCTGATATTGGAAAAACATTGCAAAAAAATTTAATTTTGCTGTGTTTTTTTTTCCCAATAGCATTTTCTGCGTGTTCATACATACACGCTGTAGACACTATCCGTGTATTCTGATATTGGAAAAACATTGCAAAAAAAATTAATTTTGCTTTGTTTTTTTTTCCCAATAGCATTTTCTGCGTGTTCATACATACACGCTGTAGACACTATCCGTGTATTCTGATATTGGAAAAACATTGCAAAAAAAAATTTAATTTTGCAGTGTGTTTTTTTTTTTCCCAATAGCATTTTCTGCATTTTCATAAACGCTTTAGATACTGTCCATGTATTCTGATATTGGAAAAACATTGCAAAAAAATTTAATTTTGCTGTGTTTTTTTTTTCCCAATAGCATTTTCTGCGTGTTCATGCACACACGCTGTAGACACTATCCGTGTATTCTGATATTGGAAAAACATTGCAAAAAAATGAAATTTTGCAGTGTTTTTTTTTTTTCCCAATAGCATTTTCTGCGTTTTCATAAACGCTTTAGACACTATCCGTTTATTCTGATATTGGAAAAACATTGCAAAAAAATTTAATTTTGCGGTGTTTTTTTTTCCAAATAGCATTTTCTGCATTTTCATAAACGCTTTAGATACTGTCCGTGTATTCTGATATTGGAAAAACATTGCAAAAAAAATTAATTTTGCTGTGGTTTTTTTTTCCCAATAGCATTTTCTGCGTGTTCATGCATACACGCTGTAGACACTATCTGTGTATTCTGATATTGGAAAAACATTGCAAAAAAATTTAATTTTGCAGTGTTTTTTTTTTCCCAATAGCATTTTCTGCGTTTTCATAAACGCTTTAGACACTGTCCGTGTATTCTGATATTGGAAAAACATTGCAAAAAAATTTAATTTTGCTGTGTTTTTTTTTTCCCAATAGCATTTTCTGCATTTTCATAAACGCTTTAGATACTGTCCGTGTATTCTGATATTGGAAAAACATTGCAAAAAAATTTAATTTTGCTGTGTTTTTTTTTTTCCCAATAGCATTTTCTGCGTGTTTATGCATACACGCTGTAGACACTATCCGTGTATTCTGATATTGGAAAAACATTGCAAAAAAATGAAATTTTGCAGTGTTTTTTTTTTTCCCAATAGCATTTTCTGCGTTTTCATAAACGCTTTAGACACTATCCGTTTATTCTGATATTGGAAAAACATTGCAAAAAAATTTAATTTTGCGGTGTTTTTTTTTCCAAATAGCATTTTCTGCGTTTTCATAAACGCTTTAGATACTGTCCGTGTATTCTGATATTGGAAAAACATTGCAAAAAAATTTAATTTTGCTGTGTTTTTTTTTTCCCAATAGCATTTTCTGCGTGTTCATGCATACACGCTGTAGACACTATCTGTGTATTCTGATATTGGAAAAACATTGCAAAAAAATTTAATTTTGCAGTGTTTTTTTTTTCCCAATAGCATTTTCTGCGTTTTCATAAACGCTTTAGACACTGTCCGTGTATTCTGATATTGGAAAAACATTGCAAAAAAATTTAATTTTGCTGTGTTTTTTTTTTCCCAATAGCATTTTCTGCGTGTTCATACATACACGCTGTAGACACTATCCGTGTATTCTGATATTGGAAAAACATTACAATAAAAAAAAAATTTAATTTTGCAGTGTTTTTTTTTCCCAATAGCATTTTCTGCATTTTCATAAACGCTTTAGATACTGTCCGTGTATTCTGATATTGGAAAAAACATTGCAAAAACAATTAATTTTGCTGTGTTTTTTTCTTCCCAATAGCATTTTCTGCGTTTTCATAAACGCTTTAGACAGTATCCGTGTATTCTGATATTGGAAAAACATTGCAAAAAATGTTAATTTTGCAGTGTTTTTTTTCTTCCCAATAGCATTTTCTGCGTTTTCATAAATGCTTTAGACACTATCCGTGTATTCTGATATTGGAAAAACATTGCAAAATAATTTAATTTTGCTGTGTTTTTTTTCCCAATAGCATTTTCTGCGTGTTCATAAACGCTTTAGACAATGTACGTGTATTCTGCTATAGATAAAAACACCCATTTAGGGCGAGATCATAAATTTTGAAAATATGAGGAGATCATCAAAAAGGGGACGTGGCCCGGGTCGTGGTGCTGCTGGTGGCGCTCCTGTTGCAGGGAGAGGACGTGGTCGATCTGTGCCAGCTACATGCACTAGTGAAACACCTTCCTCAGGTGCGAGTAGGCGACAGAGCCTGCAGCGGTATTTTGGCGCGCCTAATGAGGCTGTACGAATGTTGAGGCCAGGACAGGCCAAGTACAGGCGATAGTAGATTGGGTTGCTGACAGTGCCTCCGGTTCCTTCACATTGTCTCCCACCCAGTCTTCTGATGAAAGTTAATAATTTTTTTCCAGAAAGTGCGTATTCTGGGGTATTCCCACCATATGTGCGGCATCGTGCCGTTGAGTTTCTGAGGTTCTTAATGACTTCCTGTACCTCTTCTGCTGAGAAGGGGGCCTCCAGCATTTTATTTTTATTTTTAATTTTTTTTTATGTTATTTTAAGTTATTTCCCTATCCACATTTGTTTTCAGATCACTTGCCATGCTCTTAACAACATTTTGTTGCCATTTGCAGCCCTCTAGCCCTTTCCATGACTTTTTTACAGCCATTTTAGTGTTCAAAAGTCCGGGTCTCATTGACTTCAATGGGGTTCGGAGTTCGGGGTCAAGTTCGGGTCAAGTTCGGTCCCGAACCCGGACTTTTTTTCCGAAGTTCGGCCGAACCCGCCGAACCCGAACATCCGGGTGTCCGCTCAACTCTAATCACTAGGACTTGTTCAGAGTTTATACCACAGGATGGGTTCAAACTTGCTATATATAGTACCCTACCGACACCACTTATTTTGAGAAGGGTGAGCAGGATCCCTCATCCCACATTCCTGAGATTCCCAGTCCCCTTCCCCCAAGTGTACATCCCCCCTCACAACCCTGATGCGACATAGCTCCAACCACCCCCCCCCCAGGTCAAACTATACTCATTAAATATACGAGGACTCAACAAACCCGAAAAAAGATCCCAGCTACTCCTAACCTTCCAAAAAACGAAAGCGGACATGGTGTTTCTCCAGGAGACACACTTTTAAAACTGATAACTAAGGATGAACCAAACACCCCCTCCCCCCGCACCAGGACATCCGAACAGGCAAAAAATTTGGACAAACAAACACTGTTAAAGTCTATGGGACACGAACATGAAAAATCAAAAGTGCTAATTTTAAAGGCTTATAGATAAGTTATTGTCATAAACAGTGTTTGGGGACCTGGGTCCTGCCCCAGGGGACATGTATCAATGCAAAAAAAAGTTTTAGAAATTGACATTTTTTTGGGAGCAGTGATTTTAATAATGCTTAAAGTGAAACAATAAAATGAAATATTTCGTGCCTTGGAGGTGTCTATAGTATGCCTGTAAAGTGGCACAGTTTTCCCGTGTTTAGAACAGTACCACAGCAAAATTAAATTTCTAAAGGAAAAAAGTAATTTAAAACTGATTACAGCTGTATGAATTGTTGGGTCTCGGCAATATAGATAAAACTCATTGAAAAAAATATTAAGGGGAAAGCCAAACCAAAAATTAAAAAAAAAATAGCGTAGGGGCCCCCCAAAATCCATACCAGGTACCTACAGGTAAAAAGGCTTACCTGTAGGTACGTGAATATCTCCTAAACTTACACATCAGCACATGCGCACTGAAGAAATGTCTCGCTCGTGTCATTTCTTCAGGAGCAGTGTCGTGACCGGTGGCTCTCGCGTGCATGCGCAGTAATGACATAATCACGGCTCCGGCCAGTCAAAGCATCGGAAATAACTCTGTGAGACATGTCGCCGGTCATGGCGGTGTACAGGGATCGCTGCAACAGCTTTGATCCAAGGTAAGTATTTCATAATGAGCTAGTATGCAATGCATACTAGCTCATTATTCATTTGTCTTGCAGGTTGTTTTTTTTTTTGTTTTTGTTTTTTTTTGAGTTTACAACCACTTTAAAAATCAATGAATGTTTTCACACTGGAGCAGGGTGGTTTTGTTGTGGTGAAAAAAAAAATCCTGCTTGCAGCATCTTTGGAGCTTGTAAATCCTATTTGAAATTGGCTTGACATTAGGGAAACTGCAAATCCTTTGATCTGATCTTGAGCAAACAAAATTCCTGTTTTTTTGTACCCTTGCATATGGTTGGATATTTTAGGTAAACATAGCTACAACATGTTTGTTAAATCCCAACTGAATGTTTAGATTAAATAAGCTAAATACATCCCAAGTGCATCAAAACAAAAGGTGCTTAATGTCTTAAATTTTTTTATTTATTTTGGTCGGAAAATGCGACCGTGTGTATGCTCCATCGGACTTTTGCTGGCCGAGTTCCCGCCAGCAAAAGATTGAGAGCATGTTCTCAATTTTTCGGTCGGAAAAAGTTACGATGGGAAATTCTGATCGTCTGTACCAATTCCGACGTGCAAAATTCCTACGCATGCTCGGAAACAATTCGACGCATGCTCGGAAGCATTGAACTTCATTTTCTTGGCTCGTCGTAATGCTGTACGTCACTGCATTCTTGACGATCGAAAGTTCAGCAAACTTTTGTGTGACCGTGTGTATGCAAGCCAGCTTGACCGGAATTCGACAGAAAATCCGCTCATATGTACGCGGCATTAGGTGTGTTTCAATCGTTTTTGTGTTAAAAAAAAGTGCCTGAAAAGCTCAAGAAAAATGGTTCCCTTTAAAATCAATGAATGTTTTCACACTGGGGCAGTGCACTTTTGTTGCAGTAAAAAAAATACTGCTTGCAACTTCTTTGGAGCATGTTTTGGGAGCTAAAAATCTCACCAAAAATGCTTCTCTTTATTGAAATGAATGGGAACCACCTCAAAAGTGCCTCAAAAACGTCTCCACTAAGCATTTTTGGTGCAGTTTTTGAGTCACGTGTCCTTTAAAAACTACACCATAAGCACCACAAACGTGCCACAAAAGAGCTCCATTAACACAAAGGCGTTTTACTGGAAGTTATGAAGCAAAACTGCCAGTAAAACACGTATGCAATTAATGGAACATTTTTGCAGTGCTTTTGTAGCGTTTGCAGATTGTTTTTTAAAGGACATGTGACCCAAAAACTGCACCAAAAATGCTTAGTGGGGGAGTTTTTGAGGTGCTTTTGAGGCGGTTCCCATTCATTTCAAAGGAGAGGAGCATTTTTGGTGCATTTTTTAGCTCTCCAAACATGCTCCAAAGAAGCTGCAAGCAGGATTTTTTTCACCGCAACAAAAGTGCACCACCGCAGTGTGAAAGTATTCATTGATTTTAAAGGGAAGCATTTTTCTTGAGCTTTTCAGGTATTTTATTTAATACAAGAGTGCTAGAAAAACTCCTCAGTGTGAAAGCAGCCTTGGAAAGAAAACTAATTTAAAGTGGTTGTTACCTTACAAAACCCTTTCACTGGCAGCCCCTCTCCTTTATCCAGCGATAACTCACAGTGTAAGGCTTGATTCACACCTATGCATTTTTAGTGCTTTTTGCATTTTGCAGATTTGCACTACAGAACGTGTTCCATAGGAAACCATGTTAAATGGACTGTAGTGCAAATCTGCAAAATGCAAAAAGCACCAAAACTGCATAGGTGTGAATCCAGCCTAAGTGTTTGTTTAAATCAATGCCTCTGAATACCATTTTTTCAGTTATCTTCAGGCTGGTCATGGGACTCCTGGCCACTCCCCTACTACAATCCAAGGCTACAGCAGGAGGGGCCCAGATCTCCCTCTGATGTCAGCCAGGAGGTCATGTGACCACTGTGCTGGCCACTCAGCCTTTCCCACTGTAACCCTAGATTGTAGTAGGAGAGCTGCCGGAGTCACGTGACCAGCCTAAAGATAACTGAAAAAATGGTATTTAGAGACATAAATTCAAACAAACACTTACACTGTGAGTTATCGGCGGATAAAGGAGAGGGCCTTCCAGTGACATTTTGTAAAGTTTTATGTACTATGAATAGCGGCAGGAGGGGGGGGGCAGAGACACAGACGCCAAGCTGACAGGGAGGGTAGAGAACAAAGCTGCAGATGATGGAGGCATGTAAACTGACCATGGTAATCGGGGCTCAGTAGCCATGATTATCGTGGTCAGCACACAGAGGGGGACATAGGAACTGGCAGGATCAGCCAGGTTTTTTACAGTTTAGAGAGGTGCAGATTAGACAACACAAGCACTGTGCTATTTAAACTGCTATAAGGGAACAGGATCTAATTTTTTAGGGTTACAAACACTTTAAGAAGTTATGTACCTTTTGTTTTGATGTATTTAGCTTATTTACTCTAAACATTCAGTTGGGATTTAACAAAAATGTGGTAGCTATGTTCACTATGTTCACTATCCAACCATATGCAAGGGAAAAAAAATACAGGAAATTTGTTCGCTCAAAATCAGATCAAAGAATTTTCAGTTTCCTTAACATCAAGCCAATTTGGAAAAAAATGTACTGCTGTGCATGATCCCATTCCCCAGCACTGCACTGTCATCACTGCACTGTACCACACTGACTTTCTCAACTCCACTGCACTCTTTGCCACTTCACCAACATGCAATGCATTCCTCTGTCACTGCACTGATAAAAATGTTGTCTCTTTTTTAGTCTGCATTGATGCTCACTGCTCCATTCTTTGCCACTGCGTCAATGCACTCTTCCTCATTTGCTACCGCTGCATCATCGCATAACTTTTCACTCTCTGCCACTGCACAAATGAAGACAACCACACTCTTTTCCACTGCACCATTGCCACAACCCACTCTCCACTGCACTGACACACACAATTGTACTGCACAAATGTGCCCTCTCACTCACACTGTCCACCATTGCACCAAGGTGTACTTCCATATTCACCCACTTTAGTGAAACGAAGCATGTTTGCTAGTTAATACAATAAGGATAAAATGATTAGCAAGACAAATAATATAGTTAATGGTTTGAAAACAAAAGAATTGTAAACACACTCATAAAAAAGTTATTATTTACAGCAAAGTTTCATTGGTAGCATTTCTTTAATAAATAAACTTAAAATATGGCTATATGCAAGACAAACATAAAATGGTTTATTGATCAAGAATAAAATAAAAGGAACAAAACAAAACAAAACAAAGCTGTGATGAAATATACTGTATATAAAAAATCTGTGAAAAAAAATGTGTCATTTTTATTTTATTTTTATTTTTTGTGAGGGGGATGCTTTAAAGTACCTTTAATGACGAAGGCATGCAAGTTGTTGTAAGGCATTACTTGTCACCAAGATAACTCACTTTTAAATCATGATGATGCCACAGGAATGGCTGGTCAGCTGAGCTGCTGTTTTAGTCATAGACGATGTCATGTCTGTTTCTAGCAATTCCGTGGAAGTGAAATCAGTCAATAAACTGGCAATGTTATCCTACAAATACTTGAACTATACTTGAGTAGGGGAAATCACAGAACAAAAGGCTCTGTGTTTTGTAAGCTACAGACATGTCATGTTGTAAAATAAATTGCACATGGTCCCGCATGCAGTGTACTATATATTTTAGAACACTTCTACATGCTACTTTAGGCCCCTTTCACACAAACGGACCATTTGTCTGTTTGTAATCCATCCGTTGACGGATAGAAAATGGACAGCGATGCATCTCAATGGAAAAAAAACGATGTAAATAGATGATCATCCATTTACATCAGTTTACATCTGTTTCTGTCAACATTTGTTTTTTGGAATGGATCAAAACCCTATTTTTCCTCCATTAACAAAATAGATTGGATGAAAAACAGATGAAAAGCAGATGTAAACAGACAAACGGTTCATTTTTGCATGAAATAATGGCTCCAGGACTCAAGTGGTTTACGACTCTAGCTGGCAGATGTAAAAACGGATGTAAAAATGGATGAAAAACAGATAAAAAACTGATGACAAACTGATGTAAACTTCATATGTTTTTCCTTTTGACAAAAAGTGACTGAACTGATCAAACAAACCACATCCATGCTCCCTTCTCACTGCAGTTTGACTGACATCGGCAGAAGCCTATGACCCCCACTACCTCAGTGTCTCCTGTGAGATATAGGAGTTAGGTGAGCCATGATGCAACTGGGACAGAACTTGAGCGGTGAGACGAGACAGGTGCATTTTTAGAGATGGGGAGAAAAGTTAGTGGGGCATTTTTTACCTTATTGCAGGGAATGCAATAAAGTGGTTGTAAACCATCACATGTGTCCAGTGAACTGAGCAGCATTAGGTGATACGCAGAGATTAAAACGATCATCCTACATAGGTTTTAGCTGTGTATCTGCAGCCATTTCTTCTTTAGATGATTCTGAAAACAAGCAGAAGAAAGGATTTCTCCTTAGTTCTAGGAGCAGGGGAGTAGGAATATGAAGTCTTCACAAAGCCAACAACTCTGAGCCCTGATTAGAAGAAAGAGACACGTTTGCTTTACACAGTATGGAGAACAAGAACAGATGTGGATAACAGTCACAATCTGGGTGCTGCAGCTCCCTCTCTATCACCTTTTTAACTCTTTATGTCAGGAAAAGATGGCAGAAGTTAAGCCATGCTGAAAACAGAGGAACCAGGCAGCAGAGAGAAATGACACTCAGAGCTTTGGCAAGAGACAAGTACACAGTAGAGATTCATGTGCTTTTTTTATATTTCATGACTGAGACTATTTGACTTTAGGACCACTTTAAGCTACTTGTACAGTTCACATCATAGGGAGCCCTTTGTACCACCTGTAGAGAGATTAATTTCTGCCAGTTTTAGTAGCATGTTTAAGCTGCAAAAGTTAGTGTATTCTCTCCTTAGGTTGGCAAGTATATTCAACCTAAGGTCTCAGGTCCATGTATAGAGATTAAAATATCATGAGCATGTCTGACTCATCACTTGTTTATTCCCCTGTATATTTACACATGGATTTGCCTTATCTGCGTTTGCCATGCATTTTAGGAAAAACAGGAAATAATGCTTAGCGATTTTTTGCTGATTGGGATAATAATAATGCATATGTCCAAAACAATCAGAATATTTGCAATTCAACTGTTTTTCTTTAATGAATTTGCTAATTTCTATGTAAATGAGAATACAAGAATTCACAGAGCTCCCTACATGTGGACATGCTTGCTTCCCTAAACTTATGCAGTGTAGATACCTCTCTATTTTTTTGTTTGGTGTATCTTTAGTCAGGTTATAATTTCTAATGCAAATTTGATGGGGGTTCCTACATCACTGCATTACTGAATAAAGACAACAGTCTACAATCATTCATTATAGCTGTACCTAACCTAATTGGGACAGTTACACAAGATTGGAAGACTGCAGATGTACATTATTTATAATGTGTAAAAACCTAGAAGGGTATAGCTACAATACAGACACATAAGCATGACTTCTGCTGTAAAAATAACAATGCCAATTTTGTGAAAGTATTATGAGAAAAGACATACAAATATATATATTAGTGAGCAATCTAACATTGTTTTATGAAAGCTAGGGTATGCATAACGCAATCATTTTTCATAATGAGAAAAATTTAAATCAGGATGTTAGAAATACTATTGATGTGACATATGTGGATTTTGCTAAAGCTATTGAATTGACATATTTTTGCTAAAGAATTTGATACTGTTCTTCATAATAGCCTGGTACAGAAGTTTACATTTCAAGGATTAGGAGAAAATGTTTGTACATAGAAGGTCTGTTTAAAAGGCTGAGGACTAATAGTGAATATTTAAATTGTAAAAGAAAACCCATATGCAAAAAAATGTCTATTAACTACACTCTTGCATAAAATAAATGCAGGTAAACTAGGAATGTTTCAGTGCCACCCTCTTCTTTCATCTGATGAAACACATAGAAAAGGTAAGTATAATGCCGCGTACACACGAAGGGACAATCCCGCGGGATTATCCTCTGGACTGAAGTCCAGCGGATAATCCCCTCGTGTGTGGGCGCCGGCGGACTTTTTGGCGCCAAAGTACGGCGGACTAAAGTTTGAAGTTTTGTTTTCAAATTATCCGCTGGACTTGGCAGTCCAGCGGATAATCCCGCCGTTAGTGGGCAAGTCCGCGGGACTTTTGAAATGAAGGGACTTGCCGCTCATCGGCAAGTCCGTTCATTTAGCACGTGACTTCAGGTTACGTAGCTAGCGTAGGCAGTTACTGCCGCCGCGCTAGCTCCGTGACCTGGCATGGATTTAAAGGGACTCCCACGCCGAAAAAACGGCGTGGGGGTTCCCCCCAAATCCATGTCAGACCCTCATCCGAGCACGCAGCCTGGCAGGCCAGGAAAGGGGTGGGGACGAACGAGCGCCCCCCCCCCTCCTGAGCCGTACCAGGCCGCGTGCCCTCAACATGGGGGGTGCCCTGGGGAAAGGGGGGCCGTGCGGCCCCCCCCACCCCAAAGCACCTTGTCCCCATGTTGATGAGGACAAGGGCCTCTTCCCGACAACCCTGGCCGTTGGTTGTCGGGGTCTGCGGGCGGGGGCTTATCGGAATCTGGGAGCCCCCTTTAATAAGGGGCCCCCAGATCCCGGCCCCCCACCCTATGTGAATGAGTATGGGGTACGATGTACCCCTACCCATTCACCTAAGGTGTAAAATGTAAAGTACAAAAAACACACACACTTTTGAAAAAATATTTTATTGCACTGCTCCGGGGGTCTTCTTCCGTCTTGGGGGTCTTCTCGCCGGACTCCTCCTCCGCTCTCTTCTGCTCTTTTACCTAGCTCTTTCACGAGCGGGGGGAGTCCGGCTACCTTCTTCGTCGTCGCCGCCGCCGTCTGGGGGTCTCGATCCGCCTTCGGGGGTCTTCTTCCGTCTTGGGGGTCTTCTCGCCGGACTCCCCCGCCATTTACCAAGCTCTTTTACCGAGCGGGGGAAGTCCGGCTACCTTCTTCGTCGTCGCCGCCGTCGTCTGGGGGTCTCGATCCGCCTTCGGGGGTCTTCCGGGGGTCTCTTCTGTTCTTGCGGCGGTCGTCGTCTTCCGCGCCGCCGGCGCCTTGTCCTTCTTCTTGTCCTTGTTCTTGTTCTTCTTCTTCTTCCGATGTTGACCCGACGCTCTCTCTGCCCGGAATGCCTGTGCCAACTCTGCGCTGAGACTTATATAGGGGAATGGGGACAGGGTCACATGCACATGTCACATGGTGACCCCGCCCCCTTGTGTTGTCACAGTCCCGGAGGATGCTGGGACTGTGACATCGCAAGGGGGCGGGGTCACCATGTGACATGAACATGTGACCCTGTCCCCCATGTCCCTATATAAGTCCGAGCGCAGAGCGGCACAGGCATTCCGGGCAGAGACAGCGACGGGTCAACATCGGAAGAAGAAGAACAAGAAGAAGAACAAGAAGAAGGACAAGAAGAAGGAGAAGGCGCCGGCGGCGCGGAAGACGACGACCGCCGCAAGAACAGAAGAGACCCCCGGAAGACCCCCGAAGGCGGATCGAGACCCCCAGACGACGGCGGCGACGACGAAGAAGGTAGCCGGACTTCCCCCGCTCGGTAAAAGAGCTTGGTAAATGGCGGGGGAGTCCGGCGAGAAGACCCCCAAGACGGAAGAAGACCCCCGAAGGCGGATCGAGACCCCCAGACGGCGGCGACGACGAAGAAGGTAGCCGGACTCCCCCCGCTCGTGAAAGAGCTAGGTAAAAGAGCAGAAGAGAGCGGAGGAGTCCGGCGAGAAGACCCCCAAGACGGAAGAAGACCCCCGGAGCAGTGCAATAAAATATTTTTTCAAAAGTGTGTGTGTTTTTGTACTTTACATTTTACACCTTAGGTGAATGGGTAGGGGTACATCGTACCCCA
This sequence comes from Lithobates sylvaticus, assembly GCA_028564925.1. Lineage (NCBI taxonomy): Eukaryota > Metazoa > Chordata > Amphibia > Anura > Ranidae > Lithobates > Lithobates sylvaticus. The sequence continues at coordinate 467,199,746 of CM053027.1, forward strand.
TACTCATTCACATAGGGTGGGGGGCCGGGATCTGGGGGCCCCCTTATTAAAGGGGGCTCCCAGATTCCGATAAGCCCCCGCCCGCAGACCCCGACAACCAACGGCCAGGGTTGTCGGGAAGAGGCCCTTGTCCTCATCAACATGGGGACAAGGTGCTTTGGGGTGGGGGGGCCGCACGGCCCCCCTTTCCCCAGGGCACCCCCCATGTTGAGGGCACGCGGCCTGGTACGGCTCAGGAGGGGGGGGGCGCTCGTTCGTCCCCACCCCTTTCCTGGCCTGCCAGGCTGCGTGCTCGGATGAGGGTCTGACTTGGATTTGGGGGGAACCCCCACGCCGTTTTTTCGGCGTGGGGATTCCCTTTAAATCCATGCCAGCTTGCGGAGCTAGCGCGGCGGCATTTACTGCCTACGCTAGCTACGTAACCTGAAGTTACGTTCGAAATGAACGGACTGCTCCGTGTGTGGGCAAGTCCGTTCATTTTCAAAAGTCCCGCGGACTTTTGGCCGGCGGATTATCCGCTGGAGAAGTCCGTGCGTGTGTGGGCAAGTCCACACCCTCGGAAAGTCCAGCGGACCTAGCTGGAAAGTCCCGCGGGATTGTCCGCTGGACTAGGTCCGCCGGCAAAAGTCCCTACGTGTGTACGAGGCATAACAAGTTTGTGTAGTTAGAGAGAGTGGAGTATAAGCTCACCTTTATTCACTGTGATTTCATAAGACTCTGCAATCTGCAGTTTGTGTAGTTAGAGAGAGTGGAGTATAAGCTCACCTTTATTCACTGTGATTTCATAAGACTCTGCAATCTTTTTTTTGGACAAATCTTTGTGTATGTGTGTGTTTCTGTGTGCCAGCAACAACTTCTATTGATGTATTTATGCTATTCCCCTTTAGTGTTTTGGGGCTTTTTGAGGGGGCTATTTTATCTTTATTTGTATTTAGCTATTACTTTTTCTATATTTTAAAAAAGTGGGATTTATTTTGCTTGTAGTGTTTTAGGGTTGCTGTTTGGGGGTTTGTTTTAGTTGTTTGGGGGTTTGTTTAATCTAGTGCAGCTCTGCATGGTAGCCAATCGACATGTAACTTCAGCTTGTTCAATTAGGCTTTGACCAACAAAAACTGGAAGCTTATTGGTTTCTACGCAGAGCTGGACCAGATTTTGCACTGTCCAGTTTTAGTAAATCAGCCCCAATGTTCCCATACAGCTATCACAGGGTGAGCAGCTTTTACATCCACAAGCCAAAGTGCAATCTAGAGGCCACACACATTTGCCTTTCTTTTGTGGCAATGAACGTTCTTTATACCCAGAGCACATGAAGGATGGAAGCCTTCATCATCCTCCTCCTCTGTTTTCCAGGTGCAGAGTTATTCCTGCCATTGCCCCACTGACATTCATGGAGGAGTTTGCAAAGTTATTTTAGTGCAGTATAAGCCACTTACTGCAGGAGAATGAAATTGATCACTTCTGAGGTATACAGAGACCTCAAATGGCTGCACTCCATACTATTCTGGTATATTGAAGAATCATGTATGTATACAGACATATGCTGGCAAAAGTGGGTAAGGTGGTACATTGAAGAGTCAACGTGTTTCGTGCTGACACAGTGCTTACTCATGAGTTAGCGCTGAATCAGCATGAAACGCATTGACTTTCCATGCACCCCATTACCCTCTTTTGCCTGTATATGCCTGTATACATGTGTTTTTATATGATTCTTCAATAAACTGGAATTGTGGAGAGTGCAGCTATACGAAGTTTCAGTATATCTTGGTTCTCAGCAGATGAGCTGGGCATTGCACCCGATTGCATGAGGAAAAGAGCAATTTGATCCCGGAGGCACAGATGTTTCCGCAGCCTACTGCCAAGCACTAATTTTTAACTTAAAAAGTGTACTGCAAACCTGTGCAATTTGAATTGGAAGCAAATAAATAGTATTTTTTTTTCTTTCTAGCGGCAATATGTGCCATATTGCAAAATGTCAAGTTATACATTTTACAACAAAAAATATAAATGCAGTGTAAAAAACCTGGATGGTAGTGATGAGAGCTTTGTGGGAATCAGTAAGGGCAAAAGATCTTGGTAGAAAACATTTGAAAGAATTGGACATAATCTTGCCTCAATACAAATAATTAGTATAATCTTCTCTTAAATACATTTAATAAAATTTCCTGGAAATGTAAAGAGTGTAGAGAAGTTCAACAAAACAAAGAAAGGGTATGGAGGATCTCTATTATAGAAGACAACAGTGTTCAATCATGATTAACGTCACGATTAATAGTTTATATAATTCTTAGTATATCGGAGAAACATGGCTTTCATATGACTTGCATTTTTATTTGCTTAACATTTTTAAAAGATTATTTGAAAAAAAGTTTGCAGACTTTTCATGAAAGAACAAATATAATACACACTATATTGTTGATGAAGTGGTTTATTAGAGTGTCTCAAGAGTTCAAAAACACAATTTTTTTTTCCTTCCTTTGGATCAGCTAGAATTTTAGATTTTTAGCCAGCTATGATAATACTATGTAACTATTAACTAGTCTGTTACTTTTAGAAATTTTTTTTCACTTTGCATCTTAATTTTTCAAAGTATTTTAATAAAATGCCTAAAGTTAAAGAGAGGCATAGTGAAAATATACAAAGTTACGTATTACATTGCTAGCCTTTTGTAATCATACCCTATGAGCTCAAAGTAAAATCAATAACAGCAACTAAAATAAATAAAGTTCAATTTAAAGTAACTGTGATCCTTTTCAAAGGTTTGTAAAATGATATTGAAAAGTGAAAATAAAAAATACTGCTATAGTTTACATAGCATCTGAATGTTTTCTTGAAAAAAATAATTCTTATTTACATATACTAAAATTATACTACCATAGATAAGGAAATGTATGAATGTTTCTAGATAATATGAGTATGAGGATTGTGTACTCTATTGATGAAGAAAAGGACACAAGGATAAGAACTAATTGTATTATTTGTCCTATTTTCCTATTTTTTTCCTACAGTTTATTTATTTATTTATCTACATGTAACACCGTTTTATTATGTGTTGATCATACCAGTAAGTATGTAATTTTTTTACTTTCTTTTTTGAATAATAGATTTTTATTGAGTTTTACAATGTATACAACAAAAAAAAAAACAGAAAATCCAGATATTGGCAAAATCAGTGAAACTTCGAGTGGAAGCTATGGCTTACAATAGTGCAAGAATATGATACATTAACATACATTAACGTGTAGAACAAGAAAATATTCCTGAAACGCAGTTCAAGCGTGTGGACCTAGTTAAACATAGGTACATGTCCAGTATTTGGAGTTGATGGGGAGGGTAGTCCCACTCCCCGGCCACCCCCTCTGGGCTCTTACTGTGGCCAGAGTGCGTGACCCCCCCACCCCGCGGGTCAAAATAAACTTTCAATTCAAACAAGCAGTAACTATAAAAACGTTTACGTGTGTAGTGACTGTACAGTACTCTCACAATTATGTCAATAAGTATGCTTAATCCGTCCTGGCAGATACTATAACTTTGTATAGAACTATTCAGTTAGTGGAATTTGTGTATTGTTCTTGATCCACGTGGACCAAGGGAGCCATAGTAGATTGGCGCGGTCCAGTCTGCCATTTCTGATTGCTATGTTTTGTTCGTATATATAGTGAAGGTGGGTTGTCCTCACAACCTCTCCTAGGGTGGGTGGTTCAGGGTTTTTCCATTGTCTAGTTATGGATAGTCTAGTCGAGAGCAGAATATGAGACAGGACGTGTCTTGTTTGAGGAGGGTAACTGTCCATGTCCAGGGACAGAAGTGCAAAGTCAGGTCGAGGGTCAAGATTGTGACTTAATATTTCAGTTAGGAGTTGGAATGTCGATGTCCATAGGGGCAGTAGTTTGGGGCAGCTCCAGAACGTATGGAGCATATCTCCTCTTGTGCCACACAGACGCCAGCATTGGGCACTGGTGGCATTAGAGAATTTCGATGTTCTAGCAGGTGTCAGGTACCAACGTTGGAAAATTTTTATTGTTAGTTCCCACAGGTTAGAGCAACTAGTGACTTTGTAAACTGAATTGCATGCATTGGTCCATTGGTCTATGGTGTACTCTCGTCCCAGGTCAGATTCCCACTTAATTAAGTGGGTAGTTTTGGTGAAAAACTGCTTCTGTTGAAGTATATTATAAAAAATGGATATTCCTTTGTGTTTGCTAATTGGGTTGTGCAGGAATTGCCTAGCAGGTTGGGGGATTTCACATGCCCAGGAAGTAGATGTAATTAGATAGTGTTTAGTCCTGAGATAAAGGTAGAAATCTGATTTAGGTAGATGGAATTCAGACTTTAGGTCTTGGAATGATTTGAGCTTGTTGTCAGTGAAGAGGTCATTGATGTAAGTGATGCCGTGCTCACTCCATCGTGAAAAGGAAATGTGGTCTATTTTATGGTGTAGCACTAGTAGTGGGATGTTCATGGAGACTCTCATGGGGTAGTTTAAAGTGTGGGTCGTGAATTTTTTCCAGGTTTGGATTGAGGCTACCATCGTGGGGGGAAAGTGTGAAGAATTGGTGGCGATGCGTGGATTAGATAGCAGCCAAGGGAGTAGGTTCTTCCCTGGAGCTATAGCGGACTCTATCTGTCCCCAGATAGTGCGGTGTACAGGAGAGAACCATTCTTTAATCTGTGTGAGGATTGATGCCATGTAGTAATCACGGAAATCTACATACCCTGCTCCCCCTGCTGTACGGGATTTGATTAGGTGTTTATGTGCGCTTCTCGCTTTCTTGCCTTGCCAGGTGAAAGAGGACAGGATAGTCTGAAGAGAACTAAAGTAGTTATTCGGTATAGGAATTGGTAGGGTCCTAAAGAGGTACAGAATTTGGGGGAGGTGGAGCATTTTGAATGCCGCTAATCGGCCCATCCAGGACAGCTCAAAAGACGCTAATTTGCGAAGATCTTCTTGGAGTTTGATGCGAAAGGGGATATAGTTATGATAGAATAGTTCTGCTGTAGTTTTAGTCAGTTGAACTCCAAGGTAGGTTATACTTTTTTCAGCCCAAGCAAATGGGTATTGTAGTTGGAGTAATAAACTGGAAGTAGCATCAATGCCCAGGTTCAGGATATTGGATTTGCTATAATTGACTTTGTAATAAGATATATTACTGAATTGGGTTAGCGTCTCTTGAACTGCCTGGAGGGAGGTGGTGGGGTTGGAGATCATTAGTATGACATCATCCGCGAATAGACTTATTTTATTCTCTAGTTTTCCTATTGGTATACCCGTAATTTGTTTGTTCGTTCGGATGGATTGAGCAAGGGGTTCCATAACTAAGTTAAAGATTAAGGGGGAAAGAGGGCAGCCCTGCCTAGTTCCGTTTGTTATGTTGAACGGGTCGGACAGTGAGTCCGCCGAGTACACACGAGCTGAGGGAGAGGAATACAGGGCCATGATGGCACTGTGAATTTGACCTGTAAGTCCGAATTTCCCCAAGACCGATGATAGGTACCCCCAGTGTACTCTATCGAACGCTTTTTCTGCAGCTAGGGATAGGAGTACAGAGGGGGTACCTGTGAGCTTTGCGTGGTGGATAACATCTATCATCCTTCTGGTAGCGTCTGAGGATTGTCTACCTTTCGTAAAGCCGGATTGGTCTGTATGAATAAGCTCTGGGAGGATGTCGATTAGTCTATTGGCGATCAATTTTGCGTATATTTTAATATCTACATTAAGTAGAGATATTGGCCGGAAGTTTTGGGGAGAGGTTGGTTCTTTGCCTGGTTTGGGGAGTGTAACTACTATTGCGCTAAGCATATCTGAAGAGAAGGAGGATGTGGAGACCGCGGAATTGTATATTGTGCAAAGTGTGGGGGCCAGGATCTGCTGGAAAGCTTTATAGTATTCTCCAGTGAATCCATCTGGACCAGGGGACTTGGCTGTCGGGAGTTTAGTAATAGCAAATTCTATCTCAGGGATTGTAAAGGGGTCGTTGAGTTTAGCTAGTTGTGTTGGAGAGATAGAGGGAAGGTTGATGTTTTCTAGGAATTTGTTAATGTCTTCTAGGGAAGGCTGAATGGTATTTGGGTCGTCTTTTAAGTTGTAGAGGTCCTTGTAGTAGGCACTGAATGCATTCGCTATGTCGTGGGGTTTGAGCAGTTTTTCTTTAGTGTGTGGGTGCAACATGTACGGAATTTTGGATTTGGCCTTATGCCCTTTTAATCTTAATGCCATCAGTTTACCTGCTTTATTGCCTGTGGAATATGTATTTGCTCTCAATTTGGTATATGATTTTTCAAACGTCTGTAGGAGTAATAATCTCAGGTCATGTCTGAGTTTAAATAGTCTGGTTTGGAGTGCAGGAGAGGGGTTGGATTTGTTTTGTGAGTCAGTAAGTTCTATGTCAGCAGTAAGTTGGTCAAGTTTTCGTGATCTCAATTTCCTTGCCCTAGCTCCCATTGGATAAAGACACCCCTGAGTACAGCTTTGTGAGCGTTCCACACCACCCCCGGGTCAGACACCGATTGGGAATTTATGGAGAAATACTCCTCAAGATTGAAAGGAAATAAATCAAGATTAGGGGATTGTCTGCTTTGCTTTGGTGTACCATACAATCCGAGACCAGATCTGGGAGATTTGCCCTTTGAGATAAAGAAACATATACACAGCAGGTTTCTCTCCGAGCAAATCTAATCTTTATTCTTGGGTGTCGATATAAGAGGGCTTTTCAGAAAGTACCGCCCTTTAACAGATTATCCAATCATATACAGAGACGCACAAGTACAGTCTGACGCCCACAGTGAAACTAATTATTTCTAAAATATCACGTGCTTTACGAGAAATGAAACTCAACAAGAAGATTACAGTATTATGGAAAAACGAAACTACATTAGCAAGACTTGAGCATATTTCACAACATGGATGTTAGAGACACACAAAATGGAAGCTGACTATAATACAAAAGAAGTAGTTAAACTAAATATCCCTTCAATCCCCTCTTAGATCATATAAGATGATCTCTACATTCTATGTTGTGCTTTAATACTTCTTTGGGGCTGTGGCATAGATTGCCTGATGACTCTTCATGTATGTCATGTGAGATGGAACCTTATCAGGAGATCGAAGGTGCGCAATTATGTAAGTGCAACATTTAAAACAGAGGTAAAGAATCAGAGCAAGGATAAGTACCATAACAAGGACAATGTCTTTTAACCATAAAAATATACCTCCAAGCTCAAATCCTACATTGGCAAATGGGCTCCATGTTTTAGCAATGTCCCTAGCTTCCTGCTGGAGCTGGCCTCTAGTGGATGTCCCCCTTTTATAATCCCCTACCATTCCCATGACAGATAACAAGGATACAAGGTAACACCATCCCTTAACATGGAGGGGCACCCAGAGATAACACACTTTCCTACAACATACATGGATACTTTGTCCCAGTGCAAAAGGTCTCTTAGCGACAAACTCATGAGTGTACTTGTCCTGTGTTGCGATTTATAAATTAGTGTAATATTTCACCTACATTTTTAGAGAAAAAGAAAAAGTTATGCAAAGTACAGTTTAACCCTGGGTCAATTACTTGAAACAGTGAGCAGGCAGGGGCAGAGACTCCGGATTTGCACATGGAGATATTAAATATTGACCTGCTGCAGAAAGAGGGGTTAGTCTGTGTCTCATTCCCTAAATTAAAACACCAAACAGGGGAATGACTTCTACCTGCTATTGGAAAGGTAACAATGTTGTTTATGTACAGAGTGGATATGTTAGTCAAGAATACAGGAGGAGTCTCATTGAGAAAGGAGGACACATTTAAAGGTACAGCCAAAAGGGCAATTCGGGCAGGGCTAGGATGTAATATTATTATTATTATTATTATTATACAGCATTTATATAACAGTTTGCGCAGCGCTTAATATGCTACATATTCAACATTCTTCAGACCCTGATTTTTTTAGCATAAGCATACTTAAATTTTAGCAAAAGCATCTTATCAGTAAAACTATCTCCAATCTCTCTCTTGGTTCTAGCTTGTGTCAATATAATGTTCTTGTGTGTGTGTGTGTTTGTGTTCCCACAGATACTTTTAATTGCACCCAAATCTTCAGGGTGGTAGATACAGTTAGTGGTGATCCAGGTGGGTAGGAACACTGTCAGAGAGATCAGGATTAGTGGGCAGAATGCCTTGTCAGAAGTCTGTGGTGAAGTAAGCAAGGTCATCTTCTCTGGCCGGACCTGCTTTCCCAGGAACTCCTTCATCTGCTTGGGCTTCTGCTTGAGGGCCTCCTGTATCCAAGATCTCCTTCCTGCTCTTGGGGCTTTGGGCAACCTTTTTCACTCTGTTGGCATGGATCCAGGACTGGCAATTTTCCACTAGGATGGCTGTTCTGGTCACTGCAACCACTGTGGTAGGAGGTCCAAAGGGATACTCTTGCTTCTTATTTCTGTTCAGCTGATGGACCACCACGGTGTCTCCCAATTTGAAGGGGTGAGTCGTTTCCTGTGAAGAAAAAGAAAAAGGTGCAAGCAACATTTCTCTCAACTGTTTACAATGTTTCAACCAATTACCTTACATATTCTTCCTGTAATAAGTCTAAATCTCCCTTTTCTATCATTAAATGTGCTCTGGCCCATGGGGTGGGGAAAAGTCGACCCATCGTTGTCTTGGAAGGGTCATTCTTATTTCTGCCAGGACTGCTGGGAGGACCTTCTTCCAGTTGGCAAAGGTTCCTCCTGTGGCCTTTCTTATTTTGTCTTTTTTTATTGTTCTGTTTATTCTTTCTACTATCCCTGAGCTTTGAGGGTGTTAGGGAATGTGAAACTTCCGTTCTATCTTGAGAGTTTTTACCCAGTCCTGGCAGACCATTGATACAAATGTAGGTCCATTGTCTGTCTGAGTTTATAAGAAGTGGGCATCCCCATCGAGGAATGATTTCCTGAACGAGGATCCTCACTACTGTTTGTGCATCTTCTTTTGTGGTGACAAAAAGTTCAACTCAACTTGAGAACTTGTCCACAATTTCCAAAAAATATTCCTGTCTTTTGCCTAGTTTGGGCATGTGTGTGAAGTCAATCTGCAAATGTGTAAAAGGAGTTGTTGGATATATCAGGTGTTCATGTTCGGCCTTGTGTGGGTTGTTCCTGATACATGTGATGCATCTTGCTACATAAAATTGGCCAGGAAAGTTCTGTAATGTAAAAGTCTTTCTCCAATAGTTCACACGTGGCTTTCCAGCCTCTGTGACCTATTCCATGGAACTGGGAAATAAAAATGATGCATAAAAAGTGATGCACTAGCTACAAAAAGTGATGCACTAGCTACTGGTATACATGGCTTCCCCTCTTTGCAGAGAAATCCAGTCTTTGGATCTTTCTGCACACCTATTTTGTCCCAACCTCTGAGATCAGCTTCGTTTGCCATACCTGCAAACCTGAAAGAACCTGATCAAAAAACAAAAAACAAAAATAAAACAACAATTCTGGTACTAGCATGGGCATTTGGATCTGTGCATTTTGTGAAGTAGCAGCTTGTTTAGCAGCTAATCAGCCAGAGCATTTCCCTTGGCTATCTGTTTGTTGGCCTGTGTATGCTCTGCAGTGTTGTGGAAGATACAGACCTGGGTGATGTGTCTTGGTGAATGAGGTCTATGCAATCATGTTGTGGCACAACCTCATTCTGCTCTCCTTTTAATCCTAAAAGGGCATTTGTATTGGTGCTGGTCCTGAAGTGGGAGAAGCATATTTGATGTGCAATTTTTGATTGGACATCAAGATCAACTCATAACCTTTTGAGCAGACATGTGCTGCGTATGTACATTTTTCATACATTGTGGGTGGTGTTAAGTGTAGTGTCGTGCCCCAGAGTGAAAGAAGTGGCCATCTCAAAACCATCATCGAATAGGATGCCTCTGAGACACACAGGCATGCCTTGAACCTGCACCAGAACCATCTTTGAAAAAAATAATAGGGCGCAACTTGCCTCCATGCTCCTGAGCGAGGACACCTGACACGTCCTTACAATTTTCCCTTGCAAACAAATGAAACATTTTTCCTGCAAACTAATTAAACATTTTTCCTAGTTAGGGAGGCCGAGCCCTGGAGCCATTACCATAGCATTTTTCAAATACACAAAAGCATTGCACATTTCATTTGACCATTTTATACAATCTGGCATGTGTAAACCTGTGGCTTGTCTCAGGAGATTGTAGTAGGAACAGTCAGGTACTCATTGGCGGCAGTAACCAATCATAATTACCAAGAAAGGTGAACATGTCTTTCTTAGCAAGTGGGCGGGGCAGACCCACAAGAGCCATAGCTCTTCTGTGATTGACTTTCCTTTCTTCTTTTGAGAGTACAAACCAAAATATTCAACCTTTTCTGACACCATTGCAATTTTTCTTTGACACTTTGTGACCACTTTCAAAAATACATTTCAAAAGATCTCTCCCATCCTCCAGGGCGGCCACCCGAGTAGAACTGCAGACGAGGAATTCATCCACATACTGCAGCAGGAATGAACAATGTCCTGGTATCCAAGCTCTGAGAGTAGTTTGGAATAGGCTACAAGGGAGTCTATATATAGCCCTGGGGCATTCTGCACCATGTTAGTTGGCGGTTTTAAAAAAAACATAAAGCAAAGATTGGTTGTGCCTCCTCATCCACAGGGACGGAAATAAAAATGCGTTCAATAAATCAATCACAATAAAATACTCTGCATCGTAATTTATGGCGGTAAATATTGATGGCACATCAGGCACTTTTGGGGCAATCAGTACCACTAGGCTATTGATGGCCCTTAGGTCTTGTACAAACCTATAGTCACAACTGCCTTCTTTACTTTCTTACCTTCTCTTTTGTTAATATAGAACAAGGTAATTTCCCTTTAAGATCCCTTTTATAAAAAGAAATCTTCTTTTTTTTTTTGTGTGTGTGCCCTGGTGTTTCAAACTCATTCTGCTTTTTTTCTGTGTCCTTGTGTCTGTGCTGCTCTGTTATCTGGGTTATGGAATGTAAGGGGGGAGGAAGCGGGCGCCTCATAAAGGAATGGAGAAAGTTAATTTAACCTCTAAATTCACCATCCCATGGCTCTGCTAACCTATCTTGTGCAGCTTTTGGGCTAGGATGCCATAGGGAGCCCCGGGCCAGCCAGAGATCTCCCACAGCATCTTATTTACAGAGACGCACAAGTACAGTCTGACGCCCACAGTGAAACTAATTATTTCTAAAATATCACGTGCTTTACGAGAAATGAAACTCAACAAGAAGATTACAGTATTATGGAAAAACGAAACTACATTAGCAAGACTTGAGCATATTTCACAAAATGGATGTTAGAGACACACAAAATGGAAGCTGACTATAATACAAAAGAAGTAGTTAAACTAAATATCCCTTCAAAGATGTTGTTGTATCTCCTGTCGTGTGGACTGGTTTTGTAGTAGATAGTTGTCAAGTCTCCATAAGTAGGAGCTGGGATGGTGGAGTTTAGCGTTAATAGTAATACTAATGGGGGCATGGTCTGACCAGGTGGTAGTGTGGATCGTTGACACTGAAATTTTTTGCAACAAGACTTTATCAGAGAGAAATAAATCGATACGTGAGTAGGTGTTGTGACGCGGTGACAGAAAGGTATAGTCGCGTTCACTGGCGTGACAACACCTCCACACGTCAAATAAGGCATTAGAGGATATAAAGCTTTTCAGAGGAGATGCGAGTCTCTTGCAACCTGCAGTAGAGTCAGTATGGACATCAGGTACTAAGTTGAAGTCGCCACACCACAGAACATGACCTTTCTTGAATTTGTGGACCTTCTCCATGAGCTTATTGAGGAAGGACATCTGTCGTTGGTTCAGTGCATACAGGGATACCAACGTATAAAGGGTGTTGTTAATTTTGCAAATAAGAATAATGTACCTTCCCTCGGTATCCGTGATGCACTGTAGGGGTTCAAACGAGACTGTGTTGCGTATAGCAATGAGGACGCCTCTTTGTTTCTTAGTGTATGATGATTTAAAGATATGAGGAAATAGCCTGTGCTGGCATATAGGAGCTGAGTCCTGGGTGAAATGTGTTTCTTGGACACATAAAATGTCGCTTTTGAGCGATAAGGCTGTTTTCCAGAGGGAAGAACGTTTGGCCGGATGGTTCAAGCCCTTTGCATTCAGGGACACGACTGTTACGGACATTGCTGTGTTCTCTAGAGTGTTGGTGCGTTTAAGCAACTTACAGTTGGGAGGAGAGGAGCCCGGACGTTTCAGGTTGTTTGCAGGGAGAGTAGCGGGGACACTTCAGTAGTTGTACGGTGAGTAGTTTCGGCGTTGGAGGTCGTCAGATAGTGGAGGTCCACTGTAGAGTATTCACTGTTCTATCGCTAGAATTTGCTGGTGGTAAGTATCGAAGTTGTGTCACGACAAATCTGTAATAAAAAATGAGGAGAGAAAAGAGAAGAAAGAAAAAAAAGGAAAAAAAACAAGATATATAGCAACCTTGAGTTCGGTAGGTAGTAGCAGATGTTGGTCAATTGGAAATAGGTCAGCAGTAATCCACTACTCGTGGGTGCTGACTAAACCTGGGGGGAAAAAGTTCAGAATTTAAGACTGAGAGAGCGGTCGGCCGGACCGGATCTTGTATGGTAGCTCAGTAGGAGTACGGGCAGCAGCTTTCAGTTCATGGAGGGGTGGTAGTTTCTTCTTTGGGAACCCTGAGGGGGGGAGTTGAATCTCCGTGGAGGTGCGGAGGGGCCATTCGGCGGTTCCGGTATTATGCCCCAAGAGTGTAGTAGTTTCATTCCTCCTTCCATTGTGGAGATTGTGTGCGGGATGCCATTGTGTGTAACCAGAATAGTGGCAGGATGTCTCCATTTGTAGATTATCTTATGGTTCGTGAGGGCTTTTGTAACCGATTTCAGTTGTCTTCGCATTTGTAGCGTGTACTGCGATAGGTCGGCAAAAAGTTGGATGTCTGTGTACGGAGCTGGTAGGGTGTTCAGTGCTCTGGCTTTTGATAGGATCTGCTCCTTTGCTTGGTAGAAGTGTATCCTAAGGAGCACGTCCCTCGGGACCTTGTCAGCTAGATGTTTGGGCTTAGGGATCCTGTGTATGCTATCGATCGTCAACTATATAGGGGTTAATTCGGGTAGCATGGCGGCAAACATGGAGCCGGCGTATGCGTGCAGTTTAGCAGGAGGCACCGATTCCGGGATCCCGCGGATTTTTATATTGTTGCGGCGAGAGCGGTCCTCGAGGTCTGCGATTTTTGATTTGATCCAGTCAGTGTCATCTTTTTGGGCCATACATGTATCAACCAAATCATTGACTGTCTCTGTACATTCCCCCATCTTGTCTTCTAGGTAGTGCACTCTATTGTCCATTTGTCTCATGTCTGTAGTGAATTTTTGCATCAAGGAGGACAAGTTAGTCATAAGGGATGATTGGAGGGACATCAGCATGTCCTTCATGGTTGTATCAAGGACTGGCTGTCCAGATGTGGGGAAGGCCGCTATGGAGGACTGTAGTGAGGAGATGGCGTGTGCATTGTGCAGTGGTGTACTCACTGTGGGTCCGGCCTTGTAGTTGGGATCCAAGCGCATCCGCGCTTTAGCTGGGCTCTGGGAGTTGGGGGTGAGAGGAGGAGAGCCATCGTGGGATGGGGGAGTGAAATCCCCTTCCATTTCCCCTGCATCGCCGCTAGGTGGCTCTGTATAGGCCGCGGCCTGTTTGTCTGTGGCGCCGGCGGCGCCATCTTGTCTGAGGCCGTCGTGCTGGAACGAAAGGGCCGTCAGCCTCTGGAGGTTCTGTTCCTCCTTTCTCTTGCGGGATGCCATTCCGGAAGGGTCCCCAGCACTAGTGGAGGCGATGTGGAGGTTCGATGGGGCTTAAACTGCCCGTTTAGCGCTTTAATTCCGGCCGGCCTGGGAGAGCTGCAGACTCAGGCTTCCATCCGGATCGCGCGCAAGCCACGCCCCCCTCATTTTTTTTTTTTACTTTCTTTAACAGACCAACATGTCAAGCAAAGTCACAGTTAGATGGTTTAGACAAGCTATTTAAAACTGACATATGCTTACATTGGCCAGCTTTTATTCATTTAGCTGAAACCATTATCCTATAAGGAATATAACTTTCTATCTATCTAGAACTGCTTAAAGAGTACTAGGCTATAAGCAAACTAACTTTCTATCTAGAACTGCTTAAAGAGTACTAGGCTTTAGTAATATAACTCTACTCTTTCCACAGGTTGACAGTGGTACGGTCCAAGGGTTTGCTACATTGCACCTTCATAGATACAGTTGAGGAGTGAGCTTAGTCACGATCAGACTTTCCAACAACAAAACAGTGGAATTTTGTTTGAAGGGTGTTGGCTCCAACTTGTCTTGCATACACACGGTCACACAAATGTTGGCCAAAAATGATGAACGTAGTGACATACAAGGTGTAAAACAAGCTGTTTAAAAGGAAGTTCAATAGTCTTGCGCCTCCCTCTGCTAATCTTGTGTTTATCTCGTGTTAGTAGATGTTTGGTGAGTGACGATTTGCTCTTTTCAGCCTTGTGCTTTTTAGTTTTTTTCTGCTTTTCAGGTTGTGCTTGTCAGTTTGTATCTGTTTTTCAGCAGCCGTTGGTTTACTAGCCATGTGGCATTCTCGTCCAGTCTATGAACAGGGGAGGAGGAGTTCTTGGACCAAGAATTGGTTGCTTAATCGTGACCAATTCTGTCATATGCCTTTGCTGCGGGAGCTCCAGGAGAATAATCCTGATTTCAGAAATTATCTCTTTTGGCTTTGCTGTCCCCTTATATTACTAAGCAGGACACCTGCATGCGGCAAGCCATCTCTCCCAAGCAAAGGCTCATCGCCACCTTGCGGTACTTGGCGACAGGGAGAAGTCTCCAGGACATCAAGTTCATGACTGGAATCTCCCCCCAGCCCCTGGGAATCATTATTCCAAGGAGCTGTTCGGCCATCATTCAAGTCCTGCAGAAGGACTATATTTGGGTAAGTTTTATCATTTAACATCACATTCTATGTATTTAATGTTTGCTAATGTATTGTATTAATTTCTTCATTCCATAATTACCATGATTGTAATATGCTGTGAATGTCCTCTTTGTCCTCATGCATGCTGTAAGCTTTTAATGCTCCTTTTTTTGTCCTTCATGCATATTTGCCTTCACTAACCTCCTCAGCATGCTATCCTGGGCCCATACACACCTAGCCTAGTAACTTAACAATGTTTTTTGTCAGCTACATTTTAGTGCTTACCCTAAACACCCCAGAGTGCAAGAGCCTATTTTTGGGTCCCAAACTCATTTGGAACCCTCCCTCCCCCCCAACCGCTAAGTCAACCAATACCAATACTCTATCTGCTGACTTTGCCAAACCCATACACACTATACCTACCTCTTTTGTGGTATGGATGAATTCACCAAAGCATGTAGTGCAAGGGCCTGCCTGAATAATTTCAAATGGTACTGTTTAAAGTTTTGTTCTATTATCTTGATAGTTAATTGCAGAATGTAAAAATGTGCTTCAGTTTGGACAGTGTGTATTCATATTTTTAAATTATGACACTTCTTACCTGTCCAGTGGGCTGCCAATAGTGTAAGTAAGGAGGGGCTGGCCAAAGTAATATACATTATTTATGCATTTAGCTCTCAATGAAGTGGAGAGGGTTACCTGTCCAAAACATCTACCCACCCCCCACCATAAAATGTTTCCAATGAACCACCAGAGGGGGTGAGGAATCTGATAAGTTGACCTTATACTTTTGTCTTTAAATACTCATTTCAATAAATGGTATACTGATGTTGGTCAAGAATATTTGTGTCTAATTTGCTTGCAATGTTATGTGCAAAAGTACTAATTATTTTTTTCTTGTATGACTCCATAGTTTCCTTCCAACCCACAGAAATGGCAGACTGTGGCTTCCTAGTTTCATCACCAGTGAGATTTTTCCAATTGTGGTGGTGCTATAGATCGGAAGCATGTAAGGATCGTACCACCACCCAACTCGGGGTCTTACCACTATAATTATAAGGGGTTTAGTAGTATTGTGATGTTGGTGGTAGTGTCGGGCAATTATAAGTTTCTCTACCTGGATGTTGGGAAGAATGGCAGAAACTGTGACGGAGGAATGATCACCCAAACCGAGTTCTACAGGCATCTTCAAATGGCACATTATGGTTGACACCTCCGGAGGAGAATGTCGAGGGCCTCAATATTGTATTTGTCACGGATGAGGCCTTTGCTCTGGGGGAACATCTCATAAGGCCATTCCCCATGAAAAACATGACCCCAGAGCAGAGGGTTTTAAATTACCGGCTGTCACGTGCCAGAAGAGTGGTGGAGAATGCCTTTGGCATAATGGCAAGCTGGTTCAGGATCTTCCTAACATCCATCAACCTGGCCGAATACAAACTGAACCATGTTGTGTTGAGCTGCTGCATTCTCCACAACTACCTAAGAAAGAATGCAGCCAGATATCTGGCCTCAGTTTTGACTGAGGCAGACTGCTTTGGATACAGCAGCAATGACGGCTAATGAAAGTGGCCATCCTGGCTTACCCCCCCAAAGCGCCTGAAAAGTCAGGCAAAAATATGTAGAGTACTTCATGGGTAGAGGGGCAATTGCTTTACAACAAATAGTTGTGAATGTGCAATAATAAGTTTTTTTTTTTAATAAACTCATATTTCATGTAAACTACTGTATGTGTTTCTTACCTGTCTCCTAGGTTCTCAAATGGCCTTTTAATTTTGGCCATTTTCTTCAATAGTACAAATGTAACTTATTTGATACATGAGGTGAAAATCTCTTCTTCAGCTAACTATTATGTTGTGCTGTGGGTCTGCTATACACACACAATGTTATTGTTGTTAATGTATGTGTAGCACACTACCCCCTTGGGGGCTACTGAATTGTTTATTTACCTTATGCCAGCCTGCTCCGATCCTGATCCTCCCATGCGATTCCACACAAGTAGCACTTTACAATTTGATTTTCCTGTCAGCGATCCTTCTCTGATTTCTGCAGCACACTCTCACTATGGGTAGCTGAGCATCACTCTGAATAATGCTGTGGGAGTTGAAACTCAAAGTCCTAGGCCTCACCACCTATTTCCGTGACCTGCAGTGTCCAACCTCCTTCACTAACCCTGAGAAGTGTTTAATACTGTGGTCCTTGGATACACAGCATAGAATTTATGAATAGCTCCACTGGGTTTATACTCCCTTGCACTCTCCCAACAACAGTCCATATTCTACTCACAGAAGGTTGTTCCCAGTCTTCTTCTTCTTCTTAGTTCCTACTTCCTCCTGCGTTGCATGATGACTCCTGCTCCAGGGAACTTGACCTTGGCCTCCCTGGAGTCACCTCCGGCTATCAGGCTCCAGGATCTCTGAACTCCCGAGCCTTCAAGCCTCCTCCCGGAGACTTTGGGGACTCTTAACCCCAAGCCTCCGGTTCCGAACCTCTGGACCTCAGACTCCTTTCCTTTCTCTCTCTCCTGAGGACATGTGACCCCCCTTTTATGAGATACCTCCTTCCGGACCACCAAAATCAACCATTGGTCCATTCTCTCACATGGGGTTTCCTGCCACTCAGGTCTCAGCTCATCCTCTCTTGCCAGCAGAGTCCACTGATCAAGCAGAGGAGGTATCCCTGAGCCCAAGTGTAGGCGGTCACACCCCCTTTTACTCTGACATGCCCAACAACAAATCCACAACCAGGCCCAGCAAAAAGACATGGTCCTGGTTAATTTTACCTTTACCTACATCCTACACTATCAAAAACACCACTAAGCATCTACCAAAATGGTAGGGGCGCTACATATGTAATGTATTAATGATAAAACTATTCATCCTTTTCAACTCCTTGAATTAATTGCTTGGAGTCCCTAAAATGGCCTGATTTTGGCACATTTTACAGCACATTGTCACTCTAACTACACCAACTTAACAAATACACTGGTATTGAGCATTGAAATAAGAAGCCACACATTGTTCAGTATAAAAAAATTTACTCCAAGGACATTCACATGTGCGTTATAAACATTTTTTGAACAAACCAACATCTTGGTGTATAACATGTATGTTTGACATTAATTTGTCTTTTTTGGGGCTAAACAGGCATGTTTAAAAACATAAAATACACATCCCCAACTCAGGAACTTACAAAGTTTGACTTTGCTAAAGTGAAGGCCATATGAGCCATTAGTATGTCAAAACTGTGTTGATCTTGCCTTCATCAGATGGGGTGAGCTCACCCCTCTAAAAGCCAAATTTTGAAGATGCACACAAATTGGGACTCCAAAATTGGATTTCCCTCATGATCCCATTCCTAAAATGTGTGCCTTTTCCCTACATCTATTTTGCTAAAGCCCCAAAACACACAGTGTGTCAACATGTGCTATCTCCCATCATGGGATATCAATGTACACGTTTTGTGGGTGCAACCCCTTCCTCCAAACTAAAGTAGGTGATAGGAAGGGGTTGCACCCCCGAAACACGTCCATTGATCCTCCATGATGGGAGCTGGCACATTTTGACACACTGGGGATTATTTCAGAAAGGCCAATCCACTTTGCACTACAAGTGCAATGCAAGTGCACTTGAAAGTGAACTTGTAGGGCAAAGTGGTTTTTCCTTTTTGAAATAAGCCCCAGTGTGTCAACATGTGCTAGATCCCATCATGGGGAATCAATGGACGGAGTTGCAACCTCTTCCTCTCACCTACTTTAGTTTGGAGAGTTTAGCCTGACATTGGGATTGGTCTTGTGTTGTGTCTTGCAGATAAAATGGTTGATAAAGTCTGGCAGGAAATCTGGGGCCATACATTTATCGAAAAATACAGGGAGCTGCCATGTCTCTGGCAAGTAAAATGCAAGGACTATTAAAACAAGATAAAGAGGAAGGCAGCGATGGAGATACATTTGGAATTAGTGAAGTCTGTGTATCCCATGGCAGACATCAACTATTTGAAGGCCAAAATTGGTAGCCTGAGGAGCACATATAATAGGGAGCTCAAGAAAGTCCAGGATTCCAAGAGACCAGGAGCAGCAGCAGATGACGTATATGTCCCCAGGCTGTGGTACTACAACAGCCTGCATTTTTTGTCCGACCAGACGGAACCCAGGCCATCGCTCTCAACACTTCCTTCAACGTCAGCTGAGGCTCCTGAGGTCCACCCTGGGCCTTCCACCCAGGAAGAAGATGTGGAGGAGCACAGTTTGACCCAGGTATAGCATTGTTCAACATATTTCTTGTAAAAAATTGAATGATGTTAACTAGATGTTATTGATCACAAATTTCTGATTTAACAGAGTGGTTTACATATCTATAGACAGTAGTAGCCAAAAATGATTGGGACAAGAATGAAAAATGCTGGGGTCAGAATGATAGTCTTTTCTTGTTAACATTCAATTTGCAACAGTCATGAGCTCAAAATTGTGTGTGATTGATGACCAAAAACCTAAAACTATGTACCATTTTCATACACAGGAAAGTCTCATCCAAGAGGAGGCCGTGGCAAGCAGCCTGACATAATTACAGGTTCCTCCCCTCCGCCCTCCAACAAAAAGGGCCAGGAAGTCCAGGAATCTGGAGGAGACCAAGGCTGCTTTTCTTCAACATGCTACAGTGGCAATTAGCACGGCCCCTGATGGCCAGGAGGCATTTGGATGCCTGACAGGCAATAAATTAAAATAGATGGAGGAGGACCAGTGCAATATAAGCACGGAAATAATTCTTCAGGCCAAAAACAAGGGGATGAGGGGCAAACTCACCCATCAAATGCACCTTTGTGAGTTGGACCATGTTCCTCCACCACCTCCACCAACAACACTGCCACCCCACCCACCACAGCAGCATGGAAGGAAGTCTGGAAGGAAGTGTTGAGAGTGATGGTCTGGGTTTTGGTGTGGTCTGGCCAAAAACGCAGGCTGTTGGAAGACCACAGCCTGGGGACATATATGTCACCTGCTGCTGCTCCCGATCTCTCAGAGTCCTGAACCGTATTGTGCTCCCTATTAAATGGACTCCTCAGGTTAAATAGACAGTTAAATAATTGATGTCTACCCTGGGGTACAAAGGCTTCACCAAATCCATCTGTTTCTCCATCGTTGCCTTCCTCTTTATTTTGATATGACCTTGTGCTCCCTATTGAATTAAAAAAATGTTGTTTTGACAAATACTTGGCTATGTGTTTTACTTCAAAAAGGACAGTTTGTTTGTGAGTAGGCAGGTACATTTCAAAAATACCATGTCAAATTAACAAGGGACACCAACATAGTTGGATCTTTGAGGTTAAAAAATACAAGATAATAATGGTGTTGTGGTAACTTGACTCACAAAACTAAAAAACATATTATTCTGGAGATCACTAGAAATATATATATATATATATATATATATATATATATATATATATATATATATATACATACATATATATATTATTCTGGAGATCACTAGAAAAAAAAAAAAAAAATATATATATATATTATTCTGGAGATCACTAGAAAAAAAAAACACAAAAAAACATATTATTCTGGTAATCACTAGAAAAAAAAAAAGAAATACGTTTGTCAGAACTCTGTGAATATCAGCAGCAAAGCAGCTTCATTATTATAGCATTATAAAGAAGAAGAGAATGCGCTGCATTGAGAGATTTCATAATTTGCTGTGTTATGAATGTGATATCTCCATTACGAATTTTATAAGACCGAGCGCTTGTCGTCCTGATTTCAAGCATGCGTGTTTGTACTTTGGACTTTTTTTATTTTTACTTCAAACGGTTTTATTGAAGTTTTTCATAAACAATACATGCGTATATAAAAAGAGTAAGTGGTTTCTGTTACATAATATAAATGGCTACAGTGAAAGTAACAATATCAAGCATATTTTAACTACATACAGTATGCAATATTGAGTATCTGGTGCATTGTATTGTCCACCTCCCTCAGACACCCCATCTGGGAACTAACTGTGTCATGAGAGGGGGAGGACAATATGACCAGCTGATAGTTTGCATTGTGTATGGTTTAAATGGAGTTTCAAATATAAGGAGGGAAACAGTGAGAAACAGTCTAGCGAACCTTGTTTTTCATATAGAATATTAAGGGTAAATTTAAAGGGAAAGAATTATTTTAGTCCTGCCTTTATCCCTGTATGGGAGGTTCATGCTCGTTTTGAATTTGAAGCCAGGGCTTCTAGGTGTCATTGTATTTTGAGACTGTGTTAGTTTTCAGAGCAGATCTAAATTAAAATTCTTAACTAGAGTAATTTGGAACTTAACATCTGAGATATTTGGAGTAAGGGAGCTTCTCCATTTGCGCATTATAAGCAATCTGTCTGTGAATAATATGTGCATTATGTGTTCTGAACTCTTTTGGGTATGAGTCTATTCCCAGGCTAAGAATGGCTAGGGATGGAGAGGGGTTAGAAATGTGTCCCGTGATTTCTAAAATAAAGGCAAATACTTGTTTCCAAAATGGGTAAATGTGAGGGCAGTCCCATAGAATATGGATTATGGATCCTTTAAGGGAACATCCCCTCCAACAGTGGTCATCATCTAAATTTGCAAACTTGTACATTTGAACTGGGGTGAGGTACCATCTGTGATGGATTTTTTGTGAGATTTCCCAGTAGTTGATGCAGTTAGAGGCTTTCTGGTTATATTGGATGGCTTTGATAGTCAGAGAATGAGGTTTTCAGATCTCTTTCCCATCTTTTATATGTTGACGTTTTAGCAAACTGGTCTTTATTGTGCAAGATGTTGTACATAAGAGTGATCCCTTTAGCTTTGAGGGAGTTAGATGAGGGAGTTAGATGACAGTTGGGGAGGTCCATGGATTCCAGGAAATTTGTAATGTTGGTTTCAGTAGGGTGAACAGTGTTACAGAACGACAGTGTTACCATACACATAAAACTAGGAGCAGTAATAGAACTTTGTGTGAGCGGTGTATACCAAAACTTATATTGGGGTTATAAGGCTGACAAAAAAAAAAGAGAGGGCTCTGGCGGGCATTCCAGGGCTTGCACATAAGCCTTGGGTCATCAAATCCATTCAGGTGGTCATATCATCAGAGGGTTCAAATTCATCCCAGTCGCCATTGTTGTGATTGTGATGGTTTTGGTTATGCTGACATTGTTTAAATGGTTCCAAGATGTGCCACTGATGGGGCAGCAAGAGGCCTTCATCCAGGGTGCAGACTGAGTAGGACTTGTTGCCCTTGGTGATGATTAGCTTAACCGGGTGACCCCACTTATATTGTATCTGGTGATTCTGGAGGGGTTTAGTGATTGTGGGCAGGTTCTTGCGCTGCGTCATAGTGTATTTGGATAGATCTGCGAAGAAAGCTAAATTGGTATATGATTCATTAATTTATCTTATAAAATGAGCAAGAGTAGAAGACATTCAGGGTTTCCCGCACTTTAACCAGGGAAGAAGCAGGGTCCGTTAGTGTGAGAATTATATAATCCGCAAATAGGTTAATTTTGTATTCTTGGTCTTAATTTGAATTCCCGATATGAGGGTTGAGGTGCAAATTTTCTGAGCTAAGGGTTCCATCAATAATGTAAAAATTATCTGGGAGAGGGGGCAACCTTGCCTTGTGCCATTAGTGATGGCGAATGGGTCAGAGAAGGTCCCATCTGAAAGGACCAGGGCAGAGGGATTTGAGTATAAGGATTTGAGTAAATTGGCTGATATAACGTTACCCTGGAAACCAAATTTGCTTAGAGTGTGTCTCATATAGCCCCAGTGCATCCTATCAAATGCTTTATCTGCATCTAGCGTTATGAATAGGGATGGGATATGTTTAGTCTGGGTGTAGTGTAGAAGATTTGTTATTTTGCGTGTGGCATCAGGGCCTTGTCTACCCAGAGTGAAGCCGACTTGATCTGGGTGTATGAGGTGGGGCATGATTGGGGCTAATATTTGGGCTATAAGTTTTGCATATAGTTTGAGGTCAGTGTTTAGTAAAGAGATGGTGTGGAAATTGGATGGGATGACCGGCTCCTTTTCGTTTTTAGGTAAGGTCACAATGTTTGCAGATAACATTTTACAGAACAACAGTGTTACCATACACATAAAACTAGGAGTAGTAATAGAACTTTGTGTGAACGGTGTATACCGAAACTTATATTGGGGTTATAAGGCTGAAAAAAAAAAGAGGGCTCTGGTGGGCATTCCAGGGCTTGCACATAAGCCTTGGGTTGTCAAATCCATTCAGGTGGTCATATCGTCAGAGGGTTCAAATTCATCCCAGTCGCCATTGTTGTGATTGTGATGGTTTCGGTTATGCTGACGTTGTTCCAATGGTTCCAAGATGTGCCACTGATGGAGCAGCAAGAGGCCTTCATCCAGGGTGCTGACTGAGTAGGACTGAT
This sequence comes from Lithobates sylvaticus, assembly GCA_028564925.1. NCBI lineage: Eukaryota > Metazoa > Chordata > Amphibia > Anura > Ranidae > Lithobates > Lithobates sylvaticus. Next base: position 467,223,103 of record CM053027.1, read on the forward strand.
TTTTTTTTTTTACCAAAAATATGTAGAAAAATACGTATCAGCCTAGACTGAGGACAAAATTTGTTTAAAAAAAATAAATTGGATATGTATTATAGCAAAAAGTAAAAAAATATTGTTTTTTTTTTTCAAACTTGTTGCTATTCTTTTGTTTATAGGTCAAAAAATAAAAACCGCAGAGGTGATCAAATATCACCAAAAGAAAGCTCTATTTGTGGGGACAAAATGATAACAATTTCATTTTGGGTACAGTGTTGTATAAGCGCACAATTGTCATTCAAAATGTGACAGCGATTAAAGCTGAACAATGGCTTGGTCAGGCAGGGGGTGAAAATGCACTGTATTGAGATGGTTAAAGGAGGATGTCACTTCTCCCATTTTGGCTTCTATGGTTGTGACTCTCTCCCCTAGGTATGATATTTCAGACGTAAAATTATGCATCATTTTATTAATCTAAGAGTGGATAGAATATTGCAGTGTGAGAAGCATATCTTTCAGAGTAGTGTCTAACACTGGCTGATTCAGCGTGGGGTATGCAGCAAAATAATTGGTGTTTACATGGCACATAGGAGATATCTGATTATCAGGGCTCACCTCAGTGACTTTATCTGTGTCCTGGTGCAGCTTCATTTTGGACTTAGCAGGGCTCGCAGAAAGGGTGGAGGTTGAGGAGTAGCTGTCTGGGTACTGTGGGCAAGCATGGTCCCCCTCTGCAGTAATCCCCTTTGGATTTGTAAAAGATGAGCCACCTCGTGCTGTGCCTGTATGTCCGCCTGTGCCATCTTGGAGTACCTTCCTGCTGGGTAGTGGGTAGAACTCTGTGAGGTTCTGCGGTGCTGAGCACTCTTTCCTCTTCTTAGACATGGTGTAGGAGGTCTCGGGACCTGGATGAGGTGTTGGTCGGTGCAGATGTCTGCCGTTCCCTGGAGCAGATTCAGAGAGCAGCCATCTCAGTCGGCTTCCGGCCACGCCCAAAGACTTTTTTTCCTTATTATACAAAAAGGATCCTGGAATGAAAGGAACAACAGGTTTGACTGTTTCCCACACTTCACAGAATATCTGTGAACTCATAAAAATAACAAAAATGATAATATTATTGATAAGAAGAGGAAGAATACTACATGTGTGTATACATATGTGAAAGTGTGTGCCTAAAGATGCACACACATGCACATATGTGATAAAGTGCAATCAATCAAAATTACACACATGATTTATGACCAAAAAATAACATAACGTAAAACAAGAAAAAAAAAAAAAAAAAGTAAGAACAAATATATACAATAACCAAGAAAAACAACATTAAAGAAATAAATATAGATCAAAATCTGAATTTAATCTGAATCAAGCCGATGTATCCAATGGACTTCTTTCTTCTTAAACTCTAATTCTCTATTACCACCCTGTGAAACCCCATCAATCACCATGAATCTAAGTTGGGAAACTGTATGACCCTTATCTACAAAATGTCTCGATAAAGGCAGATTTTCTAGTTTGCAATGCGATCCTTTATTTTCTGTGTGGTTTCCCCACTTAAAGGAGACCACACGGACATTTAATAATATAGATAACATAGGTAGACTGACCGATGTAGTAATCTCTAATAGATATATCATAACCCCCACTCCCCAAAGCTCAGCTGTCTGGGCCTTTTTCAGCACATCTGCAGCAGCAGATCACACTGTTCCTATCTGCAAACTGTGCCTCAGGCACATAAAACGTGGCAAAAACACCAACCTTTTGGGTACCACATGCCTAAAGAGGCATTTAACGTCCAACCACTCCAACCACTGCCCGTTGGCAAGAGCACCTAAAAGCCACACAAAAAGGGCAAAAAACCTGTCCCTCCTCCTCCTTCATCTTACCCACTTCAGTCTGCCCCTTCTATACTGAGTCATTACCTCTCAGCAGCCTCCACTGAGAAGGATGATGGTATAGCACAGGGTGTCCCAGGTCCTAGCAGCACATCTGCCAGCAGCACACCACCACCTGTAGACTGTAGCTGGCAAATTTCTCTGCCCCATCTGCTGCAGCGGAAAAATAAATACAGACCCTGACACCCACATGCCCAGCGTCTAAATGCAAGCTTGTCAAAGCTGTTGACTTTCCAACTTCTGTCTTTTCAGCATGGTGGATTCTGCCCTCTTCTGTGAATTCGCACAATGTGGTGTACCACAATGGAAGGTTCCCAGTCGCCACTACTTTTCACGTAAGGTCGTTCCATCTCTCTACCATCATGTGGAAGGGAATGTCCTGGGCAAGGCAGTCAGCCATAAAATCCACCTTACTGCTGACACATGGTCCAGCAAGCATTGGCAGGGACAATATATTCTGTTCACAGCACACTGGGTAGCGCTGCTTGCAACTTGAAAGGATGCAGGACAGGGCTCCGTACTGCAGCTTGTTCTGCCCCCATGTTTCCATACAGCTGGTGGTGCCAGACCTGTGAGCTCTACCCCCACCTCCCCTTCCGCCACCTCCATGCCCTCCTCTGCAGAATTGTCCTATGAACATCAGGTACCCCCTAAGCGTACAAAGGGCTATTCCCAGAGTCAGGCTAAAAGGTGTCATGCAGTGCTTAAGCTGGTGTGTTTAGGGGACAGGAACCACATCGGAGCAGAGATTTTTGTAGCTCTGCAGGGACAGGCCCAGAGGTGGTTCATCCCACGCCAGCTGGAGCCAGGAATGGTGGTGTCCGATAATTGCTCAAACCTCCTGTCATCCCTTAGACAGGGAAAGTTGACACATGTGCCATGCCTGGCACATGTCCTCAATTTGGTGGTGAAGCATTTCCTAAGTACTTACCCAGGGTTGGGTACTAAAACAGGCCAGAAGAGTCTGTAGCCATTTCAGACGGTCATACATAGCCAGTGCTCAGTTGGCTATAATTCAGCGGGAATTCCACCTGCCCGTAACCGCCTGATTTGTAACATGCCCACCAGGTGGAACTGAGCTTTGGGATTGTTGCAAGCGCTATACATGCAGCAGAGGGCCATCAACAAGTACCTGTGCCAGTACGGCACAGTGACGGGCTCAGGCCACCTCTGCTTTTTTTTCCCCACGCCAATGGCTGATCATTAAGGATGCATGCACTGTATTGTCACCATTTGAGGAGGCCACAAGGATGATGAGCAGTGACAGTGCATGCATCAGTGACACAATCCCTGTTCCCTGTTTCCTATCAAGGCCCACTTTATCCAGACATCATCATTCCTATGTCACAGAATACACACAAGGAGAGAGGGGAGGAGGATGAAAAGGAGGATTCTTGCACATTCATAGGCTTTGAAGAAGGGGAATACATGCGTCAATCTGTAAGCGATGGCTTTGCAACCCCAGGACCCTTGAGAGTAGTACATGGCTGGGAGGAGGAAGTTCAAGATGCTGTCATCCTGAGTGTCCCAGTGTCTGCTTCTCAAGCCACGAAAAATTTGAGGTTCATGGGCAACCTTATGCTTCAAAGCCTGCAAAAGTACCCAAGAATACATGGCATAAAGGAGAAGGATGAGTACTCATCCCACAGAGAGTGCAGAAGATAAAATCTCTTGAGAACACGTTAAAGAGGATTTTAGTAAACGTTTTTCCTGACTCCAGTAAGTTACAGTGTGGTGGAAAATGTTGTTTTGATTCATCTGTTGGTCAAGAGAGGAGCGTTGGAGAAGGCTTCCACCTAAGTGAGGAATTGCAGATTTTTTATTCCTCGCTGCCCAGGGCTGTCAGCTTCCACATCCCATCGGCAGCGTCTGCATCACATGGTGGACGATTACCTTGGGGCCAAAACAGAGATGGAAAGCTTTCCAGCTGACGATCCATTGACTTACTGGGTCATGAGAATAGACCACTGGCCAGAACCTGCCCAGTATGCTATTGAGTTGTTAGGCTGCCCTGCATCCAGCGTGCTTTCAGAACGGGCATTCAGGGCTGCGGGAGGTTTCGCTACTGATCATAGAACGCGTCTGTCCACAGACTCCGTGGACCGTTTGACTTTTATAAAAATGAATCAGGCCTGAATTGCTAACTATGAAGCCCCTGATGCCGATGTCACTGATTAAGTCTTTTTGGGATGTGGAATTTCTGCAGAACTTCGAGGCTGCCTAGCTTTGAGGTTGTTCAATCATTTCATCTGGAAGAAAGTTATAGGTTTCATGGGCACAATTAACACCCAAAGACAAATTTTATTGCACCTGTTTGACAGGTGCATATCATTGCAATTTTTTTTACAGCAAGGCCAATTCTTGCGTTAATCAAGAGTACCTCTATAGGGTTACGGTGGGAAGGCACCACAGACACCCAAAGACCAATTTTTACGCATCCGTTACTTCTATCCAAAGTCAAAGTGACACCAGAATGTATCCAAAAAATCGCTAATCTTGTTCCCAGTGGATTACATTGTGGCCTCATCATTCACACTGGCTCCCCAGTTGTTGCTGAGCAAAATAAAGGCAGCTTGCAAGGAAATAATTTTTTTGGCTTTATAAATGCAATTACTGCTACAGCAGATTAGAGACATTGTACAGATATGCCACTTTACATGTAGACTAAGGGGGCCCCCCAGGCACTATATTGGAAATATTTTTTTACTTTAATGCTTTCACTTAAAAAATAAAAAAATCACTGCTCATTTAAAATTATGTTTTTTACAAACTTTTTGTTTTATTGATACATGTCCCCCCAGAGCAGGACCCCTATAACCATTGTATGCCCAATTACTTGAATATAAGCCTTTAAAATGGGCACTTTTTATTTTTGACATTCGGGTCCCATTGATTTTAACCACTTCAGCCCCGGAAGATTTGGCTGCTCAATGACCAGAGTACTTTTTGCGATACGGCACTGCATTGCTTTAACTGACAATTGCACGGTCGTGCGACGCTGTACCCAAACAAAATTGATGTCCTTTTTTCCCACAAATAGAGCTTTCTTTTGGTGGTATTTGATAATCTCTGCGGTTTTAATTTTTGGTGCTATAAACGAAAAAAGTGCGACAATTTTGAAAAAAAACACAATATTTTGTACTTTTTGCTATAATAAATATCCCCAATTTTATTTTAAAAATGCTAATTTTTTTCTCAGTTTAGGCCGATATGTATTCTTCTACATATTTTTGGTAATAAAAATCGCAACAAGCGTATATTGATTGTTTTGCACAAAAAGTTATAGCGTCTACAAAATATGGGATAGATTTATGGCATTTTTATTATTCTTTTTTTTTACTAGTAATATCGGCGATCTGTGATTTTTATCATGACTGCGACATTATGGCGGACACATAGGACACTTTTGACACATTTTTGGGATGATTGAAAATTATACAGTGATCAGTGCTATAAGAATGCACTGATTACTGTATAAATGTCACCGGCAAGGAAGGGGTTAACACTAGGGGGCGATCAAGGGGTTAACCGTGTTCCCTGACTGTGTGTTCTAACTGTAAGGGGAGGGAACTGACTATAGGAGATGGCAGATCGTGGTTTTTAGTTATTAGGAACTCACAATATGCATCTCCTCTCAGAACAGAACAGGGATTTGTGTGTTTACACACACACGTCCCTGTTTTGCCTCTCGTCCAGTCAAAAACATTTGACACTTCCAGTTCTGGTGCAGTATGCTCTGCTCATCCCACAGGGTAATCAGCATATAAACTCTTTGCAGCAGCCCTCACCCCCCTCCGAAAAAGCCCCCGCACGATCGCCCAATAGCACTGTGCATGGAGCAGTACCTTACACACTGGCTCATTCGCTCTGGCTCACGATCGAGGGACACGTCTCCTTCTCCCTCAGGGAACTCTAAAATGGCCGCTGTAGCACATCCCTCGTCTCCATCACAGGGCGCCCACCAGCCCTGGCATACAGATTTTCCCTGCACACGAGAACTCTTCTGTGAGGACATGAAGGAAAGTGGTTTGAGGAACCAGGAGCCACACAGCTAACACCAGAAGAGTGCTCAGGCTGTAGCTGCTCTTCTCTCTCCCACTATAACGGCCTGAGCCATTGCAGCTGAGAAAGGAGCTGGGAGAACACTCCCAGAGGCTGACAGAGGCAGGACAGCGGATATCTTCCATTGAAAACGATCAATACCATATGAGTGCTGACATGGAAAAATACACCCATACACCCAAGCCCAGCAGCACTTGCACGGTCGAATGGAGGATTTGGAGAACCATTCCAGAAGGAACAATCTAAGGATAATCGGACTTCCTGAATCCCATAAACATGGCACGCTCCTCGATTTATGCGCTTCCACCATTCCGGAAGCCCTCGGAAAAAAACGCAGATGCACCGTGAAATGGACCCATCGGATCGGGGCCCCTGCAAATGATCGCAAGCATCCAAGACCAATCATAGCAAAATACCTTAACTACGCCGATCGCACGGACATTCTACAAAGCTTTCGGTAAGCTAGATACGTCGTGGTGGAGGGCCTCAAGCTCCTCATCTTCGTGGATTACTCTGCCGAAGTTTCACGCAAATGCAAAGAATTTCAATCTGTATGCGCAGAGCTTTACAAAAGGAGCATCCAATTCACTTTAGCCTACCCAGCAGCTCTCCGCCTACAAGCTCCTGATGGAGAACAGCTCAGCTTCCAATCGCCATAAAAAGCAAGAGCATTCCTGAGCTCACTCTCATTTCCACCTGGGCAAACACCATCTGCAACGTAAGCAGAAAAAGTGAGGTCGGGACCCAGAGAGCAAAAGAGGCCAAGGAAGGACTCCCCCAAATGTCTGAAGTCCACCGCTCTAAGTGCTCTGCAAGAACCTTGCTGAAGTTAGCACCTGATTGATACCTCACACACGTGGGTTATGAGTGTACTCTCTCCTACCAGTCTTTGCTCCTCAGGAGACTTTAACCTTGGAAAAGGTCAAAGGAGTGCTGCCCTAAAGCTAATGCACGCTCCACGTTAGTTTGAGTTCTTTTTACAGCAACTTTTCCTGTTGTGCTGTTTTGTTTGTTTTTTCTTTGATTTGTATGACATACTAATTTACTATGTGCTTGCCCCTCTGGGATGGTTTTGTGCAATAGTTCTTGCCCTGATCCCTCCCACAGGATAGGAAGTATGCTACTTCACCACTTGCTCTACCTCACAGAGATCCCCATAATTCAGAGTAAAATGACAGCTAGCACTTGACCCCACCTCTTTTCAGCCTGTGGGCTGGTGGTTTGACCGGGGGTGAAATAACATACGGAAAAAAGTGAAGTTGCATAAATGTTTTTCTTATGTAATTAATCTTTTCCCTCTATCTTTTCTACTTCCCTCCCCTCTTATGCACCCAACTCTCTAAAGAAAGGATGGTTCCTCCCACCGCAAATCCAGAACTCTGTCTTACTTCGCACGGAATTAAACTCTGTTCATATGCTCCGGGTAATTCCCACATACAACCACCTACACTACCTACCACATTTCTGACCTATGGCTTCTTTACAAATTACATCATGGAATGTTAAAGGGCTTCGCTTCCCGAGAATGAAGATCCTCTGTCAGAGGTACTCACCCGGGCCGATATGCTGAGAGCTGCTCCCCTTGCGACTAAGCGAACGATGCCTCTGGAGTGGGTACAGAGGACACCGGGCTCAAAGATGCACGGGTTGCCAGCAGGAGTGTAGCAGGTGGTGTGCAGTAGCGTCGTAGACCAGGAGAGGCTGAAGCTGCACTGGGAGTAGACACCTGGCAGGGTTGTGATCAGGTAGAGGTTGCAGAGGTACCAACACGTATACTGAAGGAGGACCCTCGGGAGCATAAGAGAACTGCAAGTCCTGAACACTGAGCGGGAGATAGTCCAGCAAGCAGGCCGAGGGTCAAACACAGGCAACCAGGCAGTAGAAGTATCCAAAGGCAAGCCGGGGGTCAAACACAGGTAAGTAACTCAGAGAATGTCCAGGAGGCAAGCCGGGGGTCAAGCACAGGTAATCAAGCAGTAGAGGTGTCCAGAAGGCAAGCCAGGGGTCAAACACAGGTAAGTAACTCAGAGAATGTCCAGTAGGCAAGCCGGGGGTCAAGCACAGGTAATCAGGCAGTAGAGGTGTCCAAAAGGCAAGCCGAGGGTCAAACACAGGTAAGTAACTCAGAGGAAGAAGGGGGCGTGACCGGACGTGCGAGATGTGAGCGGTGTGAGTGAGTGATGAGCTGAGTCCGACAAACTGTGCGTTCCCCCGTCCTCCACTCTCTAAAAGGAAAAAAAAGCTTCTCTGCCTGACATGCTGCGCTGGAGGTGTTCCCGCTGACGGAGCTAAACAGAGCGGTGCCTGAGCATTCCGCAAGTGTACCCTGTGTGTACCCTGTGTGTACCCTGTGTGAGCCCCGTACTGATTTATCGTAAGGGGAGGAAGACCTACCTGGCAGGCGGAACTGTATAGTGAGGTGTCTAGTGCTGTGCTTGGAATCCCCGGGAATGACGTCACACGCTGGATGCGTGTGGCTGTGAGGAGACCGCGAGTGGAGAAGGAGAGGCAGCTCCGGAGCCGGCAGAGGGGACTGACTGACATTGCAGAGGGGTACCCCACGCAGGATTGTATGCGCTGAGGGAAGGATATTGCTTGTCAAAAGGCTGCTGTGCCCAAAGGGAGCTTCCCCAGCATCAGCTAACTCAGTCAAACCCCTGCATCAGAAGGCTTTAACCCAGGTCACGTGAGTACTAAGATGCAAAACGACTACCTGTACCTGTTATTGTGAGGACTGTGAGAACCTGAACCTGAGAACCCGAATTCACTCTGTTACTGTTTACCCTGAGATTAACTATATATTAATTATATCTGGGCGGAGGGAGAGAGAGCTTTCTCTGGAATAAGCATACAGCACACGGCACACAGCACACAGCAGGTACGCGCTCAACCGAGAGATTGCTGAGAGTCTGCTATACCCCAACGGAAGACCCTCTAGACCTCTCAGATCCCCCAGCAACGACCAAAAAATCAGCTACACCCCAGCGTCGATCAAAACAGGAGGGCTCATATCATATCAGGCCGCGTGAGTACCAAAAACTGTGAGACTGTACCTGTCATTTTGAGAAGCTGAATCCTCTCTTAGAAATAACCTATTCCGACACTGTATCCTGATATCAATTACATAAGTACGGTCTAGAGTGAAATACGGGTACCCCTTTAGAGACAGTTAAAGGTCTTGCTGCGATTGACTGTGATCACCTGTAGAAAGGACGTACTCTAAGAACTGTTCTCTGAGAGGAGCACCAACTTTAGACAGCTTCTAAAAATAGCCTGCTGCCCAATAGTATCTAAGCATAGCAGAGGCAGTTGTTTAAGGAGCCTAATGGGCTGTAGGCATAACTAACAGGACCTGAGACAACTGCGATAATAGAACATTCAGCGATTCCTGACCCGCCCCTACCTGCTCAGTATCCCGCCCTATCTCTTTTGTCGTCAGCGGTATAAGGAAGAAGGAAGGGAAAGAGGACAAGGAAAAAGAAAAAAAAAAAAAAATTTTTTATAAGCATATAACTGGCGTTTTAAACTATACCGCTGTATTACCCCTGTATAACTGGGTTCTAGAGGAGATAAATTAAGGGGGAGGTAGGAGTGGGGATTTGTTTTTAACCCCCCCCACCCCGCGAAAAGAAAGCGGGAAAAGGACTACACCAGCAAGTAGTTTTTTTTTTTTTTTTTTTTTTAAATAAAAAACCCTGCCTGGCCCTTACCCCCCCTTGTGCGTTTTTGTTTTTTTTTTTTTTTTTTTTTTTTTTTTTGGGGCCGTGAATTTTTCAAAATCTTTTTTTAGAAAATGCAGCAACAGTTACGGTCAGGCAAAGATAAAAATCTACAGCAAGCGGGAGCTGCAGCAGCCGCCAAACTAGAACAATATGCACATCCCTCCGCACAATCCCCCACAAAGAAAGGGGGGGCGCAACTTAAGGCACAGCAAGGAGGGGCGCTGGACAGGAGAAGCCATGGTCAGAATCAAGCTACTCTTTTAACCCCTCGGGCGTCGGCCCATCCCAATAAAATAGGGGGCAATAAGAACTCAGCCCCCCCCGACCACAGCACTCAGGGTACACAGAGCCCCGCTGAGCCAGTGGAAGGCGCAACGGGGATCATTATACCACCACCGAAAGAACCGACTCTGACTGATGTATTAATGGCTGTAAGGGCATGTAATGAATCACTCAAGGACTTATGCGAGCAAATGAAAGGGGTCAAACAAGATTTAAACATGGTCAGGCTCGATGTGCAAAAGACAGCAGAAAGAACTACCGAGTTGGAAGGGAGGGTCTCCCAGATTGAAGATGAGTTATTGCCCCTAATAAGAGAACTCAAAGACATGAAAAAACAGATGCATCGGCAGGAGTTTAAAATGGAGGAATTAGAAAACAGGAGTCGGCGGGACAATGTGCGGGTGGTGGGGATCCCGGAAAAAAGCGAGGGTAGAAACCCTATTGAATTTCTAGAGAATTGGCTGATCGAGACCTTTGGGAGAGAGACTTTTTCACCAATGTTCTGCATAGCGAGAGCACACAGAGTACCTTCCAGACCTACCGTTACAGGGGGTCATCCTAGAACTTTACTGATTAAATTCCTGAACTTTAGGGACAAGATTACCCTGTTACGAAAAGCCAGAGAGGCTGGAACCATCCAGTATAATGGTACAAAAATTTCATTCTATTCAGATTTCTCAATGGATTTACAGAAGAAACGGGCGGAGTTTATTCATTCTAAAAGAAACCTACAAAAACTTAAGATCCCCTATGCCCTCTTTTATCCCGCAAAACTCCGCGTGACTGCCCTAGGAACTAACCTGTTCTTTGAAACCCCGGCTGGGGTGGATAAATGGCTGGAAGAAAACAAGGACTCATTCCAAATAACCTGATTGGGAGAGGGGGGGGGTGGATGAAACAGGGGGGAGCAAGGGGAAAGGTACTTGAATACTTATATGTATATGTATAAAGATAGCACCAATATGATTTACGAAAAGGGAGAAGGGAGTGGAGGGAGGGGGGTGAGCACACAGCGTATGGGTGGGGGGGTAAATGTTGGATGAGAAAGAATGGAAGATTGAACAAAAGGAGTGGGTACAGAGGACACCGGGCTCAAAGATGCACGGGTTGCCAGCAGGAGTGTAGCAGGTGGTGTGCAGTAGCGTCGTAGACCAGGAGAGGCTGAAGCTGCACTGGGAGTAGACACCTGGCAGGGTTGTGATCAGGTAGAGGTTGCAGAGGTACCAACACGTATACTGAAGGAGGACCCTCGGGAGCATAAGAGAACTGCAAGTCCTGAACACTGAGCGGGAGATAGTCCAGCAAGCAGGCCGAGGGTCAAACACAGGCAACCAGGCAGTAGAAGTATCCAAAGGCAAGCCGGGGGTCAAACACAGGTAAGTAACTCAGAGAATGTCCAGGAGGCAAGCCGGGGGTCAAGCACAGGTAATCAAGCAGTAGAGGTGTCCAGAAGGCAAGCCAGGGGTCAAACACAGGTAAGTAACTCAGAGAATGTCCAGTAGGCAAGCCGGGGGTCAAGCACAGGTAATCAGGCAGTAGAGGTGTCCAAAAGGCAAGCCGAGGGTCAAACACAGGTAAGTAACTCAGAGGAAGAAGGGGGCGTAACCGGACGTGCGAGATGTGAGCGGTGTGAGTGAGTGATGAGCTGAGTCCGACAAACTGTGCGTTCCCCCGTCCTCCACTCTCTAAAAGGAAAAAAAAGCTTCTCTGCCTGACATGCTGCGCTGGAGGTGTTCCCGCTGACGGAGCTAAACAGAGCGGTGCCTGAGCATTCCGCAAGTGTACCCTGTGTGTACCCTGTGTGTACCCTGTGTGAGCCCCGTACTGATTTATCGTAAGGGGAGGAAGACCTACCTGGCAGGCGGAACTGTATAGTGAGGTGTCTCGTGCTGTGCTTGGAATCCCCGGGAATGACGTCACACGCTGGATGCGTGTGGCTGTGAGGAGACCGCGAGTGGAGAAGGAGAGGCAGCTCCGGAGCCGGCAGAGGGGACTGACTGACATTGCAGAGGGGTACCCCACGCAGGATTGTATGCGCTGAGGGAAGGATATTGCTTGTCAAAAGGCTGCTGTGCCCAAAGGGAGCTTCCCCAGCATCAGCTAACTCAGTCAAACCCCTGCATCAGAAGGCTTTAACCCAGGTCACGTGAGTACTAAGATGCAAAACGACTACCTGTACCTGTTATTGTGAGGACTGTGAGAACCTGAACCTGAGAACCCGAATTCACTCTGTTACTGTTTACCCTGAGATTAACTATATATTAATTATATCTGGGCGGAGGGAGAGAGAGCTTTCTCTGGAATAAGCATACAGCACACGGCACACAGCACACAGCAGGTACGCGCTCAACCGAGAGATTGCTGAGAGTCTGCTATACCCCAACGGAAGACCCTCTAGACCTCTCAGATCCCCCAGCAACGACCAAAAAATCAGCTACACCCCAGCGTCGATCAAAACAGGAGGGCTCATATCATATCAGGCCGCGTGAGTACCAAAAACTGTGAGACTGTACCTGTCATTTTGAGAAGCTGAATCCTCTCTTAGAAATAACCTATTCCGACACTGTATCCTGATATCAATTACATAAGTACGGTCTAGAGTGAAATACGGGTACCCCTTTAGAGACAGTTAAAGGTCTTGCTGCGATTGACTGTGATCACCTGTAGAAAGGATGTACTCTAAGAACTGTTCTCTGAGAGGAGCACCAACTTTAGACAGCTGCTAAAAATAGCCTGCTGCCCAATAGTATCTAAGCATAGCAGAGGCAGTTGTTTAAGGAGCCTAATGGGCTGTAGGCATAACTAACAGGACCTGAGACAACTGCGATAATAGAACATTCAGCGATTCCTGACCCGCCCCTACCTGCTCAGTATCCCGCCCTATCTCTTTTGTCGTCAGCGGTATAAGGAAGAAGGAAGGGAAAGAGGACAAGGAAAAAGAAAAAAAAAAAAAAAAAATTTTTATAAGCATATAACTGGCGTTTTAAACTATACCGCTGTATTACCCCTGTATAACTGGGTTCTAGAGGAGATAAATTAAGGGGGAGGTAGGAGTGGGGATTTGTTTTTAACCCCCCCCACCCCGCGAAAAGAAAGCGGGAAAAGGACTACACCAGCAAGTATTTTTTTTTTTTTTTTTTTTTTTAAATAAAAAAAACCCCCTTGTGCGTTTTTGGTTTTTTTTTTTTTTTTTTTTTTTTTTTTTGGGGCCGTGAATTTTTCAAAATCTTTTTTTAGAAAATGCAGCAACAGTTACGGTCAGGCAAAGATAAAAATCTACAGCAAGCGGGAGCTGCAGCAGCCGCCAAACTAGAACAATATGCACATCCCTCCGCACAATCCCCCACAAAGAAAGGGGGGGCGCAACTTAAGGCACAGCAAGGAGGGGCGCTGGACAGGAGAAGCCATGGTCAGAATCAAGCTACTCTTTTAACCCCTCGGGCATCGGCCCATCCCAATAAAATAGGGGGCAATAAGAACTCAGCCCCCCCCGACCACAGCACTCAGGGTACACAGAGCCCCGCTGAGCCAGTGGAAGGCGCAACGGGGATCATTATACCACCACCGAAAGAACCGACTCTGACTGATGTATTAATGGCTGTAAGGGCATGTAATGAATCACTCAAGGACTTATGCGAGCAAATGAAAGGGGTCAAACAAGATTTAAACATGGTCAGGCTCGATGTGCAAAAGACAGCAGAAAGAACTACCGAGTTGGAAGGGAGGGTCTCCCAGATTGAAGATGAGTTATTGCCCCTAATAAGAGAACTCAAAGACATGAAAAAACAGATGCATCGGCAGGAGTTTAAAATGGAGGAATTAGAAAACAGGAGTCGGCGGGACAATGTGCGGGTGGTGGGGATCCCGGAAAAAAGCGAGGGTAGAAACCCTATTGAATTTCTAGAGAATTGGCTGATCGAGACCTTTGGGAGAGAGACTTTTTCACCAATGTTCTGCATAGCGAGAGCACACAGAGTACCTTCCAGACCTACCGTTACAGGGGGTCATCCTAGAACTTTACTGATTAAATTCCTGAACTTTAGGGACAAGATTACCCTGTTACGAAAAGCCAGAGAGGCTGGAACCATCCAGTATAATGGTACAAAAATTTCATTCTATTCAGATTTCTCAATGGATTTACAGAAGAAACGGGCGGAGTTTATTCATTCTAAAAGAAACCTACAAAAACTTAAGATCCCCTATGCCCTCTTTTATCCCGCAAAACTCCGCGTGACTGCCCTAGGAACTAACCTGTTCTTTGAAACCCCGGCTGGGGTGGATAAATGGCTGGAAGAAAACAAGGACTCATTCCAAATAACCTGATTGGGAGAGGGGGGGGGTGGATGAAACAGGGGGGAGCAAGGGGAAAGGTACTTGAATACTTATATGTATATGTATAAAGATAGCACCAATATGATTTACGAAAAGGGAGAAGGGAGTGGAGGGAGGGGGGTGAGCACACAGCGTATGGGTGGGGGGGTAAATGTTGGATGAGAAAGAATGGAAGATTGAACAAAAGGAGTGGGTAAAGGTCACTAATAGCCCCTTTGGGGGACACCAAGGAAGGTGGAGGGAGGAGGGAGGGGGGGGGGGATGTAGAAGGGAAGAGGGAGGGGAAGGGTACATTACTACACTTAAATGATTTTTTATTAACAAAAAAAAAAGAGAGATGCACTAAAAACACAGATTTAAAACTAGTAATAACACAGTGTAGGATTAAGAATGACAATATTTTTCAAGGTTTTGTTTTTGCATGCAAAAGGAGGAGTGAAACACGTGTGAACCTAAAAATAGATAACTGGGTGGGTAAAAAAAAAGATAAAAAGCCATAATGCAAAAGGTAAAAAGGAAAAAAAAAAAAAAAGAAAGGAATGGGGTCACTTGAAGTAAGACAGGATGGAGAGGGTCCTTGATGCAGGTTAAGACACTACGAGTGGGATCTTGGAACGTAAGAGGCTTAGGTACAGCGGGTAAGAGGGCGGTGGTATTCTCTATGATGGAGAAATACGGAGTAGAATTGATCTGCCTGCAGGAGACGCACCTCACTAAGGATACAATGTCTCAAATCCGGGCAAAAAAGAAATTCCAGGCACAGTACCACTCAGTCTACAGCTCTTATGGCAGGGGGGTGAGTGTGCTGGTAAAAACAGGGGTGAATTTCTCCTGCAGGCAGGTCTGTATAGACGAACAGGGCCGTTATATCTTTCTTCTTTGTACCATCAATAATAAAATGCTAGTGGTGGCTAATATATACATCCCCCCGCCCTTTAAACTGGACGTCATGTTAAATTTAAATGACTTTTTGATGGATAAACAGGATATTCCAACAATGATAATAGGAGATTTTAACGAGGTATTAGACGACAGGATTGACAGACTCCCAGTAAAGGGGGGGCTAGGAACCATGGACCGTAATAGGCTAAGTCGGTTACTGACGGAGGTAGGCTTGCTGGACCTGTGGAGGGTGAGGCACCCCGGGGTTCAACAATACTCCTGTTACTCTGCCACCCACTCCACTTTATCTAGAATAGACATGGCACTGGGGAACGACAAAATGCTACAGCTTACGGAGGAGATCAGGTACTGGCCGAGAGGGATATCAGATCACTCACCACTAACGATAGCATTAAATTTGGGGGACCAAAGAAAACGGGAGGAATGGAAAATAAATGCATATTGGTTCGAACTATTCAAAGACCCAAGAGATATCCTCGCCAACTTGAGGGAATTCGTAGAGAGAAATACTGGTACTGCAAGCACCCGGACAATATGGGACACATTAAAGGCCTTTTTAAGGGGGGTTCTTATACAGCAAATCGCCAAATATAATAAAGCAGAAAGGGCACAAGAGGAAAACATAAGGGCGGAAGTGACGCTAGCAGAAAATAACTATATAACGGACCCATCCCCAGACAAGAAAATAGTATGGTTAGCCAAACAGCAGGAATATAGGTTGATAAATATACAGAGAGAAGAGAAAAAACTGCTACTGCAGCGCCAAGTCTCCTTTATGGAAGGAGAATCTATGGGTAGGATGCTGGCGCAGTTGGTGAAGACCAACGCGCCATCATCCACAATTACGGTAATTAGGACCGCAGGACAGGAGGAGACTTCAGACCCTTTTCAGATTTTACAGACTTTTAAAGAATATTATCAAAAATTATACACAGCCCAAAAGAAAGGCAGAGAGGAAACAATGGAAGATTTCCTGGGCAGCTTGGAAATCCCAACTGTTTCACAAGAAGATAGAGATTCATTGGAAGCCCCAATAACTCTTGCGGAGTTACAGCAAGCAGTGGCAGAGATGGCCAACCATAAGTCCCCGGGTCCTGACGGGCTACCCATAGAGACATATAAGCACTTTGGCGAGATACTCTTACCGGAATTGCTGAAAGCATTGGAGGGGGCAAGGGAAATGGGACACTTGCCCGCCTCAATGCTAGAAGCTACCATAACCGTACTACACAAGGAGGGGAAGGATCCAAAAGACGTGGGGGCATATAGACCGATATCATTACTGTGCGCAGACGCAAAAATTTTAGCAAAAACACTGGCAACTAGGTTGAAAGGGCTTATCCAGGGATTGGTCCACCCAGACCAGGCAGGGTTTATACCAAATAGATCCACTAGCACAAACATCAGAAGGACCTTTCTAAATTTACAATCCCCAGTAAAAAATAGGGGGGATAGGGCGATACTGTCTCTGGACGTGACAAAAGCTTTTGACACCATAGAATGGCAGTATATTTGGAAAATATTGGAGAAATTTGGATTTGGCCCTTTATTTATTGGCTGGATCAAATTGCTCTACGATAAACCTACTGCAAGATTAAAAATTAACAACAAATTATCAGACAGGATATCACTGGAAAGGGGCACAAGGCAAGGATGCCCACTGTCCCCACTGCTCTTCGCCTTGGCCATGGAGCCCCTGGCTATCACCATAAGAAAGTGCACCGACGTAAAGGGTTTTCAGAGGAGCTCAGGAGAGGAAAAAATCGCGTTATACGCGGATGATATCCTTTTGTTCCTGGGCGACACGAGTCAATCCTTGGGCAAGGCGATGAGAGTAGTGGAGACATTTGGCAGTTTTTCAGGGTTGGAGATTAACTGGTCTAAATCAGAACTAATGCCGATAGATTCACAGGGGGAAATAAGTTTGCCAGGGAACCCCCAGTTGGCAGTGGTAGACGCATTGAGGTACTTAGGAATAGTCATTACTACAGATCCTAATCAATACATCAAAAAAAATCTTCTCCCTCTTTTAAAAAAACTCAGGGAAAAAAATGACATCTGGAGACGACTACCCCTATCAGCAGCAGGGGCGTGGCTTGGAGCGCAATGCGGACGGCCGCACAGTAAAGGAGCTCCAGGGGGGAGACTGAGAGGCCCGGGACCTGCCGATACCGTTGAAACCCCTATAATGACCACACAGATCAAGAGGGGGACCCACGGACACACTCTCCGCTCCTTTGCGACCCCTAAAAGGAGAAACACAGCCGCGAACCTGAACAAATACAGGTACAACAGCGGAGGGAGGTCTGCCAAGATGGCGCCCACACACAGGCAAAACGTGGAGGAGGACATAGAAGACGACGAGGTGTCCCTGCCAGCTTCTGAGGACTCAGCAGCAGGTAATAACATTACCGACAGACCCCTCACATATGCCACCATGACGGACATAGCTGCAGACATCAAGAGATCATTCACCTCTGCAATCACAGACATAAAAACTGAGCTGCTCAAACTGTCTGAACAAATGGCGGTTACTGAGAGAGCAGGGAAAAGGAGAGACAGGGCCCTGGTGAGGCTGGACGACGTTGCTATCTCCCACACACACCATCTCATAGAAATGAACAGGCATTTAGAAGATTTGGATAATAGGGGGAGACGCCACAATATCAGGGTCAGAGGCATTCCTGAATCTGTACCAACTGATCAAATCAAGCCAGCACTGACCACCATTTTTAATGAGTTACTGAACAGGCCAGAACATTCCCCAATTGACTTCGATAGGGCACACAGAGCCCTGCGGCCCAGAGCACCAGATGACAATCCACCCAGGGACATTATTTGCTGTCTCCCCAACTTCTGCCTGAAGGAAGAAGTCCTGCAGAAAGCCAGGACAAACGAGCAAATACTCTTTCAAGATTCCACAATACAGCTATTCCAAGATCTCTCCCCTATCACCTTAAAAAATAGGAGAGCATTGAAACCGCTGTTAGCAGTCCTGAAAGAAAGAAACATCAGTTATAGGTGGAAGTTCCCCTTCGCTCTGCAGGCATCCTTCATGGGGAAGCAACATGTGCTCAAAATCCCTGAAGAACTAAACAGGTTCTGCGATAGTCTCCAAATCGCTCCAATAGATCTACCAGACTGGTATGCAGACTTCATGCTGCCGCCAGAGATCAACAACCCACAATTCAACCCAGGGCCCTCGCCTATGCAGTCTCCTTTTCAGCAAGGAAAGCAAAGAAGAAACAGCAGCAGACACAATTTTGATTCCCCGTCCTCTTCTAAGAGTGCAAAAAGCCAGAGGATCAAATAGATGTCCTAGACTAAAAGTCCTCATGACTAATCCCTGTTTCCAGGACCTACCAAGTTCCATCACCTCTTTTCATGGCCTTCTCCTTATTTCCTTCGGGTTTTTTTTTTTTTTCTTTGATGACCCGGCTGTACTGACTTAGACCTAATTTCAATCTCACCTTGGACGCCTGTTCTGCCCTGTGTGGACGCATCACACTGAAGTAATCCATCAGATCAACAACAGCAGACAGATGCAGAGACATAACAGAAGAGAAGCTTTTTCCATGACCAACCACTAGAGGGCACAAGGAGACTACAACACCACCTCAAGCAACTTAGGAAGAGAAACAAACATCTAAGACTCACAGAACGAATATGACAACATGGGAACACTTGTCCATATCGCTGCAGACTACATCCCTCAGGAAGAACGAACATATGTAAGGAGATACCCTCCGCAGGACTCACCACCTGAGGATGCAAGAGACCAATTATCAACTTCACACAAACCAGGAAGAAGTGAGAAGGCAAGCAGCCGGCTAGCTGTCTTTCTTTTGGTTTTTTCCCTTTCCTTCTCTCTTTTTTATCCCGACAGGTACATCTCAACCCTGCCTGACATCCAACCACCCACAGGGAAGGTGAGACCCCTCCCACAGATTCACCACCTCAACCTCCCCTCGGCTAACTGACACCGCAACCACCCAACTCCTGCACGCAGCAATTGACGTCAAGTGTACCACTTATCTGAGGAGGCTTTTACAGCACTATGGACAAAGGCAACAACCCAATCGGGCTCTGCCAACAAGGTTCTCTTTTTCTTTCTCCTAATGTTTACCCAGTGTATTGTATTTACTATTCCCCCCTCAACAGTAACAGGGGCACTCAACCTGACAATATAACGGTCTTATGCCAAAATCAGCATGACATACTCTTGAGGAGAATGGAGGCGCCCAACAATCCCATGATAACACTAACTCAAGTGTACTAATCTATCCCTAACCGTGCATTGGCGTACAGCGCCTAAGTATCAACCCAAATGAACCTCACCCCAGATGTCAAACAAACTGAATTATTATGATAAACTTTACTAAAATAAGACCACCTACACCTCTTAGTGTGGGCTCCCTCCAGCCTCCTCAATGGGTTTACACCGCAAACATGGCAAAGACGTTGATAAAATATTTATGTGTAAGATCAAATGAGTGTAGAATCACCAATACTCAATGACCCCAACGGTCGCTTTACGACCAATCACCCAACATCTCCATACATAACGAACCTCCCCACACCCTACTTGCTTCTTTATGGTCATACAACGCTACCTGAACCGAACATGGATCGGTACCTACATATGCTGACCAAACCACCCACAGATCTACTGATGGCCCACAGGGCACGCACTATTCCGCTACCCTGTTAATAACCCAGGTGACAATTGATCTACCACAGCCGCGAGGTTACCATTGTTATTTAAGGTTCTTAAAGTTATTTATATGTGATTTATTTTAGTGGTCAATACACCACTTAAGTTATTGGTATCTCATTGAATGACACTTAAAACCACCAATGACCTACCCCTGTGTCCCCCTCTTCACGACACACACATGCTAAAGACGGTTAAAACTATGAACAACAATCAATCTCACAGCACCCCCGGGCCTCCCGGTCTTACTATAGACCCTACCTCTAGGTAACACAGACTTCTCACTGGCAATACCTTCCTTGCCGGTGACTGACGTCCACTACCGCTCCTCCCACTTTCCCCTAAGAGTACAATTAGTACCTGATTTTCTTAGGTACTATCCGGCTCCTCACCGCTTAGGTGAGATTTGAGCATCCACTCAACAGCCCCCCTCCACCCCAATCCCAGACCCCACGATAAACCCTCCCTCCCTCGCCTCAATCCTCACTCCCCCCACACCCTCCCTCTCCCTGACCCCTGTAACATCCAACCACACAAAATCTGTTCCCCTGAAAGTTGGAACACTAAGTCAACTGGTACATTCCACGGTCTGAACCCCACCCAAACACTACCCAGCTCACAACCAGTCGCCTAAGGCGATTAGAAACGTCACAACATGGCATACTCCCAATTAGGGAAGTCACCGACTCTTGTATCACACAACGTTAATGGCCTCAACCAGCCTGAAAAAAGATCTAAGTTACTAAGGGAACTTAAAAAAACCCGCCCGATGATAGTGTACCTACAAGAAACTCATTTCAAGACTAAGCACATACCCAAAATCACAGACAACATATACACAGAAATACACCACGCCTCTAACCCCCTAGCTAAGACGAAAGGTGTCTCAATCCTCATTAACAAAGAAGCTCCTTTCAAACTCCAACACAAACTTATAGACCCGGAAGGTCGTTACTTGTTCCTCAAAGGAGACTGGGCCGGGACACCTGTCACACTAGCTAATGTTTACTTCCCAAACAAGACACATGTCCCTTTCTGCAGGAAACTCATAGACGAACTGAAAGGGTTTGCAGACGGATGCATTATCCTAGGCGGAGACTTCAATATCCCCCTCTCGCCCCTCAGAGACACATCCACGGGCCACACGACAGTGACATATAAAATACTCAGGCGCATCAAATTACTGATCAGTTCTCTCTCCCTTGTTGACACTTATAGAGCTGTCCATACCACAGCAAAGGACTACACCTTCTTTTCCCACCCCCACAAAAAATACTCACGTATTGACCTCATATTTGTCACACAACGAGACATCCAAAACATCAAGTCAGCAGACATAGGCATTATATCGCTCTCGGACCATGCCCCCACAGCAATCTCTATACAACTTGAAACCCCTAAACGACCATTCTTCAATTGGAGACTGAACGCCTCTCTACTAACAGACCAGGAGATAAAAGACGACATACACAACGCTATCAATGACTACTTCAGGATTAACACCGACTCGGACACTGACCCCCTGACTAACTGGGAAGCACACAAGAGCGTCATAAGAGGACATCTAATGAAATGGGGTGCTAGGAAGAAGAAAGAGAGGGAGAAGGAAATAACCAGTCTGACCACACAAATACATAAACTAGAAACGCTGCACAAACAATCACTCTCTATTCTAGCTGAGGAAGAGCTTATAAGATGCAGGACTGCACTAAAACAAATACTAGACATCAGGGTTAGGAAAGCACTATTCTTTAAGAAGGGCATCTACTTTGAACACGGCGACAAAAGTGGGAAATTACTGGCCAAGGCCCTCAAAGACGCACAGATGACAAACACAATACACGCAATAAAAGACGCAGACGGCACGCCCAGACACAGCCCTACTGAGATCGCGGACCTCTTCCATAAATTTTACACGAAACTCTATAATCTACCGAACCAGCATAAACCCCACCACCTTACACTCACAAAACAAGAAACAATAGATCAGTTTCTAAAAGACAGCAAATTACCCCAACTATCCCAAGAAGACGTGCAACAACTAGAGGAGCCCATAACCACTACAGAGATCTTGGGTGCAATTAAAGGATTAAAACCGGGTAAGAGCCCTGGCCCCGACGGCTTCACTTCTCAATATTATAAGACCTACACACACCAACTAACCAAACCCTTACTAACGACATTCAACTACTTAGCTAAACACAAACACCACCAAGATCCCTTTCTAATGGCACACATAGCAGTGATCCCAAAACCAGACAAAGACCATACAGACTGCGCAAACTATAGGCCAATTTCCCTACTAAATATTGATCTTAAACTCCTAGCCAAAATACTGGCCAATAGAATGAAACCCCTTTTAGCAAAGATTATCGGTCCTGAACAGGTGGGATTCATGCCGGGGAGGGAGGCAAGAGACAATATCACCAAAGCACTTAACCTGATACATTTTACCAAATTCTCCAAGAATGACAAACTCATACTCTCCACCGACGCCGAAAAGGCTTTTGACAGAGTCTCTTGGGACTACATGATGCGTACCTGTTCCCATATCGGTCTAGATAAAAATATGATGTCTTGGATATCAGCACTCTACCAAAACCCTCAGGCCAGAATCAAAGTTAATAACACACTTTCTGACCCGATAAAAATACGAAACGGTACGAGACAGGGATGCCCCCTTTCCCCCCTCCTTTTCATCATCTCGCTGGAACCCCTAATTAGAATGATCAACATCAACAAAGACATAAAGGGTTTCAAGGTTGGGGATGGAGAATATAAGACCGCAGCATATGCAGACGATCTCTTATTCTTCCTTACAGAGCCACACATCTCCATCCCCAACCTTGAAAAAACATTTGAAACCTTCGGCTACATCTCTAATTTTAAAATCAATAGCGCAAAATCCGAAGCCCTGAATATTAACCTACCACCAGACGAACTGAGATTACTGAAAGACAACCACACCTACACATGGGTAACACATACGTTAAAATATTTAGGGATTAAGCTAACCAAAGATATAGACTCTCTATATCATCACAATTATGAACCACTACTAAAAACATTAATTAGAGACCTCCAAAAATGGCAATCGAAAACATTTTCATGGTTCGGTAGAGCGGCCATACTCAAAATGACGGTACTACCCAGACTCCTCTATTTCTTCAATGCCCTCCCCATCAAAATACCTGAGACCTTTTTCTCCACCCTAACCAGAGCGCAGAGACGATTTTTATGGGCAGACAAAAAACCTAGAATACAGATCAGACTACTGCAACTCCCCAAGAACAGAGGCGGTATAGGCCTTCCAAATTTTAGGAAATACCACCAAGCATCCCACATGACACGCATAATAGACTGGCACTGCCATAAGACGAATAAAGACTGGATACAATTGGAACAATACCTCACACCATACAACCTCTCCTTCTACCCCTGGACTAGACACTCCAAAACAGACAAAGAACTAGACCACCCACTGGTATCAACCACGCTAAAGATCTGGCACAAAATAGCGGGGACGCACAAACTTGCATCAATTCCAGGCCCACTTACACCAATCACAAACAATCCAGACTTCCTCCCAGGCCTACACCTCAAACACATACAGGCACGAACGACGACTCAATGCGTGACAAACTCACAAATAAAAACACTAGATGACTTACGTACAGAATGGGATGGTCCATTTCCTGGTTTCTGGTTCTATTTGCAACTAAAAGATTTCTTGTTGAACAGTAAATATAGAGCATCATACTGCCTTCCACTACTCCCTTTAGAAGAAATGTGTCTCAAAGGATCCCCTGTTAATAACACTACCTCGTTAGCTTATAACTGGCTAAGCCAAACTGAGAAAACAGACAATGATAAACACAAAAAGAGATGGGAAAGGGACCTGAACATTACAATAACGGACGCACAATGGGAGAAGGCATGTATCATAGCCCACAAAAGTTCCTTGAGTTCCAGATATCAAGAAATATCGTACAAAATATTAACTCAATGGTACATCACACCCCTCCAAACCAGGAAGTGGACCCCCACAGGTACTGACTCCTGTTGGAGATGCAACAGACACAGAGGCACCTTCCTCCATATCTGGTGGACATGCCCTCCTATCCTAACATTCTGGACAGAAGTGATAACATGGATTAAAGTCATAACAGACACCAAATTAGAGCTCACACCTGCAGCTTGCCTGATAAATGTAAACAACGCCACCATAAGCAGATACAAAAGATCCCTTACCAGACACCTTTTGCTAGCAGCCAAAACACTTATTCCCCTCCACTGGAAGACCGCACACACACCCACCATCATAGACTGGATCGACAGAACAAACTATATTCACAAAATGGAAGAAATAGCCGCAATGAAACAAGAAAACAACCCCCGCTTCAATGAAACATGGCAACCATGGGTACTATTTAAGTACTCATCTGACTACACCTCACTCACCGGCCCAAAGGACTCAGACAATCCCACATCATCTAGTCCCACATTTCCCCACCATCCAGACTGATATCTGGCCCCCTAAAAAGACACAAAGATATACAACAACCAGACCCTCATAATCTACCAGACCTCAACTTGGCTAATCGATACTCTTGAACCAACACCAGAGATCCCCACACTATACGATATAATGAAATGTGACCCATTCGGCCTACCCCTACGCCCTGAAACCCACCAATACCCCCCCCCCCCCTCCACCCCTTCCACACCTCCCCCTTATAAACACTAACTCAATGAAAATGTTTAAGTTTGCCCAATTATCCATCCATACTGCTATATTTGCAATATCATATGTATATCCACACTGTTAATGTAACCACATTCAATATTGTATGCCTACGAAAATCACATGTTATATTACCTGTTCTGTTTCAATCCTCAATAAAGATTTTGATTGAGAAAAAAAAAAGATTGAACCAACTTTACATGGGAAATAAGCTTAAAACATTTGCAGCCCTGAAAAAAGAATTTAATATACCCCAGAATACGCATTATACGTACCTCCAAATAGCGCACGCCCTGAGATCTCAGTTTAGCGGCCAAACACCAAACTGGGTGGATACTCCCCTGTTACAACGACTATCCCGGCCGGGCCCCATGAAGGGTTTAATCTCGGCAATATATGGGCAGCTTAATACAACAACTAAAAGTAACGTGAAACTTGATTTAGTAAAAAAAAAAAAGGATATCCCACTTAATGCTATTAAACAGAGCCTACTACACCCCAAAACGCCTGCACAAATTTGGCAAAAGAACAGATGACAAATGCCCTAGATGTCAGGGAACAGGGGACCTCCTACATATGGTATGGAGATGCCCGAAACTTTTTCGTTATTGGGAGGGAGTGACCCAGACCCTGAGGGAAAAGTTCTCTACGGGGCTGGCAAACGAGGCGATGGTGTGTATTCTGGGGTATAGACAGGAGCAAGGGGAAAGGAAGAGCACCACGGTTGCTATTCTGAGGAGTTTGTTCCAAGCAAGGAAGATGATTACACTGAGGTGGCAATCAAAGCACCCACCGACAGTTGAGAACTGGGTAGAAGGCGTAAATGAAACACTCATGAAAGAAAGAGTAGCCTACATGAAAAGAGGCAATTGTGCAGAATTTGAGAATATGTGGAGATTATGGATGTCAAAGAGTTAATATAAAGTAAAACGGGGTGGGGTAAGGTGGGGGGGGGGGGGAGGGGGGCGGATAGGGAGAGAATAGCCGAGGGGTAGAAAAGGAACATAACAATGTTAAATTATCGGGGTAATAACAGGCAGGATAAATTATTGTATAAACTTTGGTATACGCTTTGATAATATAAATGTTTGTAAGATTAAAAGAAATATGTTTAATAAAGATTAAAGTTAAAAAAAAAAAAGTAACTCAGAGGAAGTCCAGTAGGCAGGCCGAGGGTCAAACACAGGTAATCAGGCAGAGAGGTATCCAGGAAGCAAGCCAGAGGTCAAACACAGGTAAGTAACTCACGGAAGGACCGGTAGACAGGCCGAGGGTCAAGCACAGGTAATCAAGCAGTAGAGGAATCCAGGAAGCAAGCCAGGGGTTCAAACACAGGTAGTAGCGGTAGCGGTAGTCAGGAGGATTCCGGGTCGGCACTGGTAGTCAGGTAGATGCAGGGTACAGGGTACAGGATACAGGATACAGGATACTGGACTGGAGACAGGACTCAGAAGAGACAACAAACCAGCAATTTGGAAGCGGACAGGGAAGGCCTTTTATAGGCCAGGTAACTGGTCAGGTGGGATACCCGGACGAGTGCGCATGCGCACTCGTCTTCCGTCAGCGCCGCGCACAGTGGTGAGGCGTACTGGCTGGGTTGTGACAGATACCCGAGAGCCGCGGACCCGCGCATGCGCACCTGTTACCCGGCGTACCTGTAAACCTCGTTGCGCCGCTCTACCGCGCGTGCGCAGCCCTGGAACCCGGCGGAGAGACCTGGTATTTCCCTGACAGTGCCCCCCTCCTAAGGGCAGCCTCCGGATGCCCACTTCAGGATGTCTTTGGTGATATTCCCGGATTAAGCGGGGGGCATGAATGTTTTCGGATGGCTCCCAGGAGCAGTCTTCTGGGGGATACCCCTTCCATTTAACAAGATATTGGACCTGCCCTCTTCTTCTTCGGAGATCCAGAATTTTCTCAACCTCGAATTCTTCCTCTCCTTGGATGGTGATGGGAGGAGGAAGTGGCGTTTGCCTATCAGGGAAAGAATTAGCAATTATGGGTTTCAGCAAAGAGGCATGAAAAACTGGGTGAATCCTATAGGAACTGGGGAGATCTAGTTCAAAGGCCACTGGGTTGATCACCCTCTTGACCTCAAAGGGGCCGATGAACCTGGGACCCAATTTCCGAGAAGGACAAGGGAGTTTTAAATTAGCGGTTGATAACCAAACTTTCTCACCAATCTGGAAAGGCGGACATTCCTTCCTGCCCCGGTTGTATTGTACCTCATAACCCTTCTGTGCTTCCTTCATGGCCTGTTGGATCCGGGTGAAGTTGTCTTGGATACTTTTGACTAGGTCCTGTGCAGCTGGAGTAGGGACGTCTGGAATGGAATCTGGAAGAAAAGAAGGGTGATAACCGTAGTTTGCCCAGAAGGGCGTCTGATTAATGGCAGAATGCAAAGAATTATTGTAGGCAAACTCCGCGTAGGGTAGTAAGCCTGACCAGTCATCTTGGGAGTAAGAGCAAAAACACCTCAGGTATTGCTCGAGGGTTTGATTCGTGCGTTCAGTTTGACCGTTGGATTGGGGGTGATATGCTGAAGACATGGAAGTCCTGATTTCAAGGGATTTGCATAGATCTCTCCAGAACCTAGAGGTGAACTGTACCCCTCGGTCCGAGGTGATGTTAGCTGGAACTCCGTGTAACCTTATAATTTCCCTGATGAAGATGTCAGTAGTAGCGGAAGCCGAGGGAGTACCTTTCATGGGTAGGAAGTGAGCCATCTTTGAGAGACGGTCAATGACAACCAGAATCGTGGTGAAGGAATCTGAAGGGGGTAAATCCACGATGAAGTCCATGGAAATCTCCTTCCATGGACGTTCCGGGACAGATAATGGACGTAACAGACCCCAGGATTTAGTGTTGGACCCCTTGTTCCTTTGACAAATGTTGCAAGAGAGAACGTATTCCTGACAGTCTTTTCTCCAGCCCGGCCACCAGTAAGATCGACCTACCAAGTCCACTGTTTTCTGTACTCCAAAATGGCCGGACATCTTGTGGTCATGAAGGGTCTGCAGAACTTGGAGTCTGACAGGAGGAGGGACAAAGATTCGGGCATGGGCCCAGAGTAAATCCTGCTTCCTTTCAAGAAAAGGTAATGTGGGAGAAGAGAACTGGTTGGAAGCCTGTTTGAGGGCTGTGGTTAAGTCAGGCTGAATGGCATGGAGAAAATTGTGGGCGGACAGGATAGTAGCAGGTTCTTTCGAGGATTCAGTGTCCAGAAACATACGGGATAAGGCATCCGCCTTGCCATTCTTGGAGCCAGGACGGTAAGTGATGTGGAAATTAAATCGGGAGAAGAACAAGGCCCAGCGGGCCTGTCTGGGTCTAAGGCGTTTTGCAGCCCTGAGGTACTCCAAATTGCGGTGGTCAGTGAAGATGAGGATGGGTTGGGAAGCTCCTTCAAGCAGGTATCTCCATTCCTCGAGAGCGAATTTAATCGCAAGTAATTCCCGGTCGCCTACATCATAATTCTTTTCAGGGGGACTTAGTTTTCGGGAGGAAAAGGCGACTGGGTGAAGAAGGGCCTTTGGGCCACTTCTCTGCGATAGGATTGCTCCTAAAGCAGAGTCTGAAGCGTCCACCTCTAGGACGTAAGGGAGTTCGGGGTCAGGGTGCTGTAAGATGGGTGCAGAGGAAAAGAGTTCCTTGAGCTTCTCAAAAGCGCTCTGCGCTTGGGGAGTCCACTGGAACTTAACTTGCTGGCGAGTCAGTTGGGTGATTGGGGACACAATGGCAGAAAATCCCTGAATGAACCGTCTATAAAAGTTGGCAAAGCCGATAAAACGTTGGACTGACCTCTTGTCCGTGGGAGCAGGCCAATCCTGGATGGCCTTCACTTTTTGGGGATCCATCAGTACTCCTCCGGTGGTTATGATGAAGCCCAGGAACTGGATGGTATCAGTCTCGAACTCGCATTTCTCTCCTTTGACGTAGAGCCCGTGTTTGCGGAGGATGAGAAGAACTTTCCGGACATGTTGACGATGGGCTTCTAGGGAATCGGAGAAAATCAAGATATCATCAAGATATACAATGAGGACCGTTCCCCTAGGCAGACGGAGTAGCTTCTCACAGTGTGGCCGTGGCAGCCGCACCGACATATGGGTTATTAAGGAAACAGTGTAGGGGCTCCTTCCCGGGGTGGCACACGTGCAGTTTAATTTCCACCCGCAACCACACTTATGGACCACAGGGTGCCAAACCGGGGGAAGCGTCACACGACGAAGCTGGTACAACATCTAACCCAATTTGCTACATGTTACTGTTTTGTTTTGTTTCTTTACTATAAGCATTGTCATCGTTATTCTGTAATTGTTATGCTGTACCATTTTGAAAATAAAGGAATTACAAAAAAAAAAAGATATACAATGAGGAAGTTATCCAAATACTCACGAAAAATGTCATTGACAAGGTGCTGGAAGGTAGCTGGGGCATTACAAAGTCCAAACGGCATGACCAGGTACTCAAAATGGCCGAATCTGGACCTAAAAGCCGTCTTCCATTCATCCCCAGAGCGTATTCTAACTAAATTGTAGGCCCCACGAAGATCCAGCTTGGTAAACACTTTGGCAGTCCTGAGCCGTTGAAAAAGTTCGGGAATGAGCGGAAGTGGGTACCTGTTCTTGATAGTAATTTTATTGAGTTCCCTGTAATCTACACAGGGTCTGAGGGAACCGTCTTTTTTTTCAACAAAGAAGATCCCAGCCCCTGCTGGCGAAGAAGATGGTTGGATGAACCCTTTGGCAAGATTCTCGTCGATATATACCCGTAGGGCTTCAAGCTCAGTTTCAGACAAAGGGAAAATCCTTCCGAAGGGGATCTCAGCCCCTGGTAGGAGATCAATCGGACAATCGTATGAGCGATGAGGGGGAAGAACTTCGGCCTTTTTTTCATCGAAGATGTCCATAAAGTCTTGGTAGGGTGTTGGGACGTGTTGCAGGTCCTTGGCACTGGGTTGCAAGGCAAGATGGGCGAGAGGTACTGCGGGTTGATCCGGAAGGCAGTGCTGCAAGCAGTAAGAGGAGGAGAACTCCACTTCCTTGTTGACCCAGTCAATCCGAGGGTTGTGAGCCAGTAGCCAGGGGTACCCCAGGATGATGGGGAACATGGGAGAATGGATAATGTCAAAACGTAAGAGTTCCTGATGACCTGATTTGGTGCAGGTCAGGATGGGAGCGGTTTCCTGGGTAACCGGTCCCGAGCAGGGTGGAGAGCCATCAGCTAGCTGGATCTGAAGAGGTTGTTTCTTGGTAGCTAAAGGGAGGTTCAGGTGTCGTGCCAGGGTCAGGTCCATGAAGCAACTGCAGGCTCCAGAGTCAAGGATGGCTCCCAACTGGAAAGACTCTCCCGCTACCTGTAGGGAGAGTGGAACAGACAGATGAAAATGCGGCACTTTAACAGAGTGTGAACTTGAGAGGGACCCAGAAGGACACTTACTGGGTCTTATGGGGCATTTCTGTAGGTAGTGCCCCGTGCCCCCACAGTAGAGGCAGAGGTTGGCTTGACGACGACGGAGCCTTTCTTCAGCAGATAGGGGGAACCGTGCCAGGCCCAGCTGCATGGGTTCCCCATGAGGAGGGGAGCGAGAGTTCCAAGAAGGAGAAGGTGCTGGAGGGACCCGGGGCATCGTCCAGGTGGGACGAGGGCTCTGCAGTCTCTCTGCTCGCCGTTCTCGTAGTCTACGGTCAAGTTTAATGACAAGTTGGCAGAGATCTGTGAAGGTACTTGGGATCTCTCCTCGAGCCAGTTCATCCTTTAATACCTCAGATAGCCCTAAACGGAATTGATATTTTAGGGCTGATTCGTTCCAGTCAGTATCAGCTGCCCATTTGCGGAAATCTACTACATAGTCCTCTACAGGTCTTCTCCCCTGGGATAGGGTATGCAGGGTGGTTTCTGCTGTACCTGTGCGTTGGGAGTCCTCGTAGAGTGCTGCCATAGCGGAAAAGAAAGTCTCTACAGAATTCAATTGTGGGCTTTTCTGTTCCATCAAATGGTGCGCCCAGGATTGAGGGTCATCAGAAAGGAGAGAGATGATGAACCCTACTTTAGTGGATTCCAACTGGAAGGTCCTGGGTTGTAGGGCTAGGTGAAGCAAACAGGAGTTTTTAAAAGAGCGAAATTTCCTTCGGTCCCCGGAAAAACGTTCTGGTGTGGGGACCCTGGGATCAGGATGGGACACATCATAGGCAGGGAGAGCACCTCCAGGTGTTGATAGAAGAGTGGAGGTGCTGGCTACCGGGGGTGACTGGTCCGCTTGGTTTGGGGATAAGGTCAGATGCTGAAGACGCCCCTCGATCTGAAAGTATCCATCCTGGAGGCGTTGTACAGCCTGGGTAAGGGTTGTCACCTGCTGGCATAAGGCCTCAAGGGGTGAACCAGCTCTGTCGGTCTCGGACATTGGCTGGTTTGTACTGTCAGAGGTACTCACCCGGGCCGATATGCTGAGAGCTGCTCCCCTTGCGACTAAGCGCACGATGCCTCTGGAGTGGGTACAGAGGACACCGGGCTCAAAGATGCACGGGTTGCCAGCAGGAGTGTAGCAGGTGGTGTGCAGTAGCGTCGTAGACCAGGAGAGGCTGAAGCTGCACTGGGAGTAGACACCTGGCAGGGTTGTGATCAGGTAGAGGTTGCAGAGGTACCAACACGTATACTGAAGGAGGACCCTCGGGAGCATAAGAGAACTGCAAGTCCTGAACACTGAGCGGGAGATAGTCCAGCAAGCAGGCCGAGGGTCAAACACAGGCAACCAGGCAGTAGAAGTATCCAAAGGCAAGCCGGGGGTCAAACACAGGTAAGTAACTCAGAGAATGTCCAGGAGGCAAGCCGGGGGTCAAGCACAGGTAATCAAGCAGTAGAGGTGTCCAGAAGGCAAGCCAGGGGTCAAACACAGGTAAGTAACTCAGAGAATGTCCAGTAGGCAAGCCGGGGGTCAAGCACAGGTAATCAGGCAGTAGAGGTGTCCAAAAGGCAAGCCGAGGGTCAAACACAGGTAAGTAACTCAGAGGAAGTCCAGTAGGCAGGCCGAGGGTCAAACACAGGTAATCAGGCAGAGAGGTATCCAGGAAGCAAGCCAGAGGTCAAACACAGGTAAGTAACTCACGGAAGGACCGGTAGACAGGCCGAGGGTCAAGCACAGGTAATCAAGCAGTAGAGGAATCCAGGAAGCAAGCCAGGGGTTCAAACACAGGTAGTAGCGGTAGCGGTAGTCAGGAGGATTCCGGGTCGGCACTGGTAGTCAGGTAGATGCAGGGTACAGGGTACAGGATACAGGATACAGGATACTGGACTGGAGACAGGACTCAGAAGAGACAACAAACCAGCAATTTGGAAGCGGACAGGGAAGGCCTTTTATAGGCCAGGTAACTGGTCAGGTGGGATACCCGGACGAGTGCGCATGCGCACTCGTCTTCCGTCAGCGCCGCGCACAGTGGTGAGGCGTACTGGCTGGGTTGTGACAGATACCCGAGAGCCGCAGACCCGCGCATGCGCACCTGTTACCCGGCGTACCTGTAAACCTCGTTGCGCCGCTCTACCGCGCGTGCGCAGCCCTGGAACCCGGCGGAGAGACCTGGTATTTCCCTGACATCCTCAGACACTTAAAAAGATTAAAGTCGGACATAGCCCTGCTACAGGAGACTCACTTGGCGGCAAGTGATTTCTCCAGAATGCAAAAACTTTGGGTAGGAAAGGTGCTAGGCTCAGCTTCCAAGGGCCGCAAGTCGGGTACACTTATACTCCTACACAAAAGACTAGCATACGACTTAGTCTCATTCGACAAAGACGAGGAAGGCAGGTTAATATCAATCCACCTAAAATTCCAATAGAGAGAGGTGAGGATAACTAATATATATGCACCCAATTCCCCGGACAAGTCTTATTTCACCAATTTAACATCCCAACTAGCAAAAGAAGCCAGCATACCACACCTTATAGGAGGTGATTTCAACTCAGTCCTACATAACAGTGAAGATAGATCTAACCCACACTACAGATCAAGACCGTCAGCACGTGACCAGTTCACCCGCTTCTACCACATGGTAAACACTCTTCAACTGATAGATACATGGATAAGGAATTCACTTTCTTTTCCCCGGCCCATGACTCCCTTGCCAGACTCGACTACTTCCTCTGCACCTCATCCCTTTTGCACAGGGTTAGGGATTCTACTATACACGACATGACAATTTCAGACCACTCCCCTATCTCTATTACCATAGACGCCCTCCAGACCTGTCCAGAATACAGACAATGGCAATTTCCGGCGATTTCACTTGGCCCAAAAAGCCAGTTTCAAAACAATTTTTCGTGAGGCTTAATTGGAATACTCACACAACAATAGGTCACATAAGGATAACCCAAATCTATTCTGGGAGGAAGGAAAGGCATTCCTCAGAGGCAGGATTATATCCTTCACATCGGCACATAGGAAATCCACCCATTATATGGAGGCCAGTGACAAACTACGGACAGCCCAACAGCGACTAAACGACCGTAACACCCCAGAAAACCATAAGCTATGGCAGGAAGCTAAGGACTTTTTTGACTCCTGGGCACACAATCTAGAACATATGAACATGTCTCATACTCAATTACAATACCACAAATATAAAAATAAGGCAGGGAAGCTTCTGGCCAGACTCACCAAAGGTACCTTTTTTCCATCCATATCAACGCCCTACGCCACCCTGATGGCACTCTTTCAACTTCACCCAGGAAAATATATAAAACTCTGGAATCATTTTATTATAGCCTCTATGCCCCTGAATCAATAGATCCTACTGAAGCGGCAAACTGGTTGGATGCTACACCCCTTCTCCAGATTGCACCAGACCTGCTAAACACTTTAAATGCCCCTGTTACTGCAGTGGAAATCGGGACCTCCATTGATGGCCACTCAAACGGTAAGGCCCCAGGCCTGATGGCTACACTCATGATTTTTTCAAAATGCTCAGAGACTCAATCACCCCTTCTTTCCTATCAGTATATAATTCGATATGGGACGGGGGCCCATACCTTCTGACTGGACATCAAGCAAACATAAAACTGATTGCAAAAAAAGGTAAGGACCCACAGAACCCAGGGTCGTACCGCCCAATATCATTGCTAAACATTGACTCCAAAATACTATCCAAGATAAAAGCTACCCGTTTGGCACACATTATGCCATCTCTTATCCACCACGTGCAGTCAGGGTTCACCAAGGGCAGATCGGCCCCTTCCAACCTGAGAAAGGTCTTAGCGGCCTTAGAGTGTGCAAAACAACACCCCTTAGATGATGTGGCAATTATAACTTTAGATGCCGAAAAGGCCTTTGACAATGTTAGTTTTCAATGGCTATCCCTAGTAAGGCAAAAATTCGGTATATCAGGTCCCTTTTACCATTTCATACAGAACTTGTATTCATCCCCATCAGCCACAGTAATAGCATCAGGATTACAATCTAACCCCATAACACTACACAAAGGGGCAAGACAGGGATGCCCCCATCTCCCCTGCTATTCAAACTGGCCATTGAGCCCCTTTCACAATATCTTAACACCACAGCCCCCATTCAAGGAATCCCTTTTGGACGTAAGGAACTGCGAGATGCTTTGTTTGCAGACGACATCCTGTTATTCATGGCATCCCCCAAACAGATATTCCTACCATACAAAATATTTTCAACTCCTTCCGCAAGTTCTCTGGCCTGAGAATAAATTTTACCAAGAGTGAAATCCTCCCCCTGGGTGCACACACGTCCCGACCATGGATGTCCTCCTCCCCTTTCAACATAAACAAGTACCACATCACCTATTTGGGCATCAAAATAGGGAAGGAGCCATCCTCTCTTTACCACCTCAATTACCCTCCTCTGACTTCGAAAATTGTGGTTGAGCTGGAGGCCTGGTCCAACCTTCCACTTTCACTCTTTGGGAGATGCGCACTCTTCAAAATGGTCAGCTTTGCTCGCCTTTTATACCCTTTACAAACTTTACCATTACTACTTAAACATAAAGATGTACAGACTTTTACATAAGGCAATTACTGCCTTTCTATGAAAAAAGGGTAAACCGAGAATAGCTTTATCTAAACTTGTTCTCCCAAAGAGTGCAGGGGGAGCCAGCCTTCCGTACATTAGAGTGTACAATCTTGTATGTTTATTGAGAACAAGCATGGATTGGCTATCACAATTGTCCTAATACTCTAATTATGACCTGGAATCGGCCATGGTCCATCCGATAAATCTGTCAGTACTCCTACATAGCTCTCTGCAACAAATCCCAAACCATATCAAACAAAATCTGATGTTTAGGGATACGATAGTAGCATGGAGGGAATTGCAGAAAAAAATAGGCCTCTCACCCCATGTATCCAAATTCCTCCCAATCCAAGGCAACCCCATGTTCCCCCTTGGTCTACAGTATGAACCTTTCTCCAAATGGAAAGACAAAGGTCTGACCAGAGCCTATTATCTATACCACAATGAGAATGGTGACCTTAAACCTTTTCACCTCATAGCGAAATAATTTAATCGTCCCACCCACCATTTCCTTCCAGTCTCACAATTTTCTGACTTCATTAGCAAGACCTGCCAAAGGAAACACATCAAATTCCAACCATCCTTCTTGGATAGTATGCTTGAGCAGCACAGATACTCTATCTCGTACCTGGAGATATGGGGGTTGGTGCTAGGGTTGGTCTGGAGCGGGTCTAACCCACATCCCAGAAGATATAGTTTATACAAGGTGTATTCCTCTTTGGGACTTTTAGAAGGGAGAGAACGCTAGTGTTTAAATTGAAAAATTATTTATTTGACATCAAAAAGGAAGAAGGGTGGTCAAAGTGGGATTAGCAAATCCACATAGGTACACATAAACAACATATACATCTAAAAAATGAATAGGATGCAAGAAACATAGGTAGGGAGTTCTGTGACACAGATGATAATACAAACACAAACATGTGCGTTGTTATCCGACGCGTTTCGAGTTTTAGGCTCTTCTTCAGGGAAAATTAGGATCGCCACATATGTATATTTATAATCTAAAAAGAAAAAATACAATGAAAATACATAGAAAACAGGTATATGAACTAACAATCATCGTAGAGGAAGGACTGTATGTAATGATTTCTACATTACTAAATTGTTATAGATATACTGACCCTATCTTGTGTCTTAGAGTACTATGTTGGCATCCATTTTATAAAAGCAAGAAGAAAAAAGGATTTTTTTGGGGGATTTAAACCCTGGTTTGGTAGACCAGGGTATAGTAGCTGCCTTTGCGTCCCGCCAGCACTCCAGGGCCTAGGGTCAGGCGTCCATCAGTCTCCCTTCCAGCAAGGATAGAAAGCACAGCATGCATACACACAGAAACCCATGCGGGGATCCCTACCGGAGAAAGCCAGGTCAGCAACAGAGGGCGTCTTAGGAGTCCCCCTATCACTTCCCAGAGGGGGCCCAGGAACCAGAAGTTAGTGTGGTAGCTGTAAATAACGTAAAAGGGAGTGGGTATAAAAATACATGGAATAACAACATAAAAGTTCAAATTCAAAAAATAGCGTGGTTCAGGGAGGCAGGCCAAACGGACTTTGCTGGCTGATGCTGCCAAAGCAGCCTGTGTCACCTTTCCCTGGACAGATGCCAGGGATCTAGGTGGTTAGGGAGCCAGGGCCGTACTGAAACACGGAGTGTGTAGAAAATTGTTACAATAGTATTGAGGTAAACAGCGCAATACCTTGGGACCCATCAGTGGGCAGAGGGCAGTGCGTGTTGGGAGGTCATGGACGCTGGTTGCTATGATGGTTGGTTATCAGGTGAAAGTACCTGGTGCCTGGAGGGGTAACAGAACAGACCATGCCAGCATGTAAGGTAAAAGGGCCAAAAAGGATGTATTAAAAGTACATTAGAACGGAGAAAAAAGTAATGGAAAGAAACATGTATCTGCATATATACATGCACATATGCATATACACACACACACATACGTGTATACATGCATCTACACATACATACAGGCGTGCGCACATAAGTAAGGGCAATACCTGCAGGGCTTCTTGGTTGGAACCTAAGGGTGTCCCCCAGTGGATGTTTTGCCCGCTGTTCGCCGCAGAGGGTGGGTGTCAGGTCCAATGACCTGATGCCTAAGGGTAATAACAGACCAGGCCAGAGAGTAAGGAATGGAATGAGTGTATTAACAAAGGGTAATATGGGGAGGGGTATATCTACTTGCTGTACCTGGACACCTTATGTTGAGGGCAAGGGGGGCTCCACCAATGGAGGCTTCCTGCAGGGAAGAAAAAAGGGGGGAGGTAAGAGTATTGTTATGGGGTCCTGCTGGGTCTGGGAAGTCTTGTTCTGGGCTCCAATAGTGGCTTACCTTGGGGTGTGGGATGAAGTCACACCAATTTGCTGCAGCTTGAGGTAGACTACCAAGTACCGGCAGCTATAAAGGGCTGGGTGCATATGGGGGCGCATGCGCGAAGCTCGACATGGTGGACGTCTTCCATTAGAGCTCCGCACTCCCCGCTGCACACTCGGGACCCTTAACACGGACTGAACCGCCCCACCACCGCCCGCTCGTCAGGAAATCTTGCTGATCCTCCCCGGCACACGTCGCCATGGTCCTCACGGGTCACCGGGGGAAATCTAAGCCGAAACCCATAAAAGAAGCGCTGGCCCGCGCTTCCTCCAAGATGGCGGCGAAGGCCCTCGCTAAGCAAGCTATGTCTCCCCTCCTCCCGGATCCTCCGGACACAGACGAGGAAGACGACACGGACTCAAATCTTGGAGGCTCTCCAACTATACCCTCATCAGGTATGTCACAAAACGCCTTCCTGAAGCACATGGAGAACATGTTGCAGAAGGCCCTGAAAAATACCTCAGAGCAGATCACCAATAGGCTCTCACGGGAGATAAGGGAGATAGGCCAACGCACGGCAGACCTTGAAACCAGGGTAGACGATATAGAGCTCACCCTCCAGGACCATGCCCAAGAGCAAGCTGCACTAAGGGATGAAAATGCCACCCTTCTCTCACGATTAGAGGACGCTGAGAACCGCTCCCGCAGGTCCAATTTACGTCTACGCGGCATTCCTGAGGTAATAGATGATGTCCAATCCTTCACAACGGCCCTATTCCAGGAACTTGCCCCCTCTATACCCATCGAGAGATTAGAATTCGATCGAGTCCACAGGGCCCTCACACGCCGCCAAACTGATGGCCCCCCCCCCCGGATATTATAGTGAAGCTCCACTTCTTCCGCACCAAAGAACAGCTACTCACTGCTGCCCGCAAAAAGGATGAGCTTATATTCCAAACTCACCCATACCAACTATTCTCAGACTTGGCCCCCCTCACTATAGCCAAAAGGCGAGCAATGAAGCCGCAGCTGCAAATATTGATCCAGCACCAAATTAAGTACACTTGGAAATTCCCGTTTGCTCTCCAATTCACTCACCAGGGCCATCAGCACACCAGCACTACCCCGCAAGCCCTGCAACGTCTTCTGGAAAGCCTCCATCTAGTTCCTCCAGCCCAAGCCTCAGAAGTGACGCTACCACGCACCCCAGCTAGGCTCCCTCCTCAAGCATACTCCGCCAAGCCGAACCGCCACCCTCCAGGACCCTCCTCAATCCGAAAAGGGACCCCGGCAAGATACCAAGAAGAAGATCAGTTCCTCAGCCCGAAGTCCCGCACAGCACGCTGACACCTCAGCTATAACTCTCCCTTTTTTTTCCAGCTTGTCCCTCCTGTGTCCTCTCTAGGTAACCGTGGAATCAACACGCACGTATGAACAGTCTACAACGGCATCCGTCCATATCGTCTTGTTATCCAGGTTGGAAATTTTGAATTTGGACGCCATGCTGTGCTGACGTTTCTTCCACCCCGACACCTAGAAGACAACAGCTGGGTATGTAACCTACACCCCCAGTAGGACAGTTCCTGACACCCACCTACCTCCTCGGAGGTCCACCGATGGTTCAGTCACCATCCCTATCTTCACCGCCCCATACTCTCACATGCCCCTGTCGTAGTACATTGTACTACATTTTGTTGGACTTTATTTTATTTTGCTAATACACTTACCCTCATTTGATTTTGTACCAATTGCCTGATGTGTATGCCTGATATTCAGTTCTCCCTTTTTTTTTTTTTTGTTGTCCTCACCTTCCCCCCCCTCATTAAGTATGATCACCACACTGCCTCATGCTTCTGGCCTGGCTAAACCCCAAGCTAGAGACATGACGCCCATTGTGCTAGTAGCTTCAATAATGGTTTCACCTGTATGACCACCATTCATGACAAGTATATACTGTACTGCTCACTACCATCTCTTTCTTAACCAACCCAGCCCTTCCCTCCCCCTCCTCCCCATCCCTCTCCCCCCACTCCCCTCCTTCCTCCCCATTCCCCCCCCCCCCCCCTCCCCCCCCCTCCCCCCTCCTCCTCCCTCAACGCCTTCCCCCCCCCTCTCTTCCCTCCTCCTAACCCCCCCCCCCTACCCCCCCCCCCCCTCACCCTTACCCCGCTGGGTCATACGCATTCTGATTGCCAGTACCAAAAACCAGATCACTCTGGAGCACTTAAGCGAAACCGTTACTTCCACCATATACTCTCCCTACCCCTCCTCCCCCTCTCCCCCTCTCTCCTCCACCTTACGCTCTCCTCTCAACACCTTCCCCCCCCCACGAACTGAAATCAACTGATCTACCTCTCTACCCTCCCACCATGTGAGCCTTAACCATTCAATCTATCTCAACCACGCTACACCCTTGTGCAGCGGGGAGCAGTCACTGCCCCCCCCAATACTTGGTACTCTCACTCTCCGGCCGGGTTTTTAGCCGCAGAGTCTGAGTGCCCCTCTGTCGGGCCTATTCCAGCCCCACAGTTCCAGTGCCGCATCCAATGTTTAGCCCTACGACCAGTAAACCCTCTCCCTTGCCCCCGCTCCCCTTTCTTCTCCCCTTCCTCCTACTCTATCTCATTCCCTCTTCCTCTCCCAGCCTTGACCAGGAGGCTCGCCGGACCCACGCATATGTCTATGTTAACTCCCCCCACCCACCCAAATGGCTCCTTTAAATATACTATCCCTAAATGTTAAGGGGTTGAACTCCCCTAATAAAAGGGTTAAAGCGTTTCAGAACTTCGCCTCATTAAAAGCGGACATTGTCGCCCTGCAGGAAACCCACTTTTCTACCCGCACCACCCCAAAATTCTTTAGCTCCCGCTACCCCAGAGTATTCACAGCCTCGGCAGACACCAAACACAGAGGGGTCCTCCTTGCCTTCCATCACTCCCTTCCTTTCACCCCTACACTAGAGATAAAAGACCCAAATGGTCGCTATATAATACTAGTCGGACTTCTGCAAGAAGTGGAAACGACTTTTGTCTCATATTACGCCCCAAACGTCAACCCGATGCCCTTCTTCTCTCATCTCCTAAAAGTCACTAAGGATCATTGTAAAGGAACGCTCTTTATGTGTGGTGACTCTAACTTGGTACTACATTCCCACCTTGATAAGTCTCCCTACACCCCTGAACAATTCTCTCTCTCCACGCAGTTCCGAGCTTTGATGCAACGAGAGGCCCTGCTTGACTCATGGCGGGAATGTAACCCCCTTAAAAAGAATTATACTTTCTACTCTCACCCTCACAAATCTTTCTCTAGAATTGACCATGTCTTTATCCCAATTGCCTCTGCCCCCATCCTACTCCACTCCTCCATTCACCCAATCACTTGGTCGGATCACTGCGCAGTAGTCACCACTATCTCCTCCCTGATCCCCCGAAGTAGCGATAGATCTTGGAGCCTGAACGAGTCACATCTTACGAACCAATCCTACTGCCTAGACATTCAGGTGGCCCTTAAAGACTACCTCCATCACAACGCTACACCCGATATCTCTCCGATTTTATTGTGGGAAGCACACAAGCCGGTGATCCGGGGCAAGTGCATTTCAGTAGCCTCACAGATCAACAAGATCAGGAAACTTAAACTCCAACAACTCGAATCAGACTTTCAAAAGCTATTCCTACAATTCCAACTATCCCCCACAGAGTCCAATAAATCCTTACTGGAAAAAGCCAAGTTGGAACTTGACCTCCTCTTGGCCGAGTCTGCTGATAAATATATCTGCAGATCCGGCCATAGGATCTACACCAAGGCAAATAAACCAGACACATTTTTAGCTTTACGCCTACGCCAACCCCATCAAGGCCACAACCCCATCAGGCTCAAACTGGCCTCTGGCATCCACACCAGCAACCCACTAAAGGTCCTCTCAGAGTTCCGCACACGCCTTGCTAACCTATATGAGGCAAAGGGTCCCCTACCTCCTAATCAGACGGAAACGTTATTCCGCGACCTCTCGATCCCAAAGCTGTCAGAGACCAGTCGTGAGACTATAGATAGCACTATCTCAGTAGATGAAGTCCTCATGGCCATCAAAAACCTCAAGCCAAATAAGCGCCCGGGGCCGGATGGCCTCCCGGGCTCGTACTATAAAAAATTTGCCCCCACTCTCGCCCCCCTACTCGCCAAATCCTTCAATGCCCTATTGAAACAGCAATCATTTGGTCAAGATACGCTGACAGCCACGATAGCAATGATCCCTAAGCCCAACACCGATCACACCCAATGGTCCAACTACAGACCCATATCCCTCCTGAATGTAGATGTAAAGCTCCTGGCCAAAATTCTAGCCCTGAGGCTCAACCCGATCATAGGTAGCTTAATCTCCAAAGACCAGGTAGGTTTCATACCCCGTAGACAAGCTAGCGATAACATTCGTCGAATTATTCTCTTGCAGCATTTAGCCAAATCCCGCAAAATCCCTATGCACCTCCTGTCATTGGACATCAGGAAAGCTTTCGACACAGTCTCATGGCCCTACCTGCATTACATTCTGCAAAGATGGGGCTTTGGCCCCAACTTCCTTACATGGATAGACGCCCTCTACACCCGCCCCCAGGCCTATGTGCAATACTCTGGCTTCAAATCGGCTCGTTTCCCGATCCAAAGAGGCACCAGACAGGGCTGCCCCCTTTCCCCTCTAATATTCGCCTTAGTCATTGAACCCCTAGCCGCCATGATCCGATCCAATCAAAGCATTCAGGGACTGGAAATAGCTGGCACCTCCCACAAATTATGTCTCTTTGCAGATGACGCGCTACTATTCATCACCTCCCCACACACCACTTTACCTAACCTTCTACACCTATTGGACAAATTCGCTAAAATATCAGGACTGGAAGTCAACCGAGAAAAATCTAAAGCCCTTAATGTGTCTCTCCCCCAATCTGATCTACTCCTACTACAATCCAATTTCCCTTTCACATGGTATCCTTCTTCCATCCCGTACCTAGGAATCAAACTAACTAGTGACCCTTCCCACCTATTTCAAGCTAACTACCTCCCAATGCTGAGAAACCTTTCCGCCCTTCT
Organism: Lithobates sylvaticus; assembly: GCA_028564925.1. Classification (NCBI taxonomy): domain Eukaryota; kingdom Metazoa; phylum Chordata; class Amphibia; order Anura; family Ranidae; genus Lithobates; species Lithobates sylvaticus. Next base: position 467,265,162 of record CM053027.1, read on the forward strand.
CAACACCTGGCTCCCACTGTGTGTCTCATGGCTGGGCCGAATAGTTGCAGTAAAGATGTCCCTTCTACCGAAACTCCTATACCTATATAGAGTCTTACCCATCACTATCCCCCCTTATTTTCATAGGGTGATACAACACCGAGCTCTTAAATACATATGGGGAACAAAAAAACCCAGAATTACGTGTTCCACTATGCTCCGTAGTAAACTTTGGGGAGGTCTAGGAGTGCCCAACTTTGCGCACTACTTCCATGCAGCCCAACTAGCCCAATTATCCTTATACCACGCGAAGACGGAAATTCCCCTATGGGTGGCAATAGAAGCAATAGACTCCCACCCCATCCCGGTCTCCAATTTGCTATGGATCCCCAAATCAAGCCGAACTTCAGTCAGGAACCCGGTTACACTCCATTCGCTGAAAATCTGGGATAGGCTCTCCAAAACCTTCCGCCTAATATCACCCCATCAACCACTCCTCTCCTTTTTAGGTCACCCACTCTTCCCCCCTGCCTACACCGATCCACCCGCCTTCGACGCCTGGGGGCAGGCGGGTCTGACTCGTATCCGCGATATGCTCTCTCGAGGTAACATAATACTATTTCCTGACCTGCAGACCCGCTCGCATCTCCCCCCGAGGGAATGTTTCCGTTACCTCCAAATCTCTCACTTTATTCGGACCACTATAGGTCCGAACATCACCGGCACGAGCCTAACAACGTTCGAGAGTATATGCGACTCGGACCCGCATGCCCCAGGCATAATCTCCCAGCTCTACGCCCACCTTACATCCCCACCGGCCTCCCCACCCTCATATGTGACGACATGGGCCAAAGACCTCCAAATAGACCTAGACCCTGAAGCCTTATCTACAATCTGGACCAACACGAAAATAGCCTCTCAAAATATCGTTGCCTCAGAAGCCAATTACAAAGTCCTTATGAGATGGTACCTGGTTCCATCCAGGATTGCTAAATTTACCCCATCATGCTCTCCTAACTGCTTCAGAGGATGCACAGAAATAGGCACCCACCTCCATATATGGTGGACCTGCCCGATCGCAAGAGACTTTTGGGCAACGATATTCCACATGGCCTCGACCCTCCTTGGCCGCGACATTCCTCCGGACCCCTCCCTCGCTCTCCTGAACCTTCCCTCAATGGACCTACCAAAGGCGCAACTACGTCTCCTGCTCCAACTCTTCACAGCAGCCAAACAGACACTAGCGAGAAGCTGGAGGACCCCTAACCTAAATATAGCCGAGGTCAGAAATAGAGTCACACAAGCGATGATACATAGTAAAATCGAAGCCACAATTCTGGATAGAATCCCCCAGCATCTAAAGATCTGGCGACCCTGGGCAGACAAATTCCTTCCGCCCGACTTTGACACCACGTTGCTGGAACCCTGAGCCTCCTCTGATTTAATTAGATTTTACCGTAAAAATTGAACCTTACCACTTCCGGGCGAGCCTCCTGGCCAATCTTTCTCCTCTCCCCCTGGTCACCCCTCCCTCCTATCCCCCCCACTCTTCTCCCCTTAACCACTACTTCTAACTCCCCCACCTGTCCCCCCCTTTCACTCTCTGACTCACTCTCCTGCTTTGCCCCTCCTAATAAGGTAACCTATATTTACACCTTTATGACCCTTGCTGTAACCACCCTCACTTCAGCAGAGCTTCCACTCAACCTCATGTAACTCTTTGTTGGGACCTTGGTCCCGGTTTTGCACTTGTTTATGTGTGATGCGCACCGTTCGAGTTTCGATAATGCACCGACTGGTGTATCGTTTTTTGCCTTACCTCTTCTACTCGTTTCGCACCAGTTGTAACCTTTCGCTCTGTTTATCGTTTTGCACCAGTTGTAACCTTTCTCTCTGTATAAACGTAATAGTTGTATATTGTTATATCTTAACCTGTAACAGCGAATGTCTCATTACTTTGTATCCAGTTTTTTTTGTTACCAATAAAACTATTTGAAAAGATAACAGATCTACCGGGTCCAGTCAATATTGATAACATCCTCAAGGGCTACAGGACCACCAGAAGCATTACACCGAACGAATCTTGGAGGGAAACACAATTAAAACTAATGCACAGAGCCTACTTTTTATTGAAGCATCCCTCCTCCACATCTTGTCCATGGTGCTCTTTCCGTAAACCATTGTTACTCCACCGCTTCTGGCTTTGTCCAAGGATTTCCACCTATTGGTCCTCAACCCTCATGTTCATTTATGAAATGACTAACTGGCAACCCGAGAAAGACCTTTTGCTCCTCCTGTTCGGTTACCTTCCATCAAAATCGGAATCCCCACACACATCTAATCTGTTACCACAAGAAAACGATCAATGGGTCCTCCTAACGCTGCTCATAGCCCGCAGAAACATCCTTAACCTCCCTGGCAGTAATCCCGAGTCTGGCTCGTGGTGGAACTTCAGTACCATAAGCGGTAACCCCGAGCCAAACTCGGGATCACATTGCAGGATACAGGGGAAGTTACTTACCTTGTCCCCTGGATCCTGTGATGTCTCCCCGCTGTGTGTGCAAGATCCTCCGCTAGATTCACACAGTGCCGAGTGCCGATGATCTCCGTTCCCTGCGACGTTACAACGCACGGGAGCGGAGATTGGCGCCAAATTCAAAAAAGTTAAAACACACAAAACACATACAGTACTGTAATCTTACAGATTACAGTACTGTATAAAAAAATTACACATCCCCTTTGTCCCTAGTGGTCTGTCCAGTGCCCTACATGTAGTTTTATATAATAAATAGATTTTTTTTCTGCCTGGAAACTGGAGATTGTCCATAGCAACCAAAAAGTGTCCCTTTATGTCAAAAGTGGTTTTAGACCAGCTAGAAAACAGTGGTAATAAATTAGAATCACAATTCATCATCAAACACTAAATCTAATGACAGCGACAATTCTGCAACTGAGCAAATGTCAGTGTTTTTGATTCGATTACATTATTGAATAATTTGTATAGATATTTATTATATTATAATTTATGATTTTTTGTTTCAAACTTTATCATACCCGGGATGTCTACTAGACTCTGGTTTGGACATATTTAAGTGAGTTATTCATAAGAATTGCAGGCCTACAATATAAAACGCCAAATTTCCATGCAAAATAATTGTACCGCTTTTGGTACAAAATTCCAGACATAATCATACTGCCAGGGAGGTTAACCATTGGATTGTTCCCACTCCTCCGAAAGTATCCGTAATGATAAGCCCCCTCAAATCTCTGCTTTTCCAAGAAAAATTGGATGTCATGATCGAACACAAATGGCCCAACAACAAATTCACGAGAAAATGGTCATCCTTTATCGACTGCTGTCTGACACCTTCAGAAAATAAACACCTATACTTGACATCATTCCCTTCCTTTCCAACAAAAACCACATCCCAACCCAATGCCTATCTCACAGGCAGACACGCCTTTCCTCTAAATAAGCCTCAACACCAAGAGCTCTCCTTCTCTGAGAATAATTTGATATTGTGCTTGGACGATTTCACCTAGAGTCAATCTGTTGTCTGTTAGGATCTACATAATAGACAAACATGCGTTTTTTTTTTTTTTAAATATGTTTATTGAAATTTTACAGTCAAAAGTACATAGTTCGAAGATGTAGGAGTAATTAACCAGAAAACAATAATACAAATAATATAGAATAGTGAGCAGGATAACACTGCAAGATTCTGGGCCTATAAACAGTAAGGATAAAACTGGAAATGTTGTGTCTGGTCTAACACAGGAAGTTAGCTGAAGGCTCTGCCTAGGGAGTGGAAGCATGCAAACATTTACTCGTATAGTGGGTAGGGATGTAATTTTGTCCATGTATATATTTCTGGGTTTATACCTAGGGTCACCGAAGGGGGACAACTTTCGTCTGTCCCTAATCGGTGTCTCCTCTTGTTTCTATCTCACATCCTTCTTCCCTTTCTTCCTCTCTCCTCCTACCTGTTCCCCTTTCTACTCTTTTATGCAAATATATTCTCCCATACTCCTTCCTCATAGCAATAGATGTTATAATTATTGTAGAGATTATCTGGTTTATCTGACTACCTTGTTTGTTATCATCTCTAACTGTAAAAATTTTAACAAAACTAATAAAATATCATGAAAAAAAAAAAACAATATAGACAATCATAATCAGACTAAGAGATCACGGCAGTGTTTTATATGCTTGGTCTCCCATGCATATTGTGATTAACTTTCTTATAATAAATATTATTAGTTTAAACGCAGGAAAAAAAACATTTGACTAGCACAGGAAGCTAGACTTTTTTTTCTTTCACTTTCACTGGGCAAAATGCTATGATTTTTTTTTTATGAATATACCACATGGGCTTTGACTAAAGGAATAGAGACTGCTCACTTAGTAAAGTGAATGTTCACTGAGCTTAGTAAATAAGATGAAAATGCGATCACTTTAATCAACCAATCTAGTGCTAGAAAAAAAAAAAAAAGTATATTTATATTATATAAAATATTTCTTATTTTCTTATTTTATGTGCTAACAATTGGATATTCAAAGTAAACACAGGTTTACCTTTTTACTAATTTACTAATTCTATAAAGTGTACAGCCTCTATTCCTTAAGTAAATCAACACCCCCTAACATTTTTTACTGCTAAGGGCATTAGATGCTACCTCAGTCCTTATTTAGTAATGCATATGATAATATCAGAAAAGTATTTTTTTATAGTTTTATAGTCAATATTAAGTGGCATTGTTACACATTCTACTATAGTACCGTTAGAATAACAATACTGTAAAGTGTTGCTGCAGAAGTTTTTGTTCAAACTGATTTTCCACTGAACTTGTCCAAAAAAAAAAACATTGAAACCTTACTTTAATTATATTCGATTAAAATTCAGACCCATACAAGAGAAATGTTGTAAGCTTGTAATTAGGTGAAACCCAAAGGTGATGTTTAATGAGTCTCAGGCTAAACAAATATTCTGCTACTAATTACAATTTGCCAGTATTAAGAACTCTAATGATGTTCACAATCTCCTCAATGCAATTCTTAAGAAGTATTTAGATTTCTATTAATTTGACTAATGTTGATCCAATTTTTATATAATGTCAAATGGTGCTAGTAAGTATTTAATATACCACTCAAAGTAACTTCTATAAAGAGTATATTGAATAATTAAACTTTTTTCATGATAAAAAGATAAAGAAATAATACTGGAGACCAACAACATTAAACCATGTAAAAGTGCTATCAATATAGTGTTTCATTACAACTAGTGATGAGTGAATGTGTGCTTGGATTTAATTCCCAAGTTGTTCATTGAACTCATTCATTTGAAATTATAAGTCAATGGGGGCAAATCTTAAAAATCAATATTGGCAATTTTCAAACCTAATAGGCAAGGGGTTTTCAAACAAAAATCATGGGGGGGGGGGGGGGGGGGGGGGGGGGTTATTGTTCTGGAGGACATGTACAAATAAAAAAAAAATATAAAAAAACTAGCATTTAACAAGGAGAGGGTCCTACTACTGTGACTTTGAGGGTGACATTGGAAGACATCAATCCTTTTGACTACATGCTTGGGAGATGTCTTTAAGCTATATGTGGTGTTACAGAACAGTACGATTCTCACAGACAGCATCAGCAACGTCATTACATTACATTTCTTTAATGCTATATTAATGCTTGACTTTAATATAGCATCAGTGGCACTCCAATCTGATAAATTCTTATAACTAGAAAAAAATAGCTTTTTCAGCTAGTTGTAGATACAACACCTGGTTTCTTTAACCAATCCTTAACCACTTCAGCCCCGAAGAATTTACCCCCTTCCTAATCAAGCCCTTTTTTGCGATGCAGTACTGTGCCGCTTTAACTGAAAATTGAGCGGTCGTGCAATGTTATACCCAAACAAAATCGATGTCCTTTTTTTCCCACAAATAGAGATTTCTTTTGGTGGTATTTGATCACCTCTTTTGTTTTTAACGCAAAAAATAAACCTGCAAAGAGCAAACATTTTGAAAACAAATCAATATTTTTTACTTTTTGCTATAATAAATATCCCAAAAAAATATATTAAAAAAATTACTTCTTCCTCAGTTTAGGCCGATATTTATTCTTCTACATATTTTTGGTAAAAAAAAAAATCGCAATAAGCATATATTGATTGGTTTGCGCAAAAGTTATCACGTCTCCAAATTAGGGGATAGATTTATGGTATTTTTATAATTAATTATTATTTTTTTTTATTAGTAATGGTGGCGATCTGGGATTTTTATCATGACTGCGACATTGCGGCAGACAGATTGGACACTTTTGACACTATTTTGGGACCATTGGCATTTATACAGTGATCAGTGCTGTAAAAATGCATGGATTACTATGTAAATGTCACTGGCAGGGAAGGGGTTAAACACTAGGGGGCGATCAAGGGGTTAAGTGTGTTTTCTAGGCGTGTTATAACTTTAGGGGGATGGGCTCACTAGAACATGACAGAGATCACTGCTCCCAATGACAGGGAGCAGTAGATCCCTGTCATATTGCTAAGCAGAACAGGAAAGTGCCTTGTTTACATAGGCATCTTCCCGTTCTGCCTCTCCGTGTCACGATCGTGGGCCAACAGAGTACATTGAGTCCCGACGTATGGGTACGATGTTTTGCGCACCCATGCCACTTTGCTGACGTATATCGGCGTGAGCCGGTTGGCAAGTGATTAAAGAGTTTGTAACCCCCCAAAAAATTGAAAAGATCCTGTTCCCTTAAAGAATATATAACAGCACAGTGCTTGTGCTGTGTAATTTGGCCCCTTGTTTAACCTAAACAAACTGGCTAGTCCTGACAGTTTCTGCCTTCCACCCTGTAAACTGACCATGCTTTATCATGGCTGCTGAGCCCTCACATGGGGATCAGTTTACATGCCTCTGTCGGCCGCAGCTATCTGCAGCTTTCCTCTGTAAAAATCTTATTAAATATTACGCCTGAGGGGTCCCATTAGTCTGCCTGTAAAGTAGTGCATCATCTGTCTCATATGTTTCACAGTCCTGCAGCAAAATTACATTTCTAAAGAAAAAAAATACTTGCGGCTGTAATGTATTGCCTGAAATATAGATACAAACCAATTAAAAAAATAGCGTGGGTCCCCCCCCCCAGTCCAAACCAGGCCCTTTGGGACTAATATGGATATTAAGGGGAACTCCACGCAAAATTATAAAAAAATTGAGTTGGAGTCCCCCCAAAATCCATACCAGATCCTTATCCGAGCAAGCAGCCTGGAGGACAGGATGGGGGGGGGGGAGAGCAAGCGCCCCCCTCCTGAACCAGGCCACATGCCCTCAACATGGGGAGGGTGCTTTGGGGTCCCCCCAAAGCGCCTTGTCTCCATGTTGATGGGGACAAGGGCCTCATCCTGCAACCCTTGCCTGGTGGTTGAGGGGGTCTACGGGCGGGGGGCTTATCGGACTCTGGAAGCCCCCCCATGTGGATGGGTTCCGGGTACATTGTGCCACCACCCTTTCACCAAAAAAAAAAGTGTCAAAAAGTAAAAAAAACACAAAAGAAAAAAGTGTCCCACTATTGTCCATCTTTCTTCAATCACGCTGCCTGACGGACCAAAAAATAGAAGAAAAAAAAAGCTCTGCCTCGATGGGAGGCATCCCGCCAACTGCTGCCAACTGCTGTCTTTGTTATAAAGGAAAGGGCGGAGCCACTTGCTGACAGCACATTATGTCGGTTACGTCACCGGGTGGCCCAGCCCTTGCCTATCTTGGACCCCTACACCCACCGGACAAGGGTTGTGGGGATGAGGCCCTTGTCCCCATCAACATGGGGACAAGGTGCTTTGGCAAGGGGCCTGATATGGTCGCTCCCCCCTATCCTGACCTTTCAGGTTGCTTGCTCAGATAAGGGTCTGGTGCTGATTTTGTGGGGGACCCCCACACCATTTTTTTTATTTTGGTGTGGGATTCCCCTTAACCACCTCAGTACACTGTGTTGTTATACTACACTGCCTGCACTGACTGAATATAGAGTCTACACTGAATATCTAGTCTACACTAAATGCAGAGTATATATATATATATATATATATATATATATATATATATATATATATATAAACACATATATATTAAATACACTGGCCAAAGGCAACCCACCATATGTTTGTGAGCAAACAAGCACCCAATGTTCGAGTCATACTCAATGTTTCCCAAAGTATTCAAATATACAGTAGACTTAAGCTATGTGTTGGAAATAGGCTAGCTTTTGGGCAATATCTGAGCACTTAAATAGGATGACAATTGAAATAGTTCTGCAGTGTGGATCTTTTTTTGTCTCAGCATCTGCCTGCAGTGTGTCAGGCAGGTGGTAAAAGTAACAACCCTTTGGGTATCACAATCACAAGGAAATACGGGACTATCTTCCCAATAGCTGGATGAGAGCAAAGCAAATGCCCAAATGTTTACCAGTTTGACAGGAGCTGAACGGCTTTTATAATAGTGGCAATACCTCAGCTATTATACATGATAGCTTCCCCTCTCAATAATTAAGTGCAGCTTAAAGCGGAAGTAAACCCATCGATTTAACAGTTTAAAAAAAAAGGCATGCCGGGAATGCTAACTGCACATTGGCTGTGCTCTCAACCAAACAGTCAAACCATCCAATGGCTGGTGTCATAACGGATCACATGTGCAGCACCGTGGCAGTTGGAGATTAAACAGAGGCAAAGATGGCAGCTTCCTTGGCTGAAAACGATAGGGGGGTTTACTTCCACTTTAATAACCAGTGACATCAATGGCTTCAATAATGTATATGTCTGGGAATCCCCAGCCATTAGGCAAAGGGTCAGAGATAGTTTAATTTTAAAAACAAGTGTGAGATTCTGCCCATTTCATACCAAGCCCTTTGAGTTTGGCATGAATTTTAAGGGGCTACTCCATACAAAAACAAAAATTGAAAAAAATGGGTGTGTCCCAGGAAATTTATACCAGACCTTTTGGGTCTGATATTAATTTTAAAGAGGACCTACTCCACAAAAAATGCTTTGGGCCCCCTACAAATTCATATCGGATCCTTCACCACCCTGGCGTTCTGATTATGTCAGTATTTTTGAATGTCAAAGCGGTACATTGTTTTGCATGGAAATGTGTTGTTTTATATTGTAGGCCTGTAATTCTTAGGAATAACTCAATTAAATCTGTCCAAACAAGAGTCCAGTACACATCCTGGATATGATAACGTTTGAAACATGAAATAATTAATTATAATATAATAAATCATTATAAATAATTATAAAAAAATAATAATATAATAATAATACATTTTATTCAATAATGTAATCAATAGACATGTGCGCCGTTAATAAATTTGTTTTGTTTCGTTCCGTTCCGTATTAGAATTAATTCGTATTTCGTATTTCGTAATTCGTGTCCAAAATTTCATACGAAATATGAATTTTTGTTAGGTTTGTTAACTTTTCGTAACAATTATGAATGTTCGTTATAATGAATTTATCATTATGAGGGGCTCCCACCATCCCTGTGCTGTGCTGACTTCCTGGGTTTTTAACTTTTAGGTTTGTTAACTTTTCTTAACAATTACGAATGCCCGTTAGAAATTTGGATCTGAAATTCGTAAACAAAATTTCGTATTCCGTACAAAATTCTGAAGCATAGCAATTCGTATTTCGGATCCTCCCAAATGTACGAATTTATGGAAATTCATCCAAATTTCCCATTCGTATGAAACTAATCGCACATGTCTAGTAATCAAACCAAAAACACTGAAATTTGTCCAAACAAGCGTGCAATATTACTAGTCACTGTAATACTATGCCTATTGGTTTAGTAAAACATGAAAAATTTTGAAACACGGGACTGCACAAAGTCTAAAGTCACAATGAGGACAATGGAACCTGCTTTCCTTTCTGCTTTTCTTTCCACTGTCATCTTGTTTCGAGCAATAAACCACGCACATCCTTGTAGGTGCTGACTTTTTCTCGGTTGGTGGGATGTAGTCCATGAAGTGACGACCAGTCAGGCATTCCGGGCAGCTCTATTCACAGCCATTGATGGTGTTTGGTGGTTCAGAAAGTTACGTTCGGCAACTTTGCGAATTAAGTCAGAATGAATCACAGGCTTGTCACACTTTTTTGGAGCAGAATGTAGGCATTCCACAAGCATTGCTCAAGAAGATGCCTGAAGATCGTCTTGGACTTCTTTTGCTCTTTCCTCATTGCTGGGTAGAATGTCATTGCTTGGTTGGCTCTGTCGACACCTCCCATGATGTTATTGTAATCTATCACTACTGGTCTCTTCATGATTTCTTTCTCACCTTTTGTGCTTATCATAACAGTGGAGGTATTATGAACTTTACTCATCAGGCACACATCTTTCTTGTCACGCCATCGCAGTGCCATCATTTTGCCTTTCTGCGAGACAACCATTTCTCCAGTCTTCAGCTTCTTATTGCCAAACATTGGCAGCATGTCACGCCGGTTAGCCCTAATGGTTCCATAGGCATCTGTTTTGTTTTGCAGAAGAAACTCATAAAGTTCAGGAGATTTATAAAAGTTGTCGGTTGTTACGCAATAGCCCTGATTTAGCAATGGTTCAATGAGTGAAAGAACAGAAGATTTTGCCATTCCATAGTTGCTGTATTTTGGATTGAATTTTGTTCCTTTTCCAGTGTATATTACTGAATTCCAAATGTAGCCAGTTGACTATTCACATAGCATATAGGATTTTATGCCAAATGATGCTCTCTTTGATGCAATGTATTGTACCCAGCTGAGCCCTCCCTTGCAGGCCATTCAACTTTAATCTATGCTGATATCTCTTTCATGCACATAGCTTTGTTGGAAATGCATTAGAATCATTTGAGATACTTCCCAAATTTTCTTTAGTTTTGGTGCAGGATGAGTAGTTTCATCAAATTCTTTTGATGTTTTCGAAGTGTAAATATTTCATGATCAGGGAAAATCTGTACTCTGACATGATCGTGCCAAAGAATGGAGTGGTAAGAAATACATTAGTTGTTCAATACCACTTCTGCAGGGGTTTTCCCACCACTTTCTGAAGTATTATTAGGCCCAGAAATTTCCAAATGTCATCCTTGGTCACTGGTTCCCAATTTCTGCTTCTTGGAAACTTCCAGTGCGTAGTAGCTAATTGTTGCTCTTTGTACCAACTTAAAAGTCTCAGTAACTATTTTTTCAATAACCTCATCGGTCAAAAATAATTGTAAGTATGCCAAGGAGTTGTCGTGTTCAACATCTACTTTTATACCAGATGCTCCAGTAAATGAAAATCTTGGTGGTGCTGCCTGATCCGCACCACAGTCATTAGAGCACCAAGAACGCAGAATCGTTGCTGTCGTCACTTTCAGTGTCTGATGACGTATTTCCCCAGGGATTACTATCACTCAATCCTGCAAGTGATTCTAATTCACTATCACTGTTTTCTAGCTGTTCTAAAACCACTTTTGTCCTAAAGGGACACTTTTTGGATGCCTTGGACTTTCTCAAGTTTCCAGGCAGAAAGAATAGTAAAAGTGTAGGCAGGGCATTGGACAAAGCACTAAGGGCAAAATTGAGGTAAAATGGTTTGATACAGTAATGTAATCTTAACAGATTGCAATGTATTGTGTGTATGTAATGTTTTGAACTTTTTTTTATTTTCCGCCCCCCTGCGGCACTTACAGGGAAGGAAACTTGGAAGATGGATGCCGGCCACAGCAGGAGGACATTGGGGATCGTAGGGACAAGGAAAGTAACAGTACAGGGATACTACGGTGTAAAACCAAGTGTGGCTTGGGGTTACCGCTTTTGGTACTGAAAAATAACCCCGAGCTACACTCGGGATTATCGCCAGGGAGATTAATCTGAGCACGCAGCCTAGCTGGTCAGGAAAGAGGGGAACATCAAGATGGGTTGTACCATCCCCCAGTTGTTATATTCAAGGGTGCAGGGTCTCCTGGGTGACAATCATTGATCACACATGTGTGATATTGGAGTTGGTTTGCTTAAAGCGGAGTTCCACCCAAAAATGGAACTTCCGCTGTCCGGATCCCCCCTTCTGGTGTCACATTTGGCACCTTTCAGGGGGGAGGTGGGAGCAGATACCTGTCTAATACAGGTATTTGCTCCCACTTCCGGTGAAAGATCGCTGCAGTATCTGTGGCGATCTACGCCATGTCCAGCCCCACCTCCGTCCCCCCCGCTGTCTTCTGGGGGACACACAAGTCCCAGAAGACAGCAGGGACCACTCAGAACACGCAGCGCGACTTGCGCTTGCGCAGTAGGGAACCAGGCTGTGAAGCCGCTGGGCTTCACTTCCTGTTTCCCTTACTAGAGATGCGGGCACCTCCACCCGGAGGGATGGGTCTGCTTTGGGTGAGGACATCGCAGGCACACTGGATAGGTAAGTGTCCTTATTTTAAAAGTCAGCAGCTGCAGTATTTGTAGCTGCTAACTTTTAATTTTTTTTTATTTTAGGCGGAACTCCGCTTTAATGATGGTAAATGTTTTAAGTGAGCCCACATCAGTCTGAACTTCATTTTAGGGGCATGGCATCCCACTTATATTAAAACAGATCGAAGCTAAGTCCAAATCTTGCCCACACAGGGGTTTCAGTTTTACACAGTAGCTACAAAAACATACTATTCAAAAAAGCAAATGGTGTCTCCGGTGTGCATATATCACAGAGTCCTTAGAGCGGACATGGTATGGTTCCGAGGATTTTCCAAAAGGTTTTATTTGGAGATTGGATCAATTCAGGCTGCTTTGGCTCGCAGCTTCCTTCCCTGGGGATCGGCAGTAGTATCACTCGATTATCCATAGATATGCATATCTAGTTGTCGCCTTCCCGTATGGGTGATCGTATAATCGTGCCCCTTTCCCATCAGTGAACCGACTCGCTCACTCCATTGGGGGATGACGTCATGACGTGGCGTCCAGGCGGAACTGACGTCAATGCGTTTCACAAGGGGGAGGTGTGTAGCTTCAACTGGACCAGATGAAGCTACACAATTGATCCAATCTCCAAATAAAAACTTTCGGAAAATCCTCGGAACCATGCCATGCCCGCTCTAAGGACACTGTGATATATGCACGGAAGAGACATATGTGTTATACACAGCATCAACCGGCATCCATCTGTCCAAGGGAGCGGTAATGTATGGCGCTTGCATGATATGACTGCAACATTCTAAGTGAAATAGATGTTTCTTTCACATACTAGCTGAAAAATGGTTGCTGTGTTGCACTAGAAAGACTACACTCTCTGATAAGTGAACTTTGGAATTAGTCCCAGCTTGACTTTTAGTCTCCACCACAGCGGTATATATATATACCCTTATCCATGGATGGTGTCATTTTCTATTTGTTCAAGGATATTTGGTTCATTCCTGCTGCTTGCACTGGATATGTATATTTAATAGGCATTTTCCTTTATACAATTCATCATTTGACTTTTCATACATCCAGTGTTCCTTCCCGCAGTTTGGGTTATCTTTAGGGTCTCTCCTTTCCCCTCACCGGCTCGAGCCTCCAGGGGGAATTGGTGACAGTGTGCCTGGCCACACACTGCTTTTGCTGAATTGCCCAGTGACAGGCAAGGCTGCCACCAAATTCCTTTGGCGTCCGGACGATCTTTTGTTATTTGTGTTACATTTTGTCTTGTCCCCCCCTCTTGTCTGTGGTTGCCTAGTACTGGCCCATGTGGACTAGACGGCAATTAATATCAGGTTTAGTCAATTATTTGTTATTATTTTACTTTTTGATACATGTTATAGTATATGCCCACTAATAAAATTCTTACTTTTGTACACTACTTAGGACTTCACATATGTATTGCTTTTCAGTAAGCCCCACTTTTTCTTGTCTCTGCCTGGTTGAGACACCATTCGCTTTTTTGAATACATGTTTAGGGGTTGGAATGCAAGTACATATATAGGGCACATATCTATTTTCATGTAGAAACAAGCCTCTTTTTTTCATATGTTCTTACAAAAACATACTAGCCTTTTTGACTACTTTTCTTTAGCTTCATCGCTGTTAGCAATCATCTCCTGACCACAGAATTCTCAGGTTACATCAGCCTTTCTGTTTTAGCACCTTGCTGTATGGTCACACAAGCTGCAGGTATTCAGCAAAATCTAGACATAGGATTGAAGGTTTTGTCCCGCCCAAGACACTTTAGAACCTTCAAACTCCAGGCCCTGCTTCGGGGGGATTACAAAACCCAGGAAAACTTAAACACATTCTTCTCATATCACAATAAACATGCTGGAGCTTCTAAAACTGCAAATTTGAGATTACTGTGTCATACTTACCTCCCTTTCCTAAGCTCATGCGTGGCAGAGCCTAGCACTGTAACAATGAACATGACCATATATGGTCAATGATGTTACGGGCAGTGGCAAGTTACACCTCCATGCTGAGAGCCTGTTCCCCTGCTTTACTGGCCAACCAGTCTGAAGGCTTGGCCTAAGGGCCTGGTATGGATTTTTAAGGTCCCCTCACATTTTTTTTTGTGTGTGCCCCCCCCCCCCCCCCCCCATTAAAATCTATATCAGACTTGAAGGGTCTGGTTTGATTCTCCTGGGGGACCCTAACCTGCCAAAGTGGACCTGGCTTGTTTTAAATATTATCCTCCTCTCTTCTCTGCTCCACTCTTTCCTCCAGCCACATGCCTCTCATATATCAAATAACTTTCTCATATACTCTTTCTTGTTATCACTCTAACAATTAAATTCAGTCTATATGCTCACTTTCTTATGGGAAGCGCAAAACAAATCAAGGTCATAAACACATGTGTAATCTCTTATCTTGACATGATCTCCACCACTTATCCATCCATCTTCTCCACTTCAACCCTCATAGATATGGTTACATGCAAAAAAAATAAAAAAAAAAAAAAATAATATAATATATATATATATATATATATATATATATATATATATATATATATATATATATATATAATGCTCTCTGTGCACAAGGTGTAACAAGCCAATACTGCCAAAAATGCACTCATATTATCTCCATAAATGCAAGCATCTCATCAGTCCTTTATTCATATCTGAAATATTACACTCCAAGCACATGTGCAGATTATTCACTTACCTCCTAGAGTTGACCCCAAAACTTCAAACAAGGTAATCCAGGCTTGTTTTAAATTATATCCTCCACTTTCCTCTGCTATCCTCCAGCCGCATGCCTCTCATATGTCAGATGCTGCTTAAAACTTCTCCTTTATTAAAACGCTTCCTAGTAAAACACTCACATTAAGAAAGAACTCTAAGTGCTATGATGTACAGAGGCTCCACCCCTATACACTTTATGTCTGTAGGGCTTCTTCAGTAGGTGAAACTCCTGCTGGCCTGAACATATACAAAAAAATAGCATTGGTGCTTGTTCTAGAGGGCGATGCCCCCGTGCTATTTTGTTACACTAGATTGCCTGATAAGGGAGCATGCATGCTCCGAATGCGCGCTCCTTCCCACATCTGGATGTGATGTCAGACTACACCTGAGCCGGTCTGAGACATTCTCTGTCCCTGGAAGCGCTGGGAGCCACCAGCGCAGCTGGAAGTATCAGCTGTCTCCTCACCTGTCTGCAGCTCACCTTGCCGAAGTGTGGGTGAACCATAATACCCCTACATGCACTGACATCCTGTGAGTTTTTACTTTTCTTTCTTGGAATAAATGTCAACACATTGCTGCACTTAGATGGTGCTGCTCTTTCTTTTTCTTGTTGTCCATAGAGTCCCTTCTAGCTTCTGAGCTTGCAGCCGTCTAAAGTCAGCATCTATTGAGATCACTATCACCTGCCCTTGCATCTTTTGAACTCTAATTCATGGAATCCCGGTGACAGAAAGACCATTGCCCACCCTCTTTTACCCAGCTGACAGTGCGCTCATGTGAATATGTCTAGTTGAAGTTTGCTGAACCCTGCTTGAACTGAACCCAGGGCACTTATCACTAGTTAAAACCCTTAAATCTCTCCCTAATCTGCTATAAAATGCTAGAATATACTACTTGTGTGACTGTGTGTAAACATTTGATTCAAGGGCCAGTGAGCACAGTCAACCATCCTCAATTTGAAAACTCTCTCTATATTCAAGAATCAAGGTTAATAGGCAAGGGATTGTCAAACAAAGGGCATTAAAAGCTATTGGTAAGGAGCAGCTTTTTTTAATAGGACTTGAGGTAAAAAAATGCACAATTCTTTTAAATAACATGGCTGGGAGTGCCCTAAACCTGCCTGTAGAGTGGTACACCTGTATTATGTACCATAAAATGTCATTCAGTGGGGAGCATATCCTTTAAGTAACCTGCTTGGAGTTGCCTTAAACCTGCCTGTTAAGTGACACACTAAAAGGATGTACATAAGCAAAAGTGACATTTACAAGTTAACAAATACCATTTAAATTGCTTGGAATCAACAGACATTTGCTGACCACTTCCTTCAGTTTGTAAAAACAAAATTTTAAAGGATTGCCTTATTTATACCTGACCCTTA
The DNA here is from genome assembly GCA_028564925.1 of Lithobates sylvaticus. Classification (NCBI taxonomy): domain Eukaryota; kingdom Metazoa; phylum Chordata; class Amphibia; order Anura; family Ranidae; genus Lithobates; species Lithobates sylvaticus. The sequence goes on from CM053027.1 coordinate 467,281,670, forward strand.
TCCTGGTCTGGTATGCACTTTGGGGTTTATCCCATGCAAAAAACATGAAACAAATGTGGGCTCCCCCAAAATTCATACCAGACTCCCCTAGAATAGCACCTTGCAACAATGTTGATAAGGACAAGGGCCTCTTATCCACATCCCCCATGGATGTGAGGGTCTGCTGTGGGGACTTAAAAAAAGCCCCAGACTCCCTCTACATGAATGAGTAAAGAGTACATAGTATGCCTTGTTACTCATTCACAAAAAAGTTAAATAGTAAACACACCAAGACCTTATAAACAATTACAACGAAAACACTAGCGACAAAAACCTTATTAAACAAAATTAAATGCCAAAAAGTGTAAATTCATCATCAATCGAGAGATGTGGATCCAAGTCATTCATGATGAAAACGCCTGATGACCTGCCAAAAAAAGGCCAACTACTTGTCATGAATGACAGTTTCTCATTACCCGGGATTCTCCAGGATGTCTAATACCTAAAAATCATGCAAATCTTGTGCAGCCCTGAACACCAATCCCGTGACTAATAGAGAAATTTTTGAGCAATGAAAACTGGTCAACATTATCATCTGACTTTCCAAGCAATCTGTGAGCTTTCCCTAAACTACTCCATATCTGTTGCAACACACAATAAACAAAGGGCCTTGGGAATACTGACTTTGATAAGGAGGGGGCAGGCACAGTGGCAAAACTACATGAGTGACCCTTCCAAACCACCTAACCACAGTTCCAGGACCAGAAAGTGCATTATTGGTAATGGCTACTATGGCAGTGAACAAACGCAATAGTTCACTATTGTCTTGAACTGCAAACAAACTCATGCATGACCTGAACTTTTAGAGCATTCCTAAGTACAGCACCTGAAGTCAATTAGGCATCCTTGTGGATGCAAATTAAATCATAAGCCTTATATATACTCAGTTATTACCTATTTTTAGAACATGAACATGTGTTCCAATTAACCCTTTTACGCCCAGGCCTATTTTTCAAAACTTTACAAGTTAAAATATTTTTTTTTGCTAGAAAATTACTTAGAACCCCCAAACATTATATATATTTTTTCAGACACCCTAGAAAATAAAATGGCCGTCGTTGCAATACCTTATGTCAAACCATATTTGCGCAGCGGTTTTACAAGAACAATTTTTTGGGAAAAAATAAAATTTTTGAATTAAAAATAAGACAAGAGTAAAGTAAGCCCAATTTTTTTTTTATATTGTGAAAGATAATGTTACACCAAGTAAATTGATACCTAACATGTCATGCTTCAAAATTGTGGAATGGCGACAAACTTTGACCCTTAAAAATCTCCATAGGCGATGTTGAAACATTTCTACACTTTACCAGTTTTGAGTTACAGAGGAGGTATTGAAAGCATTATGCTATAATTATTTCTCTCACTCTAACAATCACGGCTATACCTCACAGGTTTGAACACTGTTTTAATATGCGGGTGTAACTTACATATGCTTTTGCTCGGCGGGATGGGGCACTTTAATTTTTTTTTTTTTATTATTATTATTTATTTTACTTTTTATTTTTACACTGTCCTTTTAAAAAAAATGATTTTGTCACTTTTATTCCTAATACAAGGAATGTAAACATCCCTTGTAATAGAAAAAAAGCATGACAGGACCTCTTTACTGTGAGATCTGGGGTCGAAAAGACCTCATATTTCACATTTACACTTAAATGGAATAAAAAAAAAAAAAGTATTTAAAAAAAAAATATCCCCTTTAAGACCATTGGCCGGAAGTGCCGTTTGACGTCGCTTTCGTCATCCAATGTTATGGAGCCAAGTGCGAGCCATCTTTCCCTCACTCAGCTCCATGCTACTGAGGGGATAGAATTGGATCATCTCCGCCGCTACTGTTGGCTTCGATAAGCGGAG